>JAUMHN010002253.1:0-10536 GCA_032360265.1 Heliamphora ciliata | reverse complement strand
CCCTTTTTTTTTTGTCTGGTTTTACCATTTCTCCATCGCATCTCGCCCCTCTTTGCGATGGGGAAGTTCATAAAAGAAGTTAACACTCCTGAGGCTCTGGATGCCTTCCAAGACAAGTACCGCATTTCCCCCTCTATCACCGTTCGTTATTACGATCCATCTGTTTAGGAGGAGACAATAAGGGGAAGGGAAAATGAGGTAGCCTTCCCCATAGCCTCCATTGTGGAGACTGGGGTTCAATTCCCCTAGATCCCCTCCTTAGGGAGATGCTCGGCGACTGTCGCTTGATGCCTTACCAAGTCTTAATAAATTTCATCCGGGTTGTCATGAGGGTGGCCGAGCTGAACCGTCGTTACGGTTTAAATCTCGGCATCCCCGAAATATTCCATTGCTACACTATCGCCCACCAGGAAGAAACATTCTACCTCCGCCAAAGGAGTAGGAGCTTTGCATTAGTGCATGATCTTCCCGAGTACGACAAACATGGTGACGATTTCATCTTGGTCAGCGGGGATTTCAAGTTTCAATCCAAGCACGCTGAACACTTTGACCAACGTGTGCCCCGGGTCCCCGATAGACCAAGTTTTCCCCTGCCCCGGCACTTGTTCTTTATTTCTGAATATTAAATTGCATGTTTGATCGTCATTCTAATACTGCCTTCCCCCTCCCCTTCTCTTTTCTTCTTCTTCCTCTTTTTTTATTTTTTATTTTTCAGAGGTTCCTCTTACTGCTCGACGCAAAAGGCAAGCTCGGGTTACCGAGATACAGAGGTATTTGGCCATTCGACAATCGTGTTCGGCCCTAGTTTTATTAGACTATACACCCAGCTACAGGCGTGTGATCCAGCACTACGGAGCTGTCCGCCACCGCCGTCCAGCACCTGACCCCACCGCCGATCCAGAACAGCCGAACCCCACAATGCCGAGAGTTAGGATGTCCTTCAGCATCAGGGAGGCTGCGGTTGGAACCAATGCGGCGAGCACCTCTACCACACTGGCTGTGAGGATCAAGGCTCCGTCTCCACCCCCAGCAAGGGAGCTAGCTCCCAAGATTCCTCCTCCACCACCCGCAGCTGAGGAAGTCGCAACCTCCCATCCTACAACCGAGACACAACACACGCATTGCCGACTGTCCGTCTCTCCTGATGCACGTCCGACACAAAGGCATCGCCTTGTCAGAGCCGACAACGCTTCGGTCATAGGCGTTCTCAAAGATTCGGCAAAACAGGAGACCATCCCTGCTCCTTGGGCTCCCGAGCTCCTTACGCATGGTCGTCCCACAAATGTGGGTGATTCATCCAAGGACAGGGCAGTTGCCAAGGGTTTAGCTCGGGGGCTATCCCTCCCTGCCGGCCACCAGGCTCAGTGCTTGCGAGAGCCGTTCAGCCGCATCTACCAGCTCGGCGTCAAGATAATTCTTCCTGCCTCTCCACTTAGTTTGTTGTTGGCCTGGTTCCCTGCTTTTATTGATATTGTCCCAACTTTTGCAACACCTCCAAGCAGTCACGGTCTTGCATGACCGTTACTCCGAGCTGTCTAGAGAGGCCCGCAGAATGGGCGGACTGTTTGAGCAGGCGCAAAAACGCCTTCAACTTCTGGAGGCTGCTCAGGCGGCCCATGTTTTCGAGGTGCAAGGCCTCTAGGACAAACTGAAGGCTGCCGAGGAGGGGGAGAAGAAAGCGAAGGAAGAGGCTGCGGCAACGACGGCTGCTAATACCAAACTTCGGGCACTCCTTGATGCGACCATGGCTGAGGCGAAGACCAGTAAGAAGATTGCAGCCGACCTGGAGGCTACTAGGACCGAGGGGGATGATCAATACTGGCAACAGGGGTGGGACGAATGCGGGTCCCATCTCATGGCAGAGGTGGTGGAAGTCCGAGCTGAGCTCCTAGCCTTGGGGTACAAATAAGGTCTGGAGAAGGCTGGGGTTCCAACTAACTCCGTCCTATGGTCCGAGATTCCCTTGCCTCTTGGTGCCACGGTAGTCGCTCCACCTGCCTTGCCAGTGGGTACCGATCCAAAGGCCACACCTTCACTTCCAGTGCCGAGACCCGTAGATTTTCAAAATATCACATCCAACCGCTAAGTTGCTGCCTTTGCCGGTGAAGAAGTTGTTGAAATACCTGATGACGGCCAAGAGGAGCAGGCTGAGGTCGTGGACAACGCACAGGGTTGAAAGCTCTGCCCCAAGTTCTTTTTTGTTCTGCTTTTGGTTATGCTCTTCTATTATGCTCTTTTGTCATTCTTTAATGTTTTCCTTTAGCCTTTTCTTCTGCAAGTTGTGGGGCTTGGCCATTTTCCGATGTAAGGCTAGGCTCCTACCTTATGTAATGGAATGGCATTTGAACTTTTATAGGAATGAAAGAAGCCCTCTTTTTTACTAGTGTTGTTGTGTTTCCTTCTTTTAGTTTTCCTTTTTAAAGGATTATAAAAAGTCATGTCAGTTGTTCCCACTTGAAATTCTTTTACCCTAGCGACCGTGCTGACCTCTTAAAAGGGGTTTTTAGAAACCCTGAGAGTTAGAACTCCTGAGATGATATTCTATTCTCAAGGTCGAGCTAGCCTGCCTTCGATGAGGGGTTGTTAGAAACCCTGGGAGTTGTTCTAACTCCTGAAAGGTTGTTCTATCCTCAGGGCCAAGCTGGCCTACCTTCGATGAGAGTTGTTAGAAACTCTGGGAGTTTTTCTAACTACATAGAGGATGTTCTATCCTCAGGGTCGAGCTAGCCTGCCTTCGATGAGGGGTTGTTAGAAACCCTGAAAGTTGTTCTAACTCCAAAAAGGATGTTCTATCCTCAGGGCCGAGCTGACCTGCCTTCGATGAGGGTTGTTAGAAACTCTGAGAGTTTTTCTAACTACATAGAGGATGTTCTATCCTCAGGGCCGAGCTGGCCTGCCTTCGATGAGGGGTTGTTAGAAACCCTGAGAGTTGTTCTAACTCCAAAAAGGATGTTTTATCCTCAGGGCCAAGCTGACCTGCCTTCGATGAGTGTTGTTAGAAACCCTAGGAGTTTTTCTAACTCCAGAGAAGATGTTCTATCCTCAGGGCCGAGCTGGCATGCTTTCGATGAGGGGTAGTTAGAAACCCTGAGAGTTTTTCTAACTCCATAGAGGATGTTCTATCCTCAGGACCGAGCTGGCCTACATTTGATGAGGGGTTATTAGAAACCCTGAAATAAAGAAAACGAAGCATGGATTTTAATCTTCAGTAGAACTTCATTCATTGATACTGAAAGTTTGGAAAATACTAAGTACTTAATGATAAAAGAGATTTAGGTTGGCCGAGTTCCATAGCCTAAGGATCTCTTTTCCGTCTATGTCTTCTAGATAGTAGGCTACGAAACTCACAACTGACCTGACTTTATATGGTCCTTCCCAGTTTGGCCCCAGTTTCCCTTCACCCAGTACTTTTGTGTTGCCCATAACTTTTCTCAAGACTAAATCCCCTGGGTTTAACCTTCCTGTTGTAATCCTGACTCATCTCTTGCTGGTAGGATTTGATCGGGAGCAGTTCTTCTTCTGTCCATTGCTCGATTAGGTTCAGATCCCTGGCCAGAAGTTGCCCATTTTGGTTGAGGTCGAATTCGTCTGTCCTCATGGTAGGGAAGCCGATCTCGAGTGGAATGACTACCGTAGGCCATGGAATAAGGAGTTTCCCTAGTAGATCGCCATGGTGTGGTTCGGTAAGCCCATAGAACGTGGGGGAGCTTGTCCACCCATTTCCCCTTAGCCTTTTCAATCATTTTCTTGATTCTACCCAAGATGGTTTTGTTTGAGGCCTCTGCTTGACTGTTGCACTGAGGGTATGCCATGGTAGAATTATAAAACTCTATCTTCAGTTTGGCACGGAATTGTTGGAACGCCCTACCATCGAATTGAGTGTCGTTATCCGAGATGAGAACGCGGGGATGCCGAACCATGTTATAATATTTTTCCTGACGAATTTCTTCATGTCAAACTCCTTAACGTTTGCAAGCAGTTCGGCTTCGATCCATTTGGTGAAGTAGTCCGTTGCCACTACCAGGATATTTTTGTTTCCAACCGCTAGAGGGAACGACCCAACAATATCCAGTCCCCATTGTGCGAACGGCCACGAGCTGGTTAAGGGGTTTAACTTCCCTACTGGCTGGTGGATGAAAGGGGAGAAGAGCAGACACTTTTCACACTTCCAAACATATTGCTGGGCATCCTTTTGCAATATAGGGTCACCAGTATCCTTGTGAAATTGCCCGATAGGCAAGGGACCGTCCCCCTATATGACTGCCTCATATCCCATCGTGAATTTCATAAAGGTCTTCCATCAAGCTGGGATGTACACATAAAAGATAGGGTCCCGTGTAGGAGCAACGGAATAACTTGTCAGTTTGAGAAAGCCAAAAACAGGCCGATTTCAACCTTATCCTGTGCACTTCCTTCTTCTCATCTGGCAGGTTGCCGTCGTTTAGGAACGAGATAATGGAATTCATCCAGGATGAGGCTAGCTTGATTGGGAGAACCTCTCGTTGCTCAGCCTGCGTGGTATCACCTATGCTTGGTCTCGAGAGGAGTTGCACCACTATCGTCCTCTCTTGGTCCGCATCCGTGGTCGAGGCAAGACTAGCCAGCGTGTCCGCATGACCGTTGTTAGCTCGGCCTATCCGCTCAACTTTGATCGTTGGAAATCTCTTCAGGGCCTTCGTAGCCTTTTCGAGATACTTAGCCATTCGGTCGTCCCGTGCCTCATACTCTCGTTTCAGTTGGTTAACAACCAGTTGGGAGTCACTGAACACTTCTAGGTTTGTAATGTCAAGCTTCGATGCCGCTTCAAGACCTGCCAACAATGCCTCGTACTCAACCTCTTTATTCGAAGCGTTGAAGCCAAGTCTCAAAGCCTACTCCAATATCAGGCCGTCTAGGGAAGTAAGAACTGCTCCCACCCCTGATCCTCTGCTATTGGATGCCCCGTCTACGTGTAACTTCCAAAGCCCCCCTGAACTTGGAAGAAGGGCGAGCTCGTCCACTTACACTTCTTCGATTCCCGGGGCGTTTCAGGAAAACTCGGCTACGAAGTCCACCAGTACCTGGGCCTTGATGGCGGTTCTGGGTCTGAAGCTGACGTCATGCTCTCCCAGTTTGACGGCTCATTTGATCATTCTCCCTGTTAGGTCTGCTTTCGAGAATACGGCCTTCAATGGATACTTAGTGAACACTACAATAGCATGTGCTTGAAAATAATGTTGTAGCTTTCGTGACGGGATGACTAGCAAGTAAGCCAGCTTTTCCAGTGGTAAGTACTTTGTCTCTGATTCAGTCAAAGTATAGCCAACATAATAAACTGGCATTGTTGCTTGGCTTATTCCCTGATGAGCACCATGCTGACAGCATGCGAGGAGACTGACTGCCAGATATAGATACAACACATCTCCATCCTTTGGGGTGGAGAGCAGCGGCGGAGAGGACAAGTTTTTAAAGCTTGGAGCGCCTGATCACAATCCCCGCTCCAACAAAATCTCTCTACCTTCTTCAGTGTCAGAAAGAACGGTCTACATTTGTCTGGAGCTGGGCTTATGAATCTGTCCAGGGCCGCGGTCATTCCTGTTAGCCTTTATACTTCCTTGACAGTGCATGACAATCTGGTGATAGCCCCGATATGCATCTAGAAAACTCATGTGCTGGTGTCCCGCTGTTGAGTCTACAAGATGATCAATTTTTGGGAGAGAAAAACTGTCCTTTGGGCAAGCTTTGTTCAGATTTGTGAAATCCACGCACACCCCCCAACTTCCTGTTTTTCTTCTTCACCACCACCATGTTAGATAGCCACTCTGAATATTGAACCTCTCTTATTGCCCCAGCTTCCAATAGTTTTTCTACTTCTTCGGCCACGGCCTCGGCATGGTATGGCTCCGAGCACCGTCCCTTTTGCTTTACAGATTTGAACGTGGGGTCGGCGTTCAATTTTTGACAGATGTATGTCGAATCTACCCCTGGCATCTCATACAGGGTCCAAGCGAATACCTCAATATTCCGCTGCAATAGTTGAAGAAAATCCCTTTTCTCCTGCTCGGTCATGGTCGAGCTGAGTAGGAAGAATCTCTCTGCATTACTAGGATCGATCATTACCGCTTCGAGCTCTTCCACGGCTTTCTCCTTTCTATCTCCTCCTATGTCTTCCAAGACGGGCTGATCGGCCACTTCGACTACTTTTTCCTCATCTCGGACTTCGGCCTTGAGGGCCGCCACAAAGCAGTGCTTGGAAGCAGCTCGATCCCTGAAGATGACTTCTATCCCTTCGGCGGTGGAAAATTTCCGCATTTGGTGATATGTGGAGGGGACTGCCTTTAGTTCATGCAACCAAGTTCGCCCCATAATGGCGTTGTAGGCTGAGGGTACGTCAACCACCAAGAAGTTGGTCATTACCACGACCGTTCCTGCCCTTACCGGAATGGTGACCCTCCCCAAGGGCCAAATTAGCAGCGAATTGAACCCCAACAAGTAGGGTGTGAGATGGAGTTAGGTCTCGATCGCCGAGGCCTTGTTTTTTGAAGAGATCGTAGTACATAATTTCGACCGAACTTCCCTGATCGATCAACACTCGTTTAACTTTGAAATTCAAAAGGCTGAGAGATATCACCAAGGCGTCACTGTGAGGGTGTTGTACCCATTCAAAATCTTCCTCATAGAACAAAATTTGTCCTCCGTATGCATCTGATATTGGCCTCTTCCCATGTGTCATTTGTACTTTCATCACTTCGGCAATGTGTCCCAACTTCCTCATTTACCCCCGAATATTCCTTTGTTCTGCCTCTATTACTCCGTGAATTACGCCGATGACTCCGTGGTGCGCCGGTCTAGTGGAAGGCTCGGCCCTCGTAGCGATGGGGGACCGCTATCTCTCTGTCCCTTTGTCCAAGAATTCCTTCAAGTGCCCCTGCAACACGAGGTCCTCCAGGTGTTTTTTGAAGACTCAGCATTCCTCCGTTCTGTGGCTCCTCTCTCTATGATAGGAGCACCTCCACCTGATTCCTTTTTCTATTGCTTATTGAATTACTGAGTTCGGAAATCTGGGATCCACTTGAAATACGGCCTATTCTTAATCTGAGGTAAGATTTTGTGGGGGTCCTGATCTTGATTTCTCAAGGAAGAGCGAAGCCTCAAGATTTCCTACCCCATCGCGTGGAGCGCCGACTCCTTAGCAAGGTCATGCTCGAGGGTTCTTGCTGTCTCATGAGCGGGCCTCTTCTCCTCCCTTCTTTGCACTCTGCGCCTTTCTACAAAGCCTGGCGATGCATGTTCGTCAAGAACGGTGGGCACCTTCGAAGGTGTCACCATCGGCAGTTTTCAATCTGTTAACTAGATTCCCACAGACGGCGCCAAAAGTACAGGGGTGCCTCATAAATTATTTTTGTTGATGGATTGAATCCAGTCCGACCCACCCCACCAATGGTCCAAGCACCTACACAGTAAACAAACGTGAGCTAACCGGTGGAAACTCTCCAGAAGCCACTCCAATGACGAAGTCAAAAAGTGTTTAAGAGGAGAAAAATGGTAAGAGTAATTCGTCAGAGTTTTAGCTTATGGAATTAAGTTGTGCATACCTTTAACTTTCTAAACCCTTGCCTTTTATGGAGGGAAAACTTCTCTCTCTTCAACACTCATGATGACCTCTTGTCATTCGCGTCCCTCTACAAAGCGGCTCTGTCAGCCCTGCGCGTGCAAAGGGCACTTGCAGGGTTGACAGGCCTAACCCGGTCTTTTCCTCATAAATGCCATTACCTCGGCTTGTACCTCGAGCCGAACTCCTTATATGATTTTGACCATCTCGACCACATCACACTCAGTGGCGGATATGCCCTATCCAATCGCATTAAATGTTGTACAACACGGGTCTAATCACATTAAATGATGTACGACACCGGTCAAATCTCATTAAATGCCCTTAGACCACGGTGACGTCGTCCCAGTATTCGAGTTGCTCGACAGTCAATCGATGGCTCGGTCGGGCTCGAGTAAAGCAACTTTGCAGTCAAGCTCTCGCAGGGCTCGCGTTTTGATCTTGACCCGAGCCCAATCTTGGACCCGATGGGTCAGGGCAAATTCGATTCGCCCCCCTTCAAAACTAATGATTCATCTCTGTTTTGTTTCCTGGACGCCCCAGCAGGAGAAACCTACCCAATTTAAAATTTCATCCCTAGGTAGGTGTATGTCGAATAAATAGTAAGGCAGCAAATGTACTCCATCCTCAAAAAAATAAACAAAAACTTCTCTATTTTGACCAAAAGCAAGAAGAAGACGATACGATGACTGGTATCTTAGACAACGGAAAATCTGGTCAGGGATAAGCAGAAGATGTAACAATTGATAAGCTGAAGATGTCTATTGATAAGCTGAAGATGCTCATTGCCAATGTAACAATTGACAAGCTGAAGATGTGGATGCTCTAAGCCCAGAATATAAACTAACCAAGACCCAAAGAAAAGACAAAAGAAGAACCTTTACTCCATTGGGTATGACCCTTTCTGTAGCCTTAGATTGATTGGTCAAACAAGGCCACTTGAAGCTGTTTAACCCAACTCTACCAATCCTCTTACCAGCCAAATATGAGCCATCTAAATAATGTGCCCACCATATGGGGAATGCTAAACCATTAATTGGTGCATTCGCCTTTTCCGTGATATCTAAGGCCTAATTAGCATTGCTTGGGGCTTAAGTTTACCCCACACAGTATGAAGATTAAAAGGTGGATAACCTATTTCCTTGCAATCTATGGAATGGGTTGATTTCTTGGATTACACTGGCTTGATTTCTTGGATAACATCTCCTTGGAATTACTCTTTAATGAACTTAAGGCCTATAAAAATCCAGTGATGCAAGATAATGAGATTATGTTGCCGAAGTTCATTGACCATGGATGCTTTTGCGAAGATCAAAGTGAGGTTACACAAGAGGTAGACAACTAGTGGAGTCTTTTCTATGTCAAAAATAAGGTTCCTACATAAGAGACTTATACACAAGTACGAGGGACCAATTACCATTGTGAAGAAGATTGATAAGAGTGCATACAAAATCAACCATCTTATCTTGGATTAAAAACAACCCAGTCTTTCATGTCAGTCTTTCTCAAGCCTTATCATATAAACATGAAAGACCTATCCCTCAACAAGCTTACACGAAAGACTATTACAGCCAAAGCAAAGAAGAGGAGTATGGAATCGATTCTAGCTGATCGGATGACCACTTTTCGAGGATGGCATTCAGACAATTCCTTATCAAGTGGATGGTGACGATGAAATCAGTTGAGAGAAGGAGACGGACTTGACGACTTTTGCAAAGGAGATTGAACCATACCTAACACAGAAGTCACTGACAACAACCTTTCACGTACCAGAGCAGGGCCCAAGGCAATAGTTACAACCAAGGCAGCCCCTGCCCAAGCGTGATTGCACACCAACAGCACAGCAGCATGCCTAGCACGGCCACCAGCACAAATGCAAATTTGAAATAAATGAAATGAACAATTCCTAAAAGGAAATCTTTATGTGGTATTTGTTAGTAGCTTATTATTATATTATTATTATGTTCCGGTGTGTGTGGATGTATAATTGTAATAATGTTCTTTAAGTTGATTATAAATAAGAGCTCGCCTACCCATTAGGGTACGGCTTTCCATTATTCTTAACATGGTATCAGAGCTAAGGTAAAACCCTAGCCTTCACAAAACCCTAACCCTAGCCTCCCTTCTCCAGCCACAACCACCAACCACCAGTCACCGGCTACGAAACCCTAACCCTAGCTTCCTTCCTCCAGCCACCAGCCACAGCCAGCCAGCCACAGCCACAACCACAAACCCTAAACCAGTGCTGAAACCCTAGCCGCTGTACTCTCCGACTACTAAACCAAGCCACCGACCAACATCAACCACTAAACCAGGCCGACGACCACTAAACCAGGCCGACGATCAAACCCTAAAACTAGACCGACGACCAACGAAACACCACTGCAGACCACTTTCGCCCTTCATTGACCACCGACGACCCTTCTACAGTCCTCGATCACCTCTCTCCAGCACCGGCGACCCTGTTTCTCCCTTCTTCCTGTGCCGGCGACTTCTGCTCTCTATTTCCGGCGCCAACGACCACTATTCTCCCTGTTTCAAGCACCGACGGCCTCGAATCTCTCACTTTCCAGCGTCGATTGTCCTTGCTTAGCACCTTCTGTTGCTTTTCTGGCGACTTTTCCGTTTTCCGGCGACTTTTCCGGCGACCGAAAACTGTTCCGGCAACTGTTTGATTCGCCGTTTGAGGGTCTTTCACCGACTGCTGGTTTAAAGGTCTAAGGGCTACTGCAATCGTTCTTATTTTATGAAGATGAGTTGATGGTGTGATTCGCGGTCCATATATGACTAATTGAAGGTGTGTGTGCGTCCTTTTGAATGTTGGTTTGTTTCCCCGTGATTCCTTGAGATTTTTTTCATTTGAGTTATTGTGATGTCGAAGGACAGTTCCACAAGCGTTGAGGATTCTCCAGTGAGACCTGATAGACAAGGAGGAATCACGGATG
>JAUMHN010002242.1:0-10536 GCA_032360265.1 Heliamphora ciliata | reverse complement strand
TTTTGCCTCTCTAGAGATAAGTGTGAGAAGAAACCAAAAGTGTAGAGAACTCTTCGATCGGTATCGGTGCCCACTCATCGTGATCGTCGTAGTGCGTTCGGGATATACGTGAGAAGATTGCAAGGTCGTCTTCAACGTATTCGGGACTTCTTAAAATTTTTCGACAAGTTTCATAAAGGTATTATACTATTAAGATTAATATAGTTCTTAGTTTTCATGAAAAATGCACGCGCCATTTTTTTACAGTCACGGCGTCAGTTCAAAATTTTTTATTTTCGCTCCAACAGGCTCAAGGCCCCACTCAATCTTCTATGCCTTAGATTTCCCATTAGGTACGAGGGTTGCGGCAAAATGACTTAACTCCTCAAAACGATTCACATACTGCGTCACTGTCATCGAGCCGCGTTTAAGATCCAAGTACTCATGAACTTGTGTTTGATGGAAGGGGGCTGGGAAATACTTTTCCAAGAACAAGTCCTCAAATTGATCCTAAGCGAGAGCTGCTACGTCCTGTGTGTTGTTGATTAAGGACCACCAATGATCTGCTTCTCCTTCTAATAGGTGTGTTGCCAAGGCTATGTTAGGGTTGGTATACTGAAAATCATATTTTTATTATTTAATTTTATTTTAATAAAATTAATTTTCTATTTTATGAGCAATGTATGTGTATCATTTCTTTGATATGCATGGATATTCAATATTCTGTATAGTATTTAATCTGGTGTGTAGAGACGGCTTCCACATAGAAGATCAAATTTTAGGTTCTTGCAAAATATAAGTTTTATGTTTACAGTTTAGATAGAAATGGACATACCATTAGTACGACTGTAGCATAGAGTTTTAGTAGGCCTGTCTTGATTACGAGGAACTGATAATAGCGTCGTCTATTGTTTCGACTCTCTATACTAGTACACTTTGTGTATTGAATAGAATATTTTTGGTAATTAATTTTGTACTGACTATATAAATTAATTTACACCCCAAGGTTATTATGAATAGTATTTATCCTCTTAATCCTGAAATAATTATTGATTTGTGTGTATTTAATATTAGTTGTTTTCATTTATTAGAGGGTACGATCTTATATGGGTTTATATTGTCGGTGAGTTAGATAGCAGTATTATTTATATGACAAATATTAATTATTGACGAAATCCACGTTCCGATTGATCGGGATTGACGATACCCCCTTAAAGATGCTTATAAGTTTTGACCAGGTCAAATCCTGCAGGTGGATTTAATTATCGACGGTCAAATAAGTTAAGTGGAAGGGTTTAAGGAATATTAAGATGCCGATTAAATTAAATTATCTGTAATTAAATTTAATTGGCGGGTATCGAGAATCTTAACGTAGGGAGAAATGATAAGTATTTAACAATATGAGCTCAATGCTGGAAGGTCTTTAGATTATGGGTCAGAGTGCAATTATAGTTCTTTAGTGGTGTGAATTGTAATTTAGTATTTTATAAAAATTGCAGAAACCGCTGCATGTCTTTCCAAAATTGCAGAAACCACTAGTAGGTGTCTGTGTTCTACTAGAAATTTAATTCATAATTACTCCCTAGGTCCCTGCTATAGCCCTATATATACGCGGGTAGGCTGAACTAGTTTGAGGATGATTTATATCATTATTATTATGATATTATTTTTGTCTTTTAAGATTTAAATCTATCGGGGTTCTGCCGGTACGAGTTCTCGGAGGATCGTAGCCCACACTATGTTCGAGGATCGCGTAAGGGAATATAGTAGAAAATCTGACTGGAGTTTCAACTCGAAATCAAGTCGTAGTTAAAAATTAGATCGACAGAAGGTATTCTTCTAAATTAACTTTGGTTGCACGAGTTTTATTTTGATCGTTCTTCGTCAAAAGTTTTATTTGGAGCCCATTTGCAGGCGTTTGCCCGTCCAGTTAATTTTTTTACCAAAAATCGTTTACAAAAACAATGATCTTGGCAGTATTGCCTCCAACAGGCTACACAGTCTGCTTCGTCCTGGACTCCCATAGAATTAAACAACTTCTTGACCGCCCTTAGCCACTCTTCTGCTTTTCTAGGTTTTGTTCCTCCTCTGAACGTCGGGGTTCGCTGTCTACCTATCTCAGATAAGAACCACGTTCGGTCATGCACGATAAGACGGTTGATGCTAGCGGCTAGTTCTCGCAACACTTGGGCTAATCCCGGTACTTCATTGTCTATGAGTCCATTAGCTTGTCGGTGATTTCGTCGTCTACCAGCCATCCTAAAAGAAAGAGTGTTATGGTCTTGCAGATTATTTTAGTTCTTGATTATTTCTCGTGTTTTGGGATCTTGTGGAGTTAATACAAAGTTGCAAAATTACTTGTAGAGATTTAACAGTAACTAATGTTCTCATTTCATCTCTACTCATAACTGGTACAAAAAATTTTAAGTAGTTCGCAAAACATGCATACAATCACCTAAACAATTACAACACTTAAACAAAAGAGAAATGCAATGCCTACACACTAGGGCCTAAGCAAAGAGATGCGGGTAGAAATGTCGAACAATCGCCTCGCATTCCCACATTGCGTTGTATATGTTAAAGCAGCGCCATAGCACCTCGACATGCCAAGCATTGGTTGGTTCCATCCTCATCTTGTTTGTTATCGCAGTCGAAACCTCCTGAAATATCTCTGAGTTGTCAAAGTCGATGGCTGGGTCAAGGGGGTCGATGATTCCTCTTTCGTCCTTCGATCTCTGGCACTGCATCCATTTCGTGGTTAACATGTCTCCGAGTCTGGTCTTAAACCCTGGGGGAAAGTCTAAACGGTAGAGCCTTCATTATACTTCTCGAGCACTCGTACAGGTCCTACAAAACTGGGAAAGGTCTCTGGTTTCCTCCACAAGCACATCTTGTCCAAGAAAATTTTGGCATATACCCTTTCTCCCATGTAATATCCTCGATTGTCATGACGTCCAAAGTATATAGCAGCATCGACAGTCTCATCCTCATCGGACTTAGGTGTATGGGCTTCAAGCTTGTCGTACTGGAAAGCAATGGCTCCTTCCTCTTCCTCCTCGTCGTCATCCTCATCTTCGTCTTCACTGTTCGCATCGTAGTTGGCCTCATCCTCGCCTTCCCCGGCTTCCTCGACCTCTTCTTCTTCATCACCCTGCCACTCTCCTAGGAAAAACCAAGCTAAAGGGACAGCTTCAATCGGTTCTTATTTCTCCATGGGAACCTCTTTCGGGTCCTCTTCTGAATCTGAATCCTCGGGGTCCTACGCTAGCCACTGCTCTCCTGCTGGTTCGGCGTTGGATGCCATCCTACTAGGAGGAGAAACTTAAGGTAAGGATTTTAAATGGTTAAAATTATAAGTGATAAGTTAATAATATAAACTTTTTACAGAGAATCTATGCTACAGAACTCGCGGTCTCCCATAACCCAAGGCCTAAATGTTCACTAAACCTAAACTCTGATACCAACTGTGACGCCCCGTCCTCCGGACATGTCAGGACATACATAAATATAAACATAAGGGTATACTAGCCATACATTCATATTTACATACAATAGTTATTACATTATAAACAAGTTCTGAACTATCTAAAATTACATAATTATTACAGTTTCACCAAGAAAACTCAAAAATTGCTAAGCATGGGAAAAACTGCATGTAAGAACAAAAATAGAGATCTTGATTTCTCAGAATGCATCAGCTGGATCCATGTACTCTTGGAATTCACCTTGTTCTTCCCACTCTTCTTCCCCCTCGCGGATGACTTCCTCAAAGAACTCCTCACCTGTGGCACGAATGCCATGAGCTATGGCCCAGAAGCAAAACACTCTAACCTTCTAACTAATTTTACGATACAAAATTCTCCACAATACATACCATATAACACCCAGTACAGTTTATAGTCAAGGAGACAAACAATTTATGACATGATAGCAGATAACTCAATAAACATACGTGTATGAAATGCAGATGCCCAACCCAACATGCACCCAGATTATAACATGGATTTCACACCGAAAATCACCAGAGTAGACTTTATGGGACTTTGATCACCAAACATATCCTCGCCTCGTTGCGAATAGTAAATACGTCGCCGAGCATCATGCCACAACTGTTTTACTCAATGACAACAGCGTGGGGGCGGGCCAACCAATTATCAGCCACCCTTATCCATGCCAACAATCTCCACCTTAAGAACCAGGATGCTCGTTTAGCGTCAACCCAAAGTCTAAATCATCAAAACCAAAATGCTAGCGACGAACCCATTGTGCCCAACAATCTGTATAATCCATTTCAAACACCAACCAAATTTGTAACACCGGGGATGTACCCAGGGTGTACAAGGGGAATATATCCCAAAACATTTACAAAAATGACAACCAGAGACGCCCTAGATTTAGAACTAAGAAGAACAATCTCAACACAGTCCATCCCAACAACGGTTTGCACAAATGGACTCAATCATGCCAGGATGCAAATGATAATGTTCATAATGTATGGTATGGATCTCAAATACAACCATCTATAGCATGGCATCAACTAGCATGGCAAGATTCATGGTATAATGCGCAAAGTATAAGGTATAAATATATGAAGTACGGGCTACAATTTTCAAGATATGATTCAACATGATCGCATGAGTTCTATTTCATCATACATTCACCTAAAACACTAATCAACTAATTCACATTGATCATTGTACAAAAACTCGGGTCTCGCAACAAGGTACTCACGCATACATTTAGCAACTTTTAAGGCAAAAAATCAAGTATTAAATTAAAAGGGCCAACAAGATTTTGGGATATTTAGACTTGGAATAAAGTTATGATTTTTATACACCATTTAGATAAAAATATGTTTAACACCAAGGCCAAATCCTGAGGCAAATGGGTGAACAATTCATATTAAGCAAAAATAGTTCAGCACTTTTTTCAAGATTTTACTAAAATTATGCTTCTGTTGGTCTTGGTTTTGGGGTATCATTTCAAGTCCAAATGTGCCCATGTTTTAGTATGTTCTAGTTTAACATGTCCCCTACAAGTTTCATGTTTAGAGCTAAGGGTAGTTATTTGAAAAAAGTTATATTGTTTTGGCCATTTTAAAAAATAGGTTTTGTCAGCTGCCAAACCTTAGCAGAGCCGATTTTGGACAGAGAGTTTCAAACGGTTTTGGAATATCATCCCGAGGGTTTAAGTTCTGATTTTTTGGTAAAAAGTACTTCAATATGTTAGCTATAATGGTCATGTAGACCACTTTTGAAATAGGTCACTAAAAATAGGGGTTTTGAGCTATATAAAAATATGTAACAGAATGTTCCATGGGGGCTAAAACTCAGCAGAGAGTTTCAAAGGGCTTTTCACCTATCAAAACTCAATATTTTGTTCTCCGTTTTGGTGAGTAGATAGATATACATGTTATCCACAACTTTCATGTTAAGACCAAAGTTCGGATCTCATTTTACAATAGGGTTTCCAAGTCGGTAGTATTGACTGGTCGAAAAATGCCACACTTCGGTAAAATTGCAATGTCTTGAGTTCTAGTTATACAAATGAGTTGAAACCAACTTTGGATGAAAGATACCACAAAAAGATAAGACTAGACATAAAAAACATGCCTAGATCAATTTGCTACATTGAGTTATGGCATTTCAAATCTCAGGACAGAAACATCTATGTTCTTAAAAATCAAGTCTCTTAAGGTTCAAGTCTTCGATTTATGTCATGTCAAGTTTTTGTTCTATTTCTTTGTATACTTGTATTTTAGACTTTAATATCAAGGTTCCAGCACACTTAGAGGTCATCAAACTCAAAGATAATAACACACAAACATATCTCATATCATTCAACAACACAACAGCCCCTATTTCTCTACTACGACGCCTTTTCGATTTGTTTTCGATTCTTGATTTTTAGAGTGTTTAAAGGGATGATTTGAGGATTGTTTTGAGGAATATTAGATATAAAGTTTAGAGGCTTTACTTACTTGTTAGGAGACATCAAAGAAGGGTAGAGGGTTGATTTGGACTTAGCTTTCAAAACCTCATCGATTTCTTCCTTTTCCTTCCTTTTTCTTCCTCAAACTCACCTTAACTCTCAAGATTAAAGTGTTTCTGGTTCTTCCCCCCTCTCTTGGACGAAAATAACATATGGAGAAGAGGGGTTTTGGCTCTCTTTATATAGACACGGCTAGGGGACATGTGGGAGACAAAAAAGTACCAAAAAAGGTCATTTTTCCTCATTTTCATAAATGTGACTTCAGTTTGATTTGAGTTGATTTAAGTTTTTGTGGGCTAAATTCATATATAGGGAAGCTAAATGTTGCTAGGGTTCAATTTGGGGGACAAAAATATGATCCTCTATCAATCAAGGGGTTTGTCTCGGTTTTCATGCCCTTATTGTGCAAGAAAATGCATTAAAAGTTAATTGATGTACCTTTTTGGTGTCTTTTTCTACTGAGACTTATTATTTTAATATGTTTATGAGAAATATAGTATTTTCATGTATTATCATAGTTTTCATAGAAATTAATTAAATAGATGTAGTTTTTAAGTCAAATTAAGTTATTTTGACAATATATGACTTTTTGACTTATTTTGTTTTGTATGAACTTTAATAATGATTTATTTACTTTTATTGACCTATATCACTATATTATTATGTATATTACTTGTTCAACAAGTATTGGATCATCATAATTTTTAAGTTAATATCCTTCTCATCATTTTAAGCTAAAAAGAAAGCAAAAAGTCACTTTTTGGCACACTTTCCAAGGTGGTTGGCCACTGAGGGGTATTTTTTGGTATTTTTGATTTTATTTTGTCATTTGGTACTTAATTGTATTTAAATTCTTGATTTAGGGTATCCATGTGTCAAAATTTGGATTTTTCAGGCTCTTTGCTGTATTAAGGGCAAAACGGTCATTTTACCCTATTTGTGAGAATTTTTTATTTTTAATTCATTATTTCATGATATTTACTTCATTTTAAATGTTAAGAGATTCTCTGGGTGCTAGGTTTTTATTACCAATATGTTGGACCTTTTTAGGCTTTTCGAGCCGAACTTAGGATTTTCGGTTCGAGTTAGAATTTTAAATCTCCTCCGTATTCTATGGCCTCGTGGATTATTCGTCACTAATACTAGGGTCCAAGTAAGGTCATTACACCGCAGTCATACCTACATCACATATGAGAAAGCATTAAAAGATAACACTTTATGAGAAAGTATAGAAGTTGGAATGTAACTAATCCATTCTCTTGTTGTGGCACCCATTCGAGTCAACAAACAGGAAAGTTGTTTATAGTGGGCACGGCAACCCTGTCACTATAGACGTACTCAGGTAAGATCTGGTTGAAGAAGTGAACCTGCACGTAGAAAAAAGTTGACCAATGTCATTGGGCATAAATGTTGCGACTACTAGACATGAAAATATGGGAGTCTACTAACCAAAATCTTGATTGACTCCTTCAGGCCGAGATTTCACATGGCAGAAGGGAATGAATCTAAAATGTAGACAAATTTCTGGCACATGCAAATGAAGGCCATGTACCAGTGTTGTTCATTGTCGTTGATAGGAATATGACCTGTACGAAATATATAAGAATGGGAATGTATTGACAAGCAAGTCACAAAGATTAGTGATGCAGAACTGTATTCTTTTACATGCAATTAGACGGCCCGTATAGCGATGCGTTCCAAAATACGACACCAGAATTAAGTTTGGCTAAGCATTCCTACTCAATATCATTTTCTATGCAAACACGAACCAGAATAATAAGGTTATATACAGCATAAACCATATACCATAAATGGAAACATCCTACAAAAATTAAGAACCGAACATGCATATCGATATATAAGTAGGCAAAAATCAATTTGTCCATAGTCAATCAGGACTATGCTCTCGTTGGAGGGTGGTATTATTGACGGCAACACAAGTTATGATCTGAGCATCAGAGAATTAAGTTATGGTAGTTGACATATGAGTGAGGATGAACATAATAGAAAAAGGAATCTAGATATATACTCACTACATCACTCAACCATTCCTTTGGCCGTAGTGTTAACAAGTTGTGTCGTCTCACATGGTCGGTGGTGGTTTCAATTAACACCTCTCTACAGAACAAAAAGTAAACAACTCATCAAAAGGAAAGAAAATTTTGAAGATAAAGTCAAATTATGTGGGATATAACCTTGTCGACAACATCGTATTGAAGATGTATGTTGTGATGTGAGTCTCAAAGGTCGAAAGTGGTAATTCGTTTATTGGTTTTTGTGCGATAGGTTGCTTCACCACAATCGCCGTCTGTTTTCAGGATGAAAGGGAGAGTTATATGTGTATAGTAAACAAATATATATAAATATCTACCCACTATATATGTATTAATTATTTAAAGAAAAGTGAAGGTTTATAATTGTTACCTTAGCGGTAGATTGTTTGTTTAACCTTCCCATGCACTTCGTTCTTTTTTGCTTGCCTACATTACCCTTAAGCATGTAAGGACCCTCATACGGCAGATGTATTGTTTGAATTTGAAGTTTACATTCACTGGGTCTAGTGGCCACCGTCATAGGAAGCTGGGGAGTAGGTGTCACGGCCTCAAACCCGAGGCATGTGAACTCCAATTGATAACCCGTTCCTCTCACAGTTAGAACTTCTTTAATGAAATTCTCTTGAATTTTTTAACTCATTTTAAAAGAAATAACTCATAGATTTACAAAATAATCTAAGTATAAAAATTAACAATTTCGTCAGAATTTAGTCTGTTTTCAAACTATCCCAATTTCTAAAAACCTATTAAATTCAAACAACAATTTATATACTTAGGCTCAATTTGGATTGCAACTCACAACCACAATTAAAACTACTGTTTAACTAATATTCTCCATCTCATCACCATTACATTCATGTTCCAAATAAAATCCCATAAGGCTAAACAAACATTTCTGCATCTCTATCATGATTTATTTTTCATACTAATTTTACATTCATTCAAGAGAAATTCTGCTATTCTTAAGAGCTAAATCATATGCTAAAGAATAATATCTTGAGTAATTACTACATATACATATCTATATAGTCATGATACATTCAAGAGTCTCTCAGTACCATTACAAATTACAAATTAATTGACGCACTACTTTAAATTTTCAAATCATAAATCTCTATCACTCTTTATATTTCTTTCAAACTAGAAGAATTTTAAGAAAAATCCTCATAAAACATATGCCCACTTTTCTTCTTCTTTAAATCGCATCATACTTCAACTCTTTACTAGATCATTCAAACTTGAAAAAAAATGTTAAACAACATACATGAGCTGAAACTTGTAAGAAAAAAAACTAAAGAAAGTGCAATGCATACTTGTGAAATGTGAGTGGCATGCTTTTGTGCAACAACTTAAAAAAACATTTTCATAAATGAGTTATAACCCACACATTTTAAGTTTAAAAGAGCCATTTGATCATTCTTATTTTTTACCAGAAACCCGTTAATCCTTTCTTTCACTTCACCTTCTTTAGCATCAAATTTCATTTACTTTTAATACTCAAATTCATTTAACTCGTTACTCACATTGATTTAACTCATCATGTAGTGACTCAACACATTTTATTTTGGGTAACTATTTTCGGTAATTATTTTTGATATAATTAAATTAATAGATATGACTTAAAAGATAAATTCTACACGTGGTACGCGGTTGACGTATGTGAGAACTCGAGATATTAATTGGTGATTAATTCTATAATGACGATTATATTTTATTTATTCAATTAAATGGAAGGCTTAACTCAGGTAAAATAAAACTATTAGTTAAAGTATAAATATTATCAAAATATACGTATTTGAGGGTTTGAAAATTTTCTAGAAGAGTGGAGAAAAGATTATGAAAAAAAAAATGGTGAGAAAGCCTCTCAGCCGAAGTTGAGAAGCTTCGGGAGAAATGCAGAAAGAGAGAGAGACATCTTGAGAGAAACATAGCGAGGAGATAAAGGGCAAGCCACACTACCTTCGCCCCACCACGGAGAGTACCGTTGCCACCTCCTCCGCCCATCCTGTCCCGTCCGGCGACCACAACCCAAACCGCCTCCAACGTCATCTACTGCCGTCGATGCCGACAACTACACCCCACCCCGCCGTTGGCCTTCTCTCTCTTCTCCTTCTTCTGCTTCGGTTCTGCCATAGGAGAAGTTTAAGATCCCAGACCCTTGGTCGGCGTTGAACTGAGAGCTGCAACAGACCTTCTTGGTTAGTGCCATTCTGGTCTTCTTCATTTCTTGATTTCGGTTGTTGATTTGTAAATTGAATTTATGAGACCCTAATTCACTCATTTAAACTTTGAGAGGTTAATATCAAATTGGGAAACCACTGTAGAATGAAGGAGTAATCTACAAAGGGGGATGCATTCTAAAGCTTCATGAAGCCTCAATCCAAACTGGCCAAACCTAGGGCTTGCAATCTTAGGTGAAATTCCAAACCGCTTGGCTTCAAGAGGTAGGATCTTGACTAGTTTCAGTGGTTTGATTGGATTTGTGTTGATTTTGAATATTAATTCCATGAAA
>JAUMHN010002241.1:0-31515 GCA_032360265.1 Heliamphora ciliata | reverse complement strand
AACTTGTTCAAGTTTCTTGAAGGTATATTTAATCATAAAATATCAAATTATTTTATTATTTTTCATGAAAATCGCACGACGTCGTTTATCGAACTTTTTCCGTTGCGCGGCTCTAACAGGTGGATCGCAACGCAATCTAAAGAAATAGTAACTCCTTAATTAAACAATTCAAAGACCTTGGTGGAAAAGAGTTCATAGGGACCCTTAGCCCCACGGAGGCAGAAAATAGGTCGAAGGATGCAATTCATATTTTGGATAGGCTGGGGGTATATGAAGACGATAAGATCAATCTCATAGCATTTATGTTCAGGGGAGAAGCGTGCCACTGGTGGGAAGCCATAGAGAGGGTATTAAAGATGCCGATGCCAGGAGTTGAACTTTTCTAACCCCAGAAGATTACTTAGGATCATTTTGTGAGGGCATTCGATGAACAATACAAACCCATAACCTATAAGTACAAGAAGGAGCAAGAATTCATCGACCTTGAGCAAGGCAGGATGACTGTGGCGAAGTACGAGATGAAGTTTACAGAGTTGTCGCTATATACTACCCAACATATACTAGACGAGGAGACAAGGTGTAGAAGATTTAAAAAGGGGTTGAGTTTTTTTATTAAAACAAGGTAGACTGTCCTCGAAATGGGTAGCTATGTAAGTTTGGTAAACTAGGTGAAGATGATTGAGAAATATGTAAAGGAGGGAGAAGTAAGACGGGAAGACTTTAAGAAGTGCAAATTTGGGAATATCTCGATGAGCAAAATAGGGAGATAGGGTCCTAAGGGTAATGCCCCAATGCCACAGGCTCTTTAAAGTCAGAGTTATCAGTCTACTGCGAAGAATTCTAGACCAAAAAGGAACCAATCAAACAAGGAAGTGTCTGAACGAGCGGGGAAGTCAAAAATCAATGGTTGCTTCAAGTGTGGAGCCCTTCATCACTTTAAGAAGGATTGTTCAAAGAATAACCAGGGAATCATCTGTTATCGTTGTGGAGAACTGCAGCACATAGCTACTCAATGCAGACATTCTGGGCTACCGGCACAATCGTTTATAGGAAGCAAAAGAATAGATAGGCCAGCTAGAAGTGTGTAAGACAAAGGAAAAGGACCAATAGAGGCCCCAAGGGTTCTGGCATAGGTTTTTTCTATCACATGCCAAGATGCTCAGCCCACACTCGATATGGTGATAGGTACACTTACTACTTTCGATAGAGATTCTTATATTATGATAAACCCTGAATCAACACACTCGTATATATCACCCACTTTCATAACACAAGTAGATGCTATAAGGATGGAACCTCTTGACTGCATGATAACTGTAGCTACCCAATAAGGGAAGAAGTGGTAATTAAAACTGTATACAGAAATTGCATGTTAAAGGTAGGAGACAAGGATATATTGGTAGATTTGATGCCCTTAAACATCGTTAGGTTCAACCAGATTCTTGGGATGGACTAGTTGTCATCCTACCATGCGTCATTAGATTGTTTTGGGAAAAAAGTAATCTTCAGGATACTCAGGGAGAAAGAATTTATATTCCATGGGGATAAGGGTAGATTACTTGTTTGTGTCGTGTTGGTCATTAAGGCTTCAAGGATGTTAAAAATGGGTTACCACAGGTTTTTGGCACACGTAGTGGACTCAGAGATGAAAGAAAAGGAGCTTTTGGAGGTGCCAGTCGTTTGTGAGTTTTCAGACATTTTTCCAGAGGATTTATTGGGATTACCCCCAGACTGAGAAGTGGAGTTTATGGTCGACCTCTACCCGAGCACGACACCCATATTTATTCCTCCCTATAGAATGTTGCCTGCTAAGTTACTAGAGTTAAAGGAACAATTGCAGGAATTATTGGACAAGAGATTCATTAGACCTAGTGTCTCACCATGGGGAGCACTCGTGTTGTTTGTGAGGAAGAAGGATGGAATGCTAAGGATGTGTATCAACTATCGACAATTGAATAGAGTGACCGTCAAGAACAAGTATCCTTTGCCTAACATAGATGACCGTTCGACCAGTTTCAAGGAGCCAAAGTGTTCTCAAATATTGATTTGAGGTCAGGATACCATCAATTAAAAGTACGAGAGTCGAATATACCTAAGACTTCTTTTAGAACTCGTTATGTGAATTATGAATTTGTTGTGATGCCATTCAGATTAACAAATGCGCATGTGGTGTTCATAGACCTGATGAATTGGGTGTTTAGTAGTTTTCTAAACCAGTTCGTAATTGTGTTTATAGACGACATTCTAATATATTCTCAGAGTGAAGAACACAGGGAACATTTGAGAATTTCTTTGCAGACCCTGAGGAACCACAAACTGTATGCAAAGTTTGGTAAGTGTGAGTTTTGGTTAGATAGAGTGGTGTTTTTGAGTCATGTTATATCTGGAGAGGAAATTCAAGTGGACCCAACAAAAGTAAAAGCGGTAGTCAATTGAATAAGACCAACTAGCATGACAGATATACGTAGCTTTTTGGGGTTAGTTGGTTATTACCGGCGTTTTATGCTAGACTTTTCCTTTTGTAAAACCTTTGACTTGGTTGACTAAGAAGTATGTGAAGTTTGAGTGGTCCGATCAATGTGTACGGAGTTTCCAAGAGTTG
Source organism: Heliamphora ciliata (assembly GCA_032360265.1). Taxonomy (NCBI): domain Eukaryota; kingdom Viridiplantae; phylum Streptophyta; class Magnoliopsida; order Ericales; family Sarraceniaceae; genus Heliamphora; species Heliamphora ciliata. The sequence goes on along the minus strand of JAUMHN010002241.1, from coordinate 28,913 downwards.
GAGTCTAAACTGGTGTCAGCACCTATGCTTACCCTCCTGTCAGGTAATGAATGTTTTGTTATTTATAGCGATGCGTCACACCAAGGTTTGGGTTGTATTCTGATGCAACATGGAAAAGTCATTTCCTATGCGTTAAGACAGTTGAAACCCCACGAAAAGAATTACCCTACCCACGATCTAGAGCTAGCCGCAATCATCTTCGTACTCAAGATATGGGGACACTATTTATATAGCGCCCCTTGCGAGATCTTTACAGATCACCAGAGCTTGAAGTATATTTTCACTCAGAAAGAGTTAAACTTGAGACAGAGAAGATAGATGGCGTTAATTAATGACTATGACTGCACGATCCATTATCATCTCAGGAAATCCAATGTGATGGCAGATACCTTAAACCAAAAATCTTTCGGAGGGATAGCACACCTTCGAGCAGTACGAAATGGTACATTTTCTAAAATGCAGATGCTTAGAACTAACCTTGCAGTAAGAGAGAATGGAGGCCTATTGGCAACTCTTAGCATAAGGCCAACTTTATTAATCCTGATCTGATCAGCTCAATTAGCAAACAGCCAAGTGGATAAGATAAGAGCAGAGGCAAATGCTAAAGGGAAGATGGAGTTTGAAGTTCGGGACGATGTCTTGTGGTTCAGCCAAAGATTGTATGTGCCCAACAATGATAAGTTGAGAAGACAGATTTTATATGAAGCACATAACTCAACATACACTATGCACCCGGGAAGTACGAAAATGTATAGAGATTTGAAGGGAAGTTACTGGTGTAGCGGGATAAAGAAGGATGTAGCAAACTTTATGGCAAGATGTTTAGTATGCTAGCAAGTTAAGATTGAACACCAGAAGCAGGCAGGATCATTACAGCCTTTACCTATACCTAAGTGGAAGTGGGAACACATTATCGTGGATTTTATAACCAGACTGTCAGGGTCGTATACTAAAAATCATATCTTTTTTATTGTTTTTAGTATTTAATTTTATTCATTAATAAAATTATTTTTCTATTTTTTATGAGAATTTTAATTAGCAATGTATGCGATTTCATTATTTATTTAATGTTATGCATGGGTGTCTTTTATTCTGCGCAGTATTTAATCTGATGTGTAGAGTTCAACTTACACACGAAAGACCAGATTATCAGTTCTTGTAAAATATAAGTTTTTGGTTCACGGCTAAGATGGGATTGGACACACCATCAGTACGGCTGTAACGCAGAGTTTTAGTAGACCTTTCTTAGTTACAGAGAATAAATAATAGCATTTCATATTATTCTGACTCGCTATGCTAGTACACTTCGTGTATATTGAACAGGATCACATTAGGGTAATTAATTTTATACTGACTATATAAATTAATTCACACCTTATGGTTGTTATGAGTGCTTATACTCTTAATTTTGAAATAATTAATTATTTACGTATATTTAATGTTCGTTATTTTGATTCATTAAAGGTGCGATCTTTTATGGGGCTATAATTTTAGTGAGTTGGATAACGATATTAACTATATGGTAAATATTAATTATTGACGGAATCCACGTCCCGAAAGATCGGGATTGATGATACCTCCTAAGGAAACTTATAAGTTTTGACCGAGCCAAACTCTGCAAATGGATTTAATAATAGGAGCTCGAATATTCGATTTTGAGAATATGGCTGGGAGTGCAATTATAATTCTTTAGTGAAATGTATTATAATTAATGTTTTTATGAAACTGCATCTGGGGTGAAGTGGGTTTACATAATTACATTGGGAGCTTAAGTCATATTTACTACACAGGTCCCTGTTGTAACCCTATATATATGCACTTATGTAAACCCTAGCCCACAATTTATCTCTACAGTTAGTATTTCCACGAATCCTACAATTGGCTAGTCAGGATTTTGGACAACACGGGGATCGTAGCCCACACTACGTCATGTCTCTTGCATTCGCGAATACAGTAGAAGACTTGAATTTGGAGCTTCAACTTGAAGTCTACAACCGCAAACGATTCTAGATTAAAAGTTGTTGCAGCAACCGAAATCATCAAGAGGGTTGGGAACACAGCGTATAAATTAGCCCTGCTACCGGATTTAGTAAGACGGCATAATGTGTTCCACGTTTTGATGCTGGGGAAATACATGTCGGACCCTTCTCGTGTGCTGACAACGTAGCCTATTTATCTAAAGCCTAACCTTACATAAGAAGAGGAGCCAATAGAAATACTAGATAGGAAGGAACAAATCCTATGAAGCAAAGTCATCCCTTTGTTGAAAGTGTTGTGGCGCAGTCACTCGGTTGAAGAAGCCACTTGGGAGCAGGAAGAGGGTATGCGAAAGAACTATCCACATCTCTTCGAGCAAGGCATGTAAATTTTGAGGACGAAATTTCTTAAAGGGGGGCTGAATCTATAATAACCCGTACTCAAGATATAAATAGAAAATAAAGTACTTTTCAAAACGAATGAATTATTGAACCTAATTTCTGTAAAAAGAGCTAACCCAACCATCTAACCGTTTCGAGCCCGAGACCTAGAATAAAGTGAGACCAATATAACCCTAATGTTGTGGTTAAAAATTAAAATCTCTAAATCCAAGTTAAGCGAAATCAAGGATTAGGCCCGAAATACCAAGAAATAAACCTATGAGAAATTTTTCCAAAATTCTTTTATAATAAAACAAAAGAAAAATATTATTAAAAAAAAAGAATAAAAAAGAAATGCATAAGTGGCTGGCCACCTTACGACTTGTGCCGAAACTTGGTGGCCAAGTTTAGTAAACCCAAGGTAAAGCTAACCAAGCTTCTCAAGGAAGCTTCCCATTTGTCTTATCTATAAATAGAGACCTATTCTCCCCCTTAATCCCTCTTTCCATTCGGCCAAGCTAAAGAAAGGGAGAGGGAGAGTGAAAGAAGAAAAGAAGAAGATAGAAATGAAGAAAGAAAGAAGGAAGATGAGAAAGGAGAGGAAAGTGAGCATTGGCAAAGCTAAGTCCTATCTTCAAGGTTAAGAATCAAGTATATTCAAGTAAATATACTTCAAAACCCATACCCACGTTTACTCAAAAATCTCTAATCTCATCTCAAATCATGTTGCATATCCAAAAATAAACTCAATGTAAGCCATGCTGGTAGAAATGAAGCTAAGCTCTTGAGTTGTGTTATTCTTAAAAAAATCTGCTTGCTAGACCTCTTTTTGAAAAATAATAATTAAATTTAGAAAAGTCATCTGAGGTTTTGTTTTATGTCCAGCTTAGAATTTTGTGTTATCTTTTATATAAAATTAGTTTGAATTGATTTGAACCTATAAAATTCGAAATATAATTTTTCTACCAAAACGTGTTATTTTCAGACCAGCCTCTATTGCAGAGGTGAAAACCCTATTTTAAAGTGCGAACAGAACTTTGTTCTCTTCATGAAAGTTATAGATAATATGTTTAACTATCTACCCACCAAAAATGAGCCCATTGTGTTGAGATTTGCTTGGTTAAAACCCCTCTCCAAACTGTTGTTGATGTATAGTGATTTAAAATGCTTGTTGTCCAACATTTGTGTGTAGCGCAAAACCTATATTTCTAATGACCTATCCAAAAAGTTTTCTTCATGAGAAATTTTAGGGACATTGGATCTAAATGTTGTCCAAAAATCTGGTCCTTTAGCCTCTGTTTGGCCCCTCAAACCATTTTTATATTATCTGTTCATTCTGGTGAACTTCTCTATTTTTGAGCTCTGAGTATGTTGACCTGACACACTTTCTTAAATGGGCAACATCTCGATTGTTTTCTTAAGAACCCTTCTATGCATCCTTCATAAGAGTTATAGAAGACATCTTGACCTAAAACATATCCAAACATCAGACCAAATGAATCTATTTTAATACCCCAAATTCATTGCCTTCTGAGAGCCTTGTTTGCAGCAATTCGCTAAGTGCTACTGTAACATATTGCTTTGTGAAAGTCAAATCACCTAGAATCATGGGTTTTAGCCCGAGTTCCTTCATGAGACCTATTAAGAATATTTTAATCTATGTAGTGACTAAAAACTAGAATCTAGTTCAAGGTCTAAGTACCTCAAAAACTTGTTGCAAGTTGTAATTTAATTGCTGAATTTTTTAAAAGAAAGTGCTAATTATAATCAAGTTAATTTTCCTAAGCAAGTTAATGCTTGAACATATGCTTAGTGTCATTTAGTTCTAAAAAGGAAGTATAACCATGGTCCCTAAAACTGTAGGATCATTTAAAAGTCTGAATCTTTTGTACTTTAAATTCTAAAGGGTAGAATCTCTCGTTTACGATTAAATTGTGATTTGCTTGTCAGGCGCAGAGGTTTCGTTAACCACGGGTCGAGTGTAGCTTGTTGGTGAAGGCTCAATTTTTTGCATGCATACGATAAGGTGAGAGTGCTTAGCCATTATCTTGAACAATAACATGTGAATGATGCTTTAAATGCTTTGATGTTCATGTTTTGAACCATGATAAGTTTTTAATGAATGATAGTATGAGATTATTATTTTCAAATATCATGATATTTTTATTTCAAATATGCAATCCAAGATCTTTTAAAGAAGCATGTGTGTGAAAGATGTTTTTATGAAGTGTTGACAATTGTTGTGCTGTTGTTGTTCTAAAGTATCAAGTTACAAGGATTTTTGTAACACCCCGCTCCCGCAAGACACTAAATTTGTATAGAGGGATGTGATCCCACCGCAGACCGACGGCTAAAGAGAAAGACAAGAGACAAATAACATTAAAAGACCAAACAAAAACTTCTAAGCAACCATAATTCTTAATGTCAAAAGGGGTAAACATGAGTCACTAGGAATTCACCATCCTAAGGGCATACATTACTTCTAAGACATCAAAAACCTTCAGGTCTTATACATGAAGTTTTACCAAAATTAAAAACTAAACAGAAGAAAAACTAAACCCAAATGATTCCCAACACCAGATCCAAAACTACTTGACGACGCATGTGGTGGACCAACTCCTAGTCGTTCCTATTATTTGCAATTACAAAAGTTACAGAATAGCAGACTTAGCATAATCATAAATAGAAAAGACAGTTACTTAGTTAAGGATAACTGAAAACTCTTTCTAAAAATAGTTCATCACATTTTCCACAAAAACATAGAAACAGGTGCATTTACTTGAACATGAAAATATCACAGCTTATACAGAACCTTCTTAGTTCGGCAAATAGAATATGTTCCTGGCTCAACCGCCACAATTTAAAATGAATAGCCACTTTCTCAAGACTAGACTCAAACTCTAATAGTGTCCAAGTAGTCGTCAACCTCACAACCGGGAGTTTCGACGGTACCGTAATCTCAATTTGCAATGCACAGATAGTAACATGATGGAATGAGGGCCACTCCCTACCAAGCACGATTGGTATGTGCTAAAACTAGGGACTTAGCCTAAAATCCTTGAAGGCAAAAACCCCCGCTTAACGGGAAACCTCCCCTATAGGGACAAATGAAAAATCCATAGTTGGGTAACCTCCCACATAACGGGATATAAAGGGCCAAAAACCTTTGTAACTTGGCACTTTGGAAACAACAACATAGGATTGACAATTTCTTTTATAATATCATTATGCTTGCTCAAAATATCATGAATAGCACACTTGAATTAAAAACATCATGGCATTTGAAAACAACAAGTTCATACGATCATCAAAACAGGTCATAGTTCAAAACATACGCTTCAAAACATTTTCATGCATCATTTACATGAACTCAAGTTCAAGATAATGGCTAAGCACTCTCACCATGTATTATATGCGCATGAACCGGGCCTCCCCCGGCAAGCTAAGCAGGACCCCTGGGTTCTACAACTTCCGTGCCTAGCAAGCAAAACACGACTCGATCATTGACACGGAATCCTCCCCCTTTAGCATGTGAAACTAAAACGATTTAGACCATTGACTATTTTCTTTGGTTTTAGGGACCATGGTTACTTTCTTTTTACGTCAAAGAGATGCTACGCACCCACTCAAGCTTTCATTTGCTTAAGTATTTAACATAACCATTTATTACTCTATTCCAATCATTAATTTTTAAACTACCGCAGCATTTCGAGGTACTTAGACTTGGAGTTCGATTATGATTTTGGGTGATGATTTAGATTAAAATATTCTCTACAAATTTTATTTTTAACACCAAAGCCAAAACCTAAGGCAACATGGTGAAATACTTGACGCAAACAAAAACGGTTTAGCACTGAAAATTAGCCAGAAAAGTCTCTGTTGGTCTCAGTTTTGGGGTATCAAATCAAGTCAAAGTAAGTCCATTTTTGGGTATGTTCTATTTTAACATGTCCCCTACAAGTTTTATGAAGAGTTCTATGGGTGGTTGTTTGCAATAAGTTGGAGATATAATCCATTTTGTAAAATAGGTTCTGTCAGCCCCAAAACTCACACAAGAACCAGTTTTAACGAAGAGTTTGAAACTGTTTTGAGGGGCTTTCCCATGGTATCTAGGTCTGATATTTGGACGAAAGGTATTTCAATAAGTTATCTACAATATTCAATAAGACCACTTTTGTATTAGGTCACTAAAAATAGGGGTTTTGGGTTATACAAAAATATGTGACAGAAGCATCTTTAAATGGCTGAACTACAACAGAGACTTTCATACAGGTTTTGACCGACCAAACCTCGATAGTTTGGGCTTAGTTTTGATGGGTCGGTATATATACATGTTATCTACAACTTTTATGTTTTGACCAAAGCTCGGATCTCATTTTAAACTAGGGTTTTTAGGTCTGAATGTTAACTGGTCTGAAACCAACACACTTTGGTAGAAATGCAATATCTAGAGTTCTACTCACTCAAACCTGTTCAAACCAATTTTTTTTTTGAAAACTAACTTAAAAATATAGCTTTGTACGTAAAGAACACACTAATATCAAATTTTTATAATTAGTTATGGTCTTCCAAAAATCAAGGCAGAGAGGTGGAAAAGCTCAAATTACAGGCCATGTTTAGTTCAAACCATCTAGCACCATGTGTGTAAAGAATTGATCAATTTCCTTTACATACATGATTTGTACTCTTAAATACAAAAAATCCAGATTCTTATCATGCCATCAATCCCTTAGAAAACCTCATGCAAACACCTACACCAAAAAGCCCCAAAATCTCACCATGATGCCTTTTCGGTTCATTTTCGATTCTTAATCTTTGATTTGTGTTTGAAAATGATGGAAGAGGTGTTTGATATGTATAAAACCAGATAAGTTAGAGTCTTGCTTACCTTGTTAGAAGTTATTTTTTGGTGATAGAAAACCTTGGACTTAGCTTTCATGCTCCATGAATCCTCCTTACTTCATGTTTCTTCTTCTTCCTTCTTTCTTCTTCTTTTTCTCTCCCTCTCTTTTCTCCTTACTATAATCGAATATTAGAGGAAGAATAGGTGGGTTTTGGGTCCTTTTTATTGAAAAAAGTCATGTAGGAAGCTTCCTTGAGAAGCTTTGCTAACCATGGTTAGGTTTAGTTAATCTTGGTTACTTTTTACATAACCTTGGTTAAGAAAACTTGGCCACCATGTTTGACACTCTTCCCTAGGTGGCTAGCCACTTGAATATATATATATCAAATAATTTTCTTTATTTAATTCTAGGAGAAAATTTGGGTATTTTTCACATAGATTCGTTTCTTGACTTTTCGAGCTTAACACTTGTTTTAAACAACTTGGACTTATAACCTTGAGTTCTTAATCTCAATATTAGGGTTTTAATATATGCTTGTGTGGTTCCCTCTCTATCCCGGGTCTTAGGCTCGAAAAGGATAAATGGTCAGGTCGGTTCTTCTTACTGAACTTAGGTTCGAGACTTCGTTTCTTTTGAGATGTTCTTTCTTTTCTATTCGTATTCTTAAGTTCGGATTATTACAATCTACCCTTCTTTAAGAAATTTCATCTTCAAAATTTATATGCCTTGCTCGAAGAGACGTGGATATTTCTCATGATTAGGCTTTTAAGCCACAGTTCAATCTAATAGTTTCTAACACACGATCCTATTCAACAATTCAAAATTCCATTATAGGCTAACACTCACCCTTAAAAGGAACAACAACTCAATGCCTTTGAAGACGAACCCTCACCCTTACCGGGCTTCGCACAATATCTTTGTAGCGCTTACACACACACACCTTCACTAGCCAAAACTCTTTTAAATTAATCATACCCTTCCATGGTTGTTCCTTTAGGAACACACAGTCCTCCACTACAAACTCTAGGTCGCGTCTTCGATTATCTGGATAACTCTTCTGCCTGTCGTGCGATTGCTTCAATCTCTCTTAGATCAACTTAATCTTGTCAGTGGTAATTTGAACTATCTCGAGTCCAAGTAACTTCCTCTCTCTGACTTCTTCCTAACAAATTGGGCTTTAACATTTTCTACTGTACAACGCTTCATATGGGGCCATCCCTACAATTAACTAAAAACTATTGTTATATGCGAACTCGATCAGCAATAAATATTCTTTCCAGCTTCCAGCAAAGTCTAGAACTCATGCTCTAAGCATATCTTCTAAGGTCTAAATTGTCCTCTCCGATTGACCGTCAGTTACGGATGGAAAGTTGTGCTAAACATTAAAGTAGTCCCCAATGCTTCTTGTAAGCTTGGCCAAAACCTGGACGTAAAACGTGGGTCTCTGTCTGATACTATAGAAACTGGTACTTTATATAGCCTAACGATCTCATCAATATAAAGTCATATAAACCGAGCCATAGAAAATGTCATCTTTATTGGTAGGTAGTGAGGGGACTTTGTCAACCTATCCACAATTACCCAAATAGCATGATTCCCCTTAGGTGTTCGAGGGAGTCCGATTACGAAATCCATGATAATATGTTCCCACTTCCACTCGAGTACAAGTAACGGTTGTAGTAATTCTACCATCTTCTGGTGTTCAATCTTAACTTGCTGGCATACTAAACATCTTATCATGAAATTCGCTACGTCCTTCTTCATCCCACTCCACCAGTATCTTTTCTTTAAATCTCTATACAACTTCGTACTTCCCGGGTGCATGGTGTATGTTGAGTTATGCGCTTCATCTAAGATCTACCTCCTCAACTTCCCATTATTGGGCATATGCAATCTGTGATCGAACCACAATACGTCATCTCAAACTTCAAATTTTGTCTTCCCTTTAGCTGCTGCTTCTGCCCTTATCTTGTCCACTTGATTATCTGCCGATTGAGCTGTCCGAATTTGTTCTAATAAGGTTGGTCTTATGCTTAGAGTTGCAAATAGGCCTCCATTCTTTCCTATGGCAAGATGGGTTCTAAGCGTTCATATTTCAAAAAAAGTATGAGCTCGTACCACTTGTAGACGCGCTATTTTTCCCAATGATTTTTGACTTAGGGCATCTGCCACGACGTTAGCCTTCCCTGGATGATAGTGAATCGTGTAGTCATAATCCTTAATTAACTCCATCCATCTTCTTTGCCTCAAGTTCAGCTCTTTTAGGGTGAAAATATACTTCAAGCTCTGATGATCTGTAAAGATCTCACAAGGGACGTCGTACAAATAATGTCTCTATATCCTGAGCACGAAGACGATTGCGGCTAACTCTAGATAGTGGGTAAGGTAATTCTTCTCATAGGTTTTAATTGTCTAGACACATAGGCGATAACCTTTCCGTGTTGCATCAAAATGTAACCCAAACCTTGGTGTGATGCGTCACTATATATAACAAAGCCCTCGTTTCCTAACGGAAGGGTAAGCACAGGTGCTGACACTAGTTTGGACTTCAACTCTTGAAAACTTCATTTGCATCCGCCAGACCATTTAAACTTGACATCTTTCTAATTCAACCGAGTCAAGGGTTTTGCAATCAAGAAAAAGTTTTGATTAAAATGTCAGTAACAACTAGCTAACCCCAAAAAGCTTTGTATCTCTGTCACGCTAGTTAGCCTTTTCTAGTTAATTACTGCATCCACTTTTGTTGGGTCCACATGTTCCAAAAACACCACCAAGTCCAACCAAAACTCACACTTACCAAATTTTTCATGCAACTTGTGTTTCCTCGGGGTTTGCAAAGAAATCTCCAAATGTTCCCTATCTTCCTCATCACTCCGAGAGTATATTAGAATGTCATCTATGAACACAATCACGAATTGCTCTAGAAAACTTCTAAACACTCGATTCATTAGGTCCATAAACACTGCAGGCGCATTCATTAACCCAAAATGAAACACCACAAATTCATAATGCCCGTAACAGGTCCTAAAGGCAGTCTTGGGTATATCTGACTCCTGCACTTTCAATTGATAGTATCTTGACCTCAAGTCTATGTTTGAGAACACTCTAGCTCCTTGCAGCCGGTTGAACAGGTCGTCTATCCTAGACAAAGGATACTTGTTCTTAACGGTCACCCTATTCAATTGTCGATAGTGAATACACATCCTCAGTGTTTCTTCCTTCTTTTTCACGAATAGTACAGGTGCTCCCCATAGTGAGACACTAGGTCGAATGAATCCTTTTTCTAATAACTCCTATAATTGTTCCTTCAACTCTAGTAGTTTAGCAAGTGACATGCTATAGAGAGGAATAGATATGGGCGCTGTTACCGGGTAGAGATCGACTGTAAACTCCACTTCTCGATTTGGGGGTAATCCTGATAAATCATCTAAAAAAATGTCTAAAAACTCACAAATCACTGGTACCTCCGAAAGCTTCTTTTCTTCCATCTCTATGTCCATCACATGTGCCAAAAACCCCTGGCAACCCATCTTCAACCTCTTCGAAGCCTTAATGGCCGACACGATACGGATAGGTGTTCTACTCTTATTCCCTTGGAAAACGAATTCCTCCTCCCCAAGTGTCCTAAAGATTACTCTTTTCCTAAAATAGTCTAGCGACGGATGGTAGGATAACAACCAGTCCATCCCAAGAATCAAGTCAAACTCAGGCACAACCAAAGGCATCAAATATACCAACATCTCCTTATCTTCTATCTTCAACACACAATCTTTTCACACACTTTTAATTACACTCTAGCGTTACGACCATCAAGACTAATACCGCCACTTGAACATAATGTGTCACTAGAGCTAAACATACCATATAGACTAAACGCTTCACAGGTATATGCTTACCCATACGAACCCAATCACAACCCTCGTCATAACACAATATACATTCGCATGTTTCCTTCACATACGTACCACTCACCCATCAATCCTTTAACCGAATAGTACTAGCTCCTGATTCTAAAATCTCTTACCATTATCACTTAATCCCTTCACTCATTCTCTGCCACACAACCGAACCAAAAACCACTTTCGCATTTTAACTATTTCATCTTACCCGCATTTTATCAAGGCATTGATTCACTCAAGGCCAATTACAAAAATCATACCCATTAATTCGTATAGTCTCACTTACGCTTCCACTATTCTCATCCAAACACTTATTCCTCCCACGTACTCACACAAAGTTGCTACGCAACTCTACCGAAAACAACAGAATTATGTCACCCCTCAATTTTTTTTTTGGGTAATTAATTGTAACATAAAAAGAAAAAAGAAAAATACAGGTGTACAAGAGGCATACCCCAGGTAATTACATAAGCACAATATAGGAGGAAAACCCCTATAACAAATCTACCTTGAAAAACATAAGACCCTAAAATCAAAAAGACCCCACCCCCGCTTAAAAGCGGGGAAATTAGCGAATAAAACACACTCCATGCACAGCCCACATGGATAGGGTAACGAAACTACTGTTGATGAAAACACTACTATCATAACAAAACCAAACATAAAACATAAACCAAGTCAAGAGGTAAAGCCGCAGCCAACAGTAGCAAGCGAAACCAATCGTAACCCTGTCAACATGAACTCAGCATCTCTGATGAGCACCACACTCCTAGGTGAAGGAAGTAAAGATAGACACTTCAAACATGTAAGAAGGGCGAGAGGTAAGCCCAAACAAATAGCATACAGGATCACCTCAAAACTCCTCAAAAAGCCGCTGCCCAAGCAACAATATATAAATAGGACCAAAGAACAAACAAGGCCAAGGAAAACCATAGACCCAAACAAGGAACTCAGCCTCACAGAGATAGTCACACTCCCTAAACAATAGGGGGAAAAGATGGAGACAAAACACCTCAAATGATGATTGCAGAAAACCATACCAAAGCTAGATCCTTAATCCAAACAACCATCATTGGGAGCCAACAACAGCCGATAATAATAACCCAACCCAAGACTTACCAAAGTAAACACAGCATCACAGATAAACAACGTTCTCCTGGGTGCGACGGGAACACTCTCCTGGTGTGGAAGGAGAAAAAGATAGACACCAAGCTAACAAAAGAAAGACAATAAGAGGGCCAAAACACACAATAGTACATGGCTCCCCAGAACTCCTCTGAAACTTTGGCTACGAACTACAATATAGCTGAAAAGAACTTAAAACCCTGAAAGCTCAAGAGGACTGAGAAAGCTAGTTTTCAACCACGGCACTAAGGCACATGAGATAGAACAGCCCCAAGGAAAACCTCAACACGGAAATAGAAGGCCAGCGCCTAACCAAAACCGCCAACAGTCCCACCTCCACACCTTAGCCAACGTAGCCTAAACAGCAAGGAAATGAGCACCTCCCAAACCATAGAACAACTCTATCAATAGAAGCCATAGAGAATTAGCAAATCACAATTTATCCCGTCTGATCAAAGGGAATCTCAATCGAAAAAGCCCCACGGGTTTCACTTGCAAAAAACCCCTCAAAAAGCCTCAGCTCCAAGCAACACAAAACAAATAGGATCAAAGAACTAACAAGGCCATGGAAAACCACAGACCCAACCAATGGGGGAAAAAGATAGAGACAAGAATACCTCAGAGGATGATAGCGGAAAACCATACCAGAGTTAGATCCTTAATCTAGACAACCATCATTGGGAGCCAACAACATCCGATAGTAAAAGCTGAACTCAAGACTTACCAAAGTAATCAAAGCATCATAGATAAGCAACGTTCTCCTGGGTGCGACGGGAACGCCCTTCTGGTGTGGAAGGAGGGGAAGATAGATACCGAGCTCACAAAAGAAAGATGATAAGAGGGCCAAAACACACAGTAGTTCATGACTCCCCATAACTCCACTAATCATTAGAATCATAATTTATCCTGTCTAATCAAAGGGAACTCGAGCTAATCAGGACCCAATACCTGTGGGTCTCACATTCCACTTTAATAGTAGGTCCCACATTCCACGGTAAACTCACCACTTAAACTTTCAATAGTGGGCCCATGAGCCACTCAAAATCCTTAACTCAAATAATATGAACCAACAAACCCAACAGATAAGCCCACCACCGCCTGTCCAAGAAGCCGCAACCCTCTCTAGATTGGCGTTCTCCAGCGGGCCCACCACTAACTTAGGCTGGCAACTAAACAATATCCAAAGACAAGGATAAACCCCACATTCAGGGCCCACCATTCCACATGCAGAGAAGAAATGAGGGCCCCACAAATAACAAATCTTCCAAATGCCCCTACCAACCGAGCCCCATAATTAACAAATCTTCCAACTGTGTCTCCCAACCGACTGGGTCCCACAAAACAGAAAAGCTGGCCAGGAATCCACTACATCCAGCTCAAAAACCGCTTAGAAGAAAAGAGAACTCCACGCAAAAGCAAGCCGCGGGCCCCACAATGCACTAAAGCATGAGACCTGCGGGACCCACCAGATGACCTGTAGTGGCCCACAGTTGGTCTGTCATATAGCCTCAACCTGTCAAAACCCCTGTGCAAAGTAGCTCTACCCCAAGGCAGCCTGCCACAATCCAGCGGAAACCAATCTGCAGCGCTCTCAAAACGCATTAAAGACCAGCTTCTCCTTCTCATTGCAAGCAATCATGGGTCCCACCTCATAAATCCCAGGACATCCTGAACATGCTACCCACATAGAACCCACCATTCTAAAATTATAGCGAACCCCACAACAAAAGCTATTCTGTCCGAATTAAAAAGCAAACCGCCCATGGTTTTTTGCACAAACCAGAGGTTTTGATGGCACCAGCTTTGACGCACTGATGCACGCCACTCTGACCCATCCATCAAATAGAAAACATCTTTCTCAATCCCACGCGACACATAGCGCATACTCCAACTTCATCTTCAACCTCACGAAATGGACCAGCGTTCCCAAGCTTATGGGTCCAAATCCACTCCAACATGACAAAATTAAACATACAAAAAAAGGTAAAAACCACCACAAACTCAATCGGTTCAAATTATATTCAATTGCCAAACCCGATTAATAAAACAGATAACAAACTCCCAAAATAGAGGTCACGTATAGTTTGATCTAGAACTGAAATGACATGAGGTAGCCAGCAACAATGGCCGCAATCTAGAATCAATTTCATAGGCAAAACCCATCTCCAAACCATCAACAGAACTCAGCTAGATCATCCATCATATATAAACAAAACAAACCCAAAACAATCTCATCGAGACATTTATTCATCAATACTCCGCAAAATACCCAAAGAAGCAACACCTCACTGGGTAAAAACTATAAAGCCAAAAGAAAATAGATTAAACAGAAAGATTCCAGAGGTAACAACCTATATTAATGCTGGCCATCATAAAAACACTGTGAAGCACATAGGTTGAACCCCGTTGACAGATTTCACCACGCATAAACAAACCCAAAGCTCAGCCAGTTCCAGTCACAACGAAGATGAAGCTCGAGCAACAACCTTTGTTGATTTGAAATTGTAATGAACCTTGGATCCAAAACCAACAGCTACAAGTTACCAAAATGAACACCACAGCTCTCCAATGCCTTATATTCACCCCATCATAGCCATAGGACTGTGATCCAAAGGCATCTAGAACGAGAATCCACCATTGACGCCTTGGGAAGAGCTTTCTCACCCCTTAACTTCTCATTCATAGAGTCTGCACATTCCCATGAGAAAATTCCTTCTCTATACAAGCAACATTTATGCACCAATCTAATTAAGCTTGCCCTAACGAGTCACATCACAAAAGGTTTTTGAAAGTAACTTCCTAGTGACTCACACCGATACCACAATAGAAACTGAATACCAACTCGATAAGAGTTACATAGTCTAGATGTCAAATGAATATAAATCAATACTTAAGAACCTACCACATAAACAACTCGGTTTGTCTAGAATGCGCACTCCACCCCTCAACCAATCTTCAGCGTTAGTGAGACTAACTGTTTCCACAAATTCCTTGGTACCCAAATCCTTGAATTGTTTAACTAAAGAGTTACCGGTCCTTTTGGCCCGCATTGCAATTCAGCTTGCGCTATGTTCACCCATCTTGCGTAGTTGTCCATCTCGAGAATCGTCATCCTTTAGTATGTGAAACTAAAACGATTCAGACCGTTGAATGTTTTTTTTGGTTTTAGAGACCCTGGTTACTTTCTTCTTAGGTCTAAAAGACGCTACGCACCCACTCAAGCTTTCACTTGCTTATGTATATTTAACCTAACCATTTATTACTCTATTCAAATCATTAATTTTTAAAGTACCGCAGTATTTCGAGGTACTTAAACTTAGAGTTGGATTATGATTTTTGATGATTTAGATTAAAATATTTTCTATAACTTTTATGTTTAACACCAAAGCCAAAAACTAAGGCAACAAGGTAAAATACTTGACGCAAATAAAAACGGTTAAGCACTTGCACAGAAAATTAGCCAAAAAAGTGTCTCTGTTCGTCTCAGTTTTGGGGTATCAAATCAAGTCAAAGTAATCCCATTTTTGGATATGTTCTCTTTTTACATGTACCCTACAAGTCGTATGAAGAGTTATAGGGGTGATTGTTTGAAACAAGTTGGAGATGTAAGCCATTTTGTAAAATAGGTTCTGTCAGCCCAAAAACTCACACTAGAACCGGTTTTAACAGAGAGTTTGAAACAGTTTTGAGAGACTTTCCTGATGTATTTAGGTCCGATATTTGGTCAGAAGGTAGTTCAATAAGTTATCTACAATATTCAAGAAGACCAATTTTGGATTAGATCACTAAAAATAGGGGTTTTGGGTTATACAAAAATATGTAACATAAGCGTTTTTAAATGGCTGAACTGCAACAGAGACTTTCATAGAGGTTTTGACCTACCAAACCTCAATCGTTTGGCCTTATTTTTGGTGGGCGGTAGATATACATGTTATCTACAACTTTTATGTTTTGACCAAAGCTCGGAACTCATTTTAAACTAGGGTTTTTAAGTCTACAATGTTAACTAGTCTAAAATCAACACACTTTGTAGAAATGCAATATCCCAAGTTCTACTCACTCAAACCTGTTCAAACCAATTTTTTTATGAAATCTTACTTCCATATATAGATTTAGACATAAAGAACACACTTATATCATTTTTCTAGAATTAGTTCTGGTCTTCCAAAAATTAGACCAGAGAGGTGGAAAAGCTTAAATTACAAGCCATATTTAGTACAAACCTGTCAAGAATTGAACCATTTCCTTTACCTACATGATTTGTATTCTTAAACACTAAAACTCCATATCCTTATCTTGCCATGAATCCCTTAGAAAACATCATGCAAACTCCAAAAACACAACACCTACACCAAAAGGCCCCAAAATCTCACCATGGCGCCTTTTCGGTTCATTTTTTGTTCTTGATCTTTGATTTGTGTTTGAAAATGATGGAAGAGGTGTTTGATATGTATAAAACCAGATGTGTTAAGAGTCTTTCTTACCTTGTTAGAAGTTGTTTCTTGGTGATGAAAAACCTTGGACTTAGCTTTCATGCTCCATGGATCCTTCTAGTTTCATGTTTCTTCTTCTTCCTTCTTCTTTCTTCTTCTTTTTCTCTCCCTCTCTTTTCTCCTCACTATGACTGAATATTAGAGGAAGAATAGGTGGGTTTTGGGTTCTTTTTATAGACAAAATTCATGTAGGAAGTTTCCTTGAGAAGCTTTGCTAACCATGGTTAGGTTTAGTTAATCTTGGTTACTTTTTACATAACCTAGGTTAAGGAAACTTGGCCACCAAGTTTGACACTCTTCCCTAGGTGACTAACCACTTGATATATATATATATATATATATATATATATATATATATATCAACTAATTTTCTTTATTTAATTCTAGGAGAAAATTCGGGTATTTTTTACATGGGTTCGTTTCTTGACTTTTCGAGCTTAACTCTTATCTTAAATAACTTGGACTTATAACCTTGAGTTCTTAACCTCAATATTAGGGTTTTAATTTATGCTTGTGTGGTTCTCTCTCTATCCTGGGTCTCAGGCTCGAAAAGGTTAAACGGTCGGCTAGTTCTTCTTACCGAATTAAGTTTTGGGACTTCGTTTCTTTTGAGATGTTCTTTCTTTTCTATTCGTATTCTTGAGTTCGGGTTATTATAGTTTTTGTCTCTTTATATCTCGTTATGAGGGAGACTACCTAATTATGGGTTTTAATTTGTCACTATATAAGAGGTTTCCCGTTGAGCAGGGGTTATTTTGCTTTTAAGGCTTTTGGGTTGAGTCCTGAGTTATAGCACATACCACTCGTGTTTGATGGAGAGTGGCCTTCATTCTTCACGTTACTATCAGTGCATTGAGAATTGAGATTATGGTACTGTCGGAACTCCCGATTGTGAGGTTGACGACTACTTGGACACTATTGGGGTTTCGGTTTGGTAATGGGAAAGTGGTTTCGTTAAATTGTGGTGGTTGATCCAAGATGCATTTTTCCATATTGAGGAAGTTCTATATAACTTGTGATATTTTTATGATAAACTGTTTCCAAAACTGTTTTCATTAATCTTTAACTGAGTGGTTGTTTTTAGTTCTATTCATGATAATGCTAAGCGGACTCTCTTATAATCTCTGTGATTGTAGATGACAGGATTGGCTAGGAGTTGGTCCACCATAGACGTCGTCTTGTAGCTTTGAAGCTGTAGTCAGATGTTGTTTCAATTTAGTTTCTTTTGTTTAGTTTTGTACCTAAAGAAACATCGTATGTTAAGAACTGAAGGTTATATTTTTAAAGACCTCATGTATGTCCTTGGGATGGTGTATCTTTAGAAGTTTATGTTTACCCCTTCCTCTTATAAAGGCTTGTGGTTGTTTTGAAGCAAAAAATTTTATCTCTTATTACATTTTATGCCTTGTCTTTTTCCCGAGGCAGCCAGGTCTGTGGCGAGACCATACCCCACTGCGCAGGTTGAGTACCTTACGGGAGCAAGGTGTGACATCTTGGTATTAGAGCTCTAGGTTATAGGTCTTATAGACTTGTTAGAGTGTGGTCTATGGTGGACCATAGGTTATGCATGTTATCTCATAGTTTGTCGAATAGAGGTTAAACCTGGGGATGTCATACCTTTACCTTCAGGCATCTGACTATCTAGCTATGAGGTCCATTTAGGAAACGGGTTCTACAGGCCTTAGTGTCCTGATTGGAAGTCTAAGTAAGTTATTAGATTGGGAAGATGGCCCTTATATCTTTAAACCTTCTGTTAAACAATATGTTCCTACCTTTATACCTATAAGATGGACAATAGTTTCGAGCCCTAATCCATACGTTTCTTATAATAGGGTGAAGCATGGAGAACTCGGACTGAGCGTCATTCAACCCGGATCAGTATAATGAGGCACAACAAGAAGAGTCTCCACAAGTGGGACCGATGGAACTTGACCCGATAACTAGGATGTTAGAGGTGATTAGAAGGTTGCCATAACAAAACCCAAGGTGGATCGCAATGCAAGCTAAGAGAAATAGTAACTCCTTAATTAAACAATTCAAGGACCTGGGTGCAAAAGAGTTTAAAGGGACCCTTAGCCCCACGAAGGCAAAAAACTAGTTGAAGGATGCAGTTCGTATTTTGGACAGGCTGGGGGTAGATGAAGACAATAGGATCAATCTCATAGCATTTACGTTCAGGGGAAAAGTGTACCATTGGTGGGAATCCATAGAGTGGGTATTATAGATGTCGATGCCATGAATTGAACTTTTTGTACCCCAGAAGATTACTTTGGATCATTTCGTGAGGGAATTCGATGAATAATACGAACCCATAACCTATAAGTACAAGAAGAAGCAAGAATTCATCGACCTTGAGCAAGGCAGGATGACTGTGGCGGAGTATGAGATCAAGTTTACAGAGTTGTCGCGATATGCTACCCAGTTTTTACCCGACAAGGAGACAAGGTGCAGAAGATTTTAAAAGGGGTTAAGTTTTTCGATTATAACAAGGTTGACTGTCCTCGAAATGGGTATCTATGCAAGTTTGGTAAACACGACGAAGTTGATCGAGAATGATGTGAAGGAGGGAGAAGAAAGACAGGAAGACTTTAAGAAGCGCAAGTTTGGGAATATCTCGATGAGAAAAGTAGGGGGACAGGGTCCTAATGGTAATGCCCAAAGGCCGCAGGCTCTTCAAAGTTAGAGTTATTAGTCAACTGCAAAAGATTCTAAACCAAAAGAGAACCAATTGAACAAGGAAGCCTTTGGACGAGCGAGGGAGTCAAAAATGAATGGTTGCTTTAAGTGTGGAGTCATTGATCACTTCAAGAAGGATTGTCCAAAGAACAACTAGGGAATCATCTGTTATCATTGTGGAGAATTGGGGCACATAGCTACTCAGTTCAAACATTCTGGGCTACCGGCACAATCATCTATAGGAAGCAGAATAATGGATGGGCCAGCTAGAAGTATGCAAGACAAAGGAAAAGGACCAATGGAGGCCCCAAGGGTTCCGGCACAGGTTTTTGCTATCACATGCCAAGATGCTTAGGCCATGCCCGATGTGGTGACATGTACACTTACCACTTTTGATAGAGATGCTTATATTATGATAGACCCTGGATCAACCCACTCGTACGTATCACCCACTTTCATAACACAAGTAGATGCTGTAAGGATGGAACCACTTGACTACATGATAACTGTAGTTACACCAATAGGGGAAGAAGTGGTAATTAAAAGTGTATAGAGAGATTACGTGTTGAAGGTAAAAGATAAAGATATGTTAGTAGATTTGATGCCCTTGAACATGGTTGGTTTTGACCTAATTCTTGCGATGGGCTGGTTGTCATCCTACCATGCGTCGTTAGATTATTTTGGAAAAAGAGTAATCTTTAGGATACCTAGGGAGAAGGAATTCGTATTCCAAGGGAATAAGGGTAGATCACCTGTTCGTGTCATATCGGCCATTAAGGCTTAGAGGATGTTGAAAATGGATTACCACGTGTTTTTGGCACACGTAGTGGACACAGAGATGAAAGAAAAGGAGATTCTAGTGGTGCCAGTCATTTGTGAGTTTCCAGATGTTTTTTTAGAAGATTTTTCAGGATTACACCTAGATCGAGAAGTTGAGTTTACGGTCGACCACTACCCGAGCACGATACCCATATCTATTCCTCCCTATAGAATGTCGCCTGCTAAGTAACTAGAGTTGAAAGAATAATTGCTGGAATTATTGGACAAGGAATTCATCAGACCTAGTGTCTCACCATAGGGAGCACCCGTGTTGTTTGTGAGGAAGAAAGATGGAAGGCTAAGGATGTGTATCGACTATCGATAATTGAATAAAGTAACCGTCATAAACAAGACCCTTTGCCAGGATAGATGACCTGTTCGACCAGTTCCAAGGAGCCAAAGTGTTCTCAAAGATTGATTTGAGGTCAAGATACCATCAACTGAAAGTACGAGAGTCTGATGTACCCAAGATTGCTTTGAGGACCCGTTACGGGTATTATGAATTTTTTGAGATACCATTCAAATTAACAAATGCGCCCGCGGTGTTCATGGACTTGATGAATCGGGAGTTTAGGAGTTTTCTTGACCAGCTCATAATTGTGTTCATAAACAATATTCTAATATATTCTCGGAGTGAAGAAGAACATAAGGAACATTTGAGAATTTCTTTGCAAACCCTGAGGAATAACAAACTGTATGTAATGTTTAGTAAGTGTGAGTTTTGGTTGGATCGAGTGGTGTTTTTGGGTCATGTTATATCCAGAGAGGGAATTCATGTGGACCCAATAAAAGTAGAAGCAGTAGACAATTGGATAAGACCAACTAGCGTGATAGAGATACGTAGCCTTTCGGGGTTAAGCTGGTTATTACTGGCATTTTATTCGGGACTTTTCCTTAATTGCAAAACCTTTGACTCGGTTGACTCAGAAGTATGTGAAGTTTGAGTGGTCCGATCAATGTGAACAAAGTTTCCAAGAGTTGAAGTCTAAACTGGTGTCAGCACATGTGCTTACCCTCCCGTCAGGCAATAAAGGTTTTGTTGTTTATAATAACGCGTCACACCATGGTTCGGGTTGTGTTCTGATGCAACACAAAAAAGTCATTGCCTATGCGTCAAGACAGTTGGAACCTCAAGAGAAGAATTATCCTACCCATGATCTAGAGCTAGCCGCAATCGTCTTCTCACTCAAGATATGGAGACAGTATTTGAATGGCGTCCCTTGCAAGATCTTTACGGATCACCAAAGCTTGAAGTATATTTTCACTCTGAAAGAGTTGAACTTAAGATAGATGAGGTGGAAGGAGTTAATTAAGGACTATAACTACACGATCCACTATTATCCGAGAAAAGCCAACGTGGTGGCAAATGTCCTAAGCCAAAAATCTTTCCGAGGAATAGCACACCTTTGAGCGGTACAAAATGGTACATTTCCTAACATGCAGATGCTTAGAATCAACCTTGCATTAGGAGTGAATGGAGGCATATTGGCAACTCTTAGCGTAAAGCCAACTTTATTAGACCAGATTCGAGCAGCTCAATTAGCATACAGTCAAGTGGACAAGATAAGAGCGGAGGCAAATACTAAAGAGAAGATGGAATTTGAAGTTCAGGATGATGTCTCTTGGTTCGGCCATTGATTATATGTGCCCAACAATGATGAGTTGAAAAGACCGATTTTAGATGAACCACATAACTCAGCATACACCATGCACCCAGAAAGTACGAAAATATATAGAGATTTAAAGAAAACATACTGATGGAGTGGGATGAAGAAGGATGTGGCGGACTTTGTGGCAAGATGTTTGGTATGCCAATAAGTTAAGATTGAACACCAGAAGCTAGCAGGATTATTACAGCCTTTACCTATGCCTGAGTGGAAGTGGGAACACATTACCATGGATTTTATAACTAAACTACCTCGATCACCCAAGGGAAATGATGCTATCTAGGTAATTGTGGATAGATTGACAAAGTTGGCACACTATCTACCAATAAAAATGGCATTTTCTATGAATCGGTTCACACAACTTTATATTGATGAGATCGTTTGGCTGCACGGGGTACCAGTTTCTATAGTATCGAACAGAGATCTATGCTTTACATCTAGGTTTTGCTCAAGTCTACAAGAGGCGTTGGGAACTACTCTAAAGTTTAGCATGGCTTTCCATCCACAAATTGATGGTCAATCGGAGAGGACAATCCAAACTTTAAAAGATATACTCAGAGCATGCGTTTTGGACTTTTCTGGAAGCTGGAACGAACACTTATTGATGATTGAGTTCGCATATAACAATAGTTTTGAATTAACCATAGGGATGAGTCCTTACGAGGCGTTGTATGGCAGAAAATGTCGAAGCCCAATTTATTGGGAAAAAGTTGGAGGAAGTTGCTCAAACCCAAGAGAGTCAAAATCACTACCGACTAGTTAATCCGATAGAGATTAAACCAATCCCAAGACAGGTAAAAGAGTTATGTGGATAATTAGAGACGCGACCTGGAGTTTGAAGTGGGAGACTGTGTATTCCTCAAGATATCACCATGGAAAGGAGTGATGCGATTTGAGAAGAAAGGAAAATTGAGTCCTCGATACATTGGACTATATAAAATCATCAAGAGGGTTAGGAGCATGGCGTATCAATTAGCCTTGCCACTGGATTTAGCAGGACTGCACAATGTATTCCACGTTTGATGCTGTGGAAATACATGCCAGACCCTTCTCACGTGCTGACAATTCAACCTATTGATCTGAAGCTCGACCTCACATATGAAGATGAGCCAATAGAAATACTTGATAGGAAGGAACAAATCTTGTAAAGCAAAGTCATCCCTTTAGTGAAAGTGTTGTGGCGTAGTCACTTGGTTGAAGAAGCTACTCAGGACCGAAAAGAGGACTTGGGAGCGAGAAGAGGATATGTGAAAGAAGTATCCACACCTCCTCGAGCAAGTTGTGTAAATTTTGATGACGAAATTTCATAAGGTGGGGGTAGAATTTGTTATAACTCGTACTCAGGATGTGAATAGAAAAGAAAGTACATCTCAAAACGAACGAATTCTCGAACCTAATTTTTGTAAGAAGAGCCAACCCAGCCATCTAACCTTCTTGAGCCCAAGACTCGAGATAAAGTGAGACCAATATAACCCTAATGTTGTGGTTAAAAATTCAAATCTCTAAATCCCAAGTCAAGCTAAATCAAGGATTAGGCCCGAAAAGCCAAGAAATGAACCTATGAGAAATTTTTCTAAAATTCTTTTATAATAAAACAAAAAAAGTTATTATTAAAAAAAGAATAAAAAAGAAATACATAAGTGGTCATCCACCTTGGGACTTGTGCCCAAACTTGGTGGCCAAGTTTAGTAGATCCAAGGTTAAGCTAACTAACGCATGGTTAGCCAAGCTTCTCAAAGAAGCTTCCTATCACACCCTGCTCTTGCAAGGTACTCCACGTGTGCAGTGGGGTAAGATCACACCGCAAGCCCGACGGCCTCGGGAAAAAGACAAGACTTAAACAATAATAAGAGACAACATATATACTTCAAAACAACCACAAGCCTTCATAAAAGGAAGAGGATAGACATAAGTTTCTAAGGATACACCATCTCAATGACATACATCACATCTATAAAGAAAAAACATAACATTTCATTCTTAACATACGATGTTTTCTCTAGGTATAAAACTATACTAAGAAAGCTAAACCAAACTAACAGCATACTCCGGCTTCGAAGCAGTAAGACGACACCTGTGGTGGACCAACTCCAAGACATTCCTGTTATCTACAACCACAGAGGTTACAGGAGAGTGTGCTTAGCATTATCATGAACAGAATAAAGATAATTACTCAGTTAAAGATAAATGAAAACACTATGTGAAAACAGTTCATCATGATATCCACATAAAGCGTAAAAATTGATGCATTTGCTTCATTATAAAAATATCACAAGTTATATAGAACTTTCTCAATATGGAAAAAAGTATTGGGGCTCAACCGCCACAGTTAAACGAAACCACATTCCCATAACTAAACCCAAACTCCAATAGTGTCCAAGTAGTCGTCAACCTCACGACTGGGAATTACAACGAAATCGTAATCTGAATTCACAATACACAGATAGCAACGTGATGGAATGAGGGCCACTCTCCACCAAGCACGAGTGGTATATGCTATAACTTGGGACTCAGCCCAAAAACCTTTAAGGCAAAAATTCCCGCTCAGTAGGAAACCTCCTCTAAAAGGACAAATAAAACCCATAGTTGGGTAACCTTCCCTAACGAGATATAAAGAGCCAGAAACCCTCGTAACTTGGCACTTTGGAACAACAACGCAACATTGGAAACATTTTATAAAAAATATCTTTTACACACATGCTTCTTAAAAAGATCATAGATAGCACATTTGAATTGAAAATATCCTGGCATTTGAAAAACAATAATCTCATGCTATCATTCATCAAAACTTTTCATAGTGTAAAACATCCGCATCGAAGCATTTTTAAAAGCATCATTCACATATTTTTGTTCAAAATAATGGCTAAACACTCTCACCTTATCTTATGTGATCAAAACCTGAGTCTTCTCCAACGAGCTAGACTTGACCCCCGAGTAAGAAATTCTCCATGCCTAGCAAGCAAAAACATAGCTTAACCGTAAACGCCAAATTCTACCCTTTAGAACGTCAAGTACTAAAATGGTTCGGACTTTTGAATTACCTACTATTTTTAGTAACCATCGTTATAACTCATTTTTAGGACTAAAAACCACTAAGCACATACTCAAGCCTCGGCTTGCTTAAGGATTAAACTTGATCATTTTTATCAATTTCCTCTAAAAATTCACCAACTTTATTAAAACTTGCATCACATTTTTTAGGCACTTAAACCTTAAATTAGGTTCTAATTTTTTGTTACAAAATAGATTAAAATATTTTCTACAACTCTCATGAAGAGTACTTAGGCTAAATCCTAAGGCTCCTAGGTGAATTGGCCTCTGCAAAAGAAAATGCTTCAGCAGCACCTTATATTTTGCTGAGAAAAAACCCCTCAGAATGACATGGGTTTGGGGCATCAAAACAGGTTTTTTTGAGCTGAAGTCTGGATATGTTTTAAGTCAAGTTGTTCCCTATATTTCTTATGAAGAGTGCTCAAGGTGGTTATTAAGAAAATATTTGAGAAATAATTTATTTAAGAAAATGGGTCTAATCAGCATTTTAAAACTCAACATAGGTGAACTTTCAACATAAATATTAGAGAGTGTAAAAATCATTTGAGGGGCCAAACAGAGGCTAATGGATCTTATTTCTTGGTAGAATTTAGATAAAAATGTCCCTAAAATTTTTCATGAGGAACACTTTTGAAATAGGTTACTAAAAATATGACTTTTAGGCTACATAAAAATGTGTGATAGCATACTATTTAAGTCACTAAACATGAACACCAAGTTACAAAGGGGTTTTGACCAAACGACTCTCAGTACAAGAGGCTTAGTTTTGGGGGGCAGTTATATAGATATGTTAGCTACAACTTTCATGAAGAAACAAAATCTTAGTGCTCGTTCTAAAATAGGGTTTTTACTTATGCAACAGAGGCTAGTTTAAAAATGACATATTTTGGTAGCAAAATGATTTTTCGAGTTTTATGCACTCAAATCAGTTCAAATCAATTTTAAATGAAAGATAACACAAAAAGCTAGGTTTGGACATAAAGCACAACCTCAGATGATTGTTAAATAATTAGTTACGAGTTTTGAAAAGTAACTCCAGCAAGCAAAATTTTTGAATAAGAACACCACTCAAAATCCTAACTTCATCTCTACATGCATGACTTAAATTTGGTTTGTTTTTGGACATAACTCATGATTTGAGATGAGATTGGAGATTTTTTTTAGCAATATTAGAATTAGATTTTGAAGGATACTTGCTTGTATGTTCTTGAATCTCGATCTTGAGGATAGGACTTAGCTTTATAGTGCTCACTCTTCTCATCTCTTCTTATTTCTTCTTTTCTTTCTTCTTTCCCTTCTTCTTCTCTTCTTTCAATCTCTCTCTCTCTCACTCTCTCTCTTTCTCCCTCTCTATGGCCGAAAATCAAGAAGGGAAAATGGGTGATGAAGGCCTCTTTTTATAATTGGAGTTAGTGGAGGAAGCTTCCTTGAGAAGCTTGACTAACTATAGATTAGTTAGCCTAACTTGAGTTAACCAAACTTTGCCACCAAGTTTGGACACAAGCCCCAAGATAGCCGGTCACCTGTTTTTTCTTTTTTTAAAATAACTTTCTTTTATTTATTGTAAATGAATTTCAGAAAAAAAAATCTCATAGGTACATTTTTTGGCTTTTCGAGCCTAATTCTTGATTTAGCTTTACTTGGATTTAAAGATTTGAATTTTTAACCTAAACATTAGGAATATATTGGTCTCACTTTATCCCGGATCTCGGGCTCGAGAATGTCAGATGGCTAGGTCGGCTCTTCTTACCGAAATTCAGTTCGAGAATTCGTTCGTTTTGAGATATTCTTTCTTTTTTATTCGTATCTTGAGTACAGATTATTACACTTCCCATTTGTCTTATCTATAAATAGAGACCTATTCTCCCCCTTAATCCCTCTTGACATTCAGCCAAGCTAGAGAGAAAGAGAGGGAGAGTGAAAGAAGAAAAGAAGAAGAAAGAAAATAAGAAAGAAAGAAGGATGAAGAGAAAAGATAGGAAAGTGAGCATTGGCAAAGCTAAGTCCTATCTTTAAGGTTGAGAATCAAGTAATTTCAAGTAAGTATCCTTCAAAACCCAAACCCATGTTTACTCAAAAATCTCTAATCACATCTCAAATCATGTTGCATGTCCAAAAAAAAACTCAATCTAAACCATGCATGTAGAAATGAAGCTAGGCTCATGAGTTGTGTTATTCTTAAAAAATTCTGCTTACTGGACCTCTTTTTAAAAAATAATAATTAAATATAGAAAAGTCATCTGAGGTTTTGTTTTATGTCCATCTTAGCATTTCGTGTTATCTTTCATATAAAATTGGTTTGAACTGATTTGAACCTATAAAACTCGGAATATGATTTTTCTACCAAAACATGTTATTTTCATACTAGCCTCTGTTGCAGAGGTGAAAACCCTATTTTAAAGTGCGAATCGACCTTTGTTCTCTTCATGAAAGTAATAGCTAACATGTTTAACTATTTATCCACCAAAAATGATCCCATTATGTTGAGATTTTCTTGGTCAAAACTCCTCTCCAAACTGTTGTTGGCGTATAGTGATTTAAAATGCTTGTTGTCCAACATTTTTACGTAGCCCAAAACTTATATTCCTAGTGACCTATCCAAAAAGTGTTCTTCATAAGAAATATTAAGGACATTGGATCTAAATGCTATCCAAAAATCTGGTCCTTTAGCCTCTGTTTGACCCCTCAAACCATTTTTATACTCTCTATTCATTATGATGAAATCCTCTATTTGTGAGCTCTGAGTATGTTGACCTGACACACTTTCTTAAATGGGCAACATCTAAAATGTTTTCTTAAGAACCCCACTGTGCATCATTCATAAGAGTTATAGAGGACATCTTGACCTAAAACATATCCAAACATCAGACTAAATGAACCTATTTTGATACCCCAAACCTCGTTTCCTTCTGAGAGCCTTGTTAGCAGTGATTCGCTACTTGCTGTTGTAACATATTGCTTTGTGAAGGTCAAATCACCTAGAATTCATGGGTTTTAGCCTAAGTGTCCTTCATGAGACTTGTTAAGAATATTTTAATCTATAAAGTGACCAAAAACCAAAACCTAATTCAAGGTTTAAGTGTTGGAAACACGGAAGAAAAATTTACAACCGGCGCCGTGACCGTAAAAAACGGCGCATGCATTTTTCATGAAAAACCATATAGCATTAAACTGATATATTGTTATTGAATATGCCTTCAAGAAACTTGTTCAAGTTTCTTTGATGCAGAACAACGATCCGAGACGACCCAATGATCTTCTCACTTATATCCCGACGCACACGACGATCCCGGCGAGTGAGCACCGATTCGGATCTTCATGTTTTTCTCCTTCTTGGTTTCTGTCTCACACCTCTCTCTCAAAACCAAAGGAATACACAATACGAGAGAGAAGGGGGCGGTAGCTAGGGCTTGGATTATCTTTCTTATTTTTCTCCTTGTGATATATATTAAATATCTCACTTGAGTTATCCATGAAAACTATATATCTCTTCCCTAAAATCAAGGAGGAGATATATATTTTTCATAAAACATCCTTATACCGCTAGTAGGGCCGGCCACCTTGGGAGTGATCCCTAGGTGTGCCAAATTCCAATACCGTCCTCCATTATTTTATTTAATTCCCGAATGTTCCCGGCGGCGAAACCGACATTCAAATTAAATTAAATAATTACCGAAACCAATAAGAAAATATTCGTACGTATAAAAGGCTACGTGAGGGATCACAAGGAAGTATAGGACTCGGGCTAACCGTGCGAGAAAACAGGATATTCCTAACTCTGTCCCCGAGTTAGATCCTTTCTCGCACGAACCAGAACTTATTCTACTAAAGGTCCTGACTGAACTCCCGGCCCTATCTCAAATTATGTCTTAAGTTTCTAATTATCAAATGCACTAAATTCTCCTCACGTTTAAGATATGGATTCTCGATAAATAAATTGGGTTACTGACAACCCGATTTAATTATCCTCTTCTCCTCGCAA
>JAUMHN010002231.1:0-10536 GCA_032360265.1 Heliamphora ciliata | reverse complement strand
GATGGATTGGATCACTTTTATACATGCGATGTAAAACTGCTTCGTGGGTTTTTAAATGTTTTCCATAGATGTACCGGAACAATGGGTGTGTTGGTTGAGTTGGGCTTCCATTGCTCCTCGGTGTAAGTCTGAAAACGTGCGCATAGTAGGTCCCTACGTGCCTTCGGGTTAGTCCCCGTAAACGAGATGGTTGGGTGCTTAGTACCCTTAGGCTCAGGTCCTGTAAATTAAGTGGTTGGGTGCTTAGTACCCTCGAGTTGTGGTCCCATAAACTAAGTGGTTACATTGTCGTGACTCCGTATAGAACTTGTCATTACATAGTAGAGCATGAGTGGTTCTAGGGTAATGTGCAAGAGTCTATAGTTATTACCTGTGTCTGTGTGGTATAGTCGGTACATAGAATCTCATTTTATCTTTTCTCCTCGGCGGTGTGGCCTGAGTAGAGCAAACTATTTTATCGTTTTATTTTCCTCGGTTGTGTGTTCCGAGTGGAAAAATAATGTTTGTTTCCAGTTGTGTGATTCGGGTGAAAAAAGATCATGTTTATTTACTGCTTTCCCTTAATTATGGCATGATATCTGTGATGATGATATGCATGGTTTTAAGGTTGAAAAATGTGAATTTTATAAGATAAAAACCGTTTGAGGCTTGTGTTGGCCTAATGAAAAACTTGTGATTTTTTAGAAAAAAATCATTTTTGACTCCTGTGGTTGAACCTGCGTGTGTATAATTGCATAACTTGCTTTACAGCTTTACTGTCTTTTCTTATTGGGTTTCGGCTCACGGTGTGAGATTTTCTTAAAACCTTTTTCAGATGGCAGTGGTCCTATTGGGTGACCTTGAGGTGCCCGGAGGTGGATGATGTTAGACCCTATTGTTGGTCTCTATTAGGTAGTTTATACCTTTTTGCATATGTTCCATGTTTGATGTAACATGTTGTAATGCGTATATTATTCTTATGAATGTATGCATATTTTAATACTTTTGAGAGTAACCATAAGTTTATTGTATCACGTTTTTATTGTTAAATGATTTGAGCTTCATTCAAACTCTTGTACTTCAAAAATGATTTTTTAAAACAGCTTCCACTTCTTTTTAAAAAGGATTTTCTTTACCCAAATGATGTATTTGTTTTAAAAAAAAAAGAAAAAGAAAAAGAAAAAGAAAAAGAGGTTTGAATTGTGGGACTATAACGATAGTCTCTTGGCTACCCTTTTAAATTAGATAAACCCTTAGTAGTACGTTTTACAAAAATTTTTAGTCTTGTTTTAGCTTTCTGGTTTTATCCCGTCGTGTTGGGACGGTTTAGTGGATGTTAGTAGGCTCTTCGCTTGACCCAAAATTTGAGACGTGACACAGAAAGTAAAATTTCATAGTTCACAAGAAAAACAAAACAAATGATAAAACAGAGAAAGTACAAATCTTCTCTCATCTAAAACAAAGATAAACCGTCCAATCTAAGTACAAGGACAACTCCAATCTAAGTACTGATGTGTACAATATGAAAGAGGGGGGGAGGCAAATAGGAGTCTGGCTTTTAAAGTCTTACCATGATACTTAGACATCAAAAGTGGCACAAAGTTGTGCTCTACATAAAGCATTTGAATGACAATATTGATAGGTTCAAAAACTTGCAATTCAGAGGCATCCGTAACCCATAATTCTTCATGTTTTCTTGGAAAAAATATCAGCACAAAAGATTATGTACAAACGATCAAATACATTACCCAACTGGTCTTGTTGGTTTTTTTAGTCTAATATTCTGCTGCACACCAATTACTATTTATTTGAACAAGGCCAAAGAAATCAATCCGAATCATAGATGAAGCAAAAGTTCGAGAGGGGAGTTAGATTCTGGATCCAAGCAAGGTCATCAAGAAGTCCTTGTAGTCTCCTGAAGTGTCGCCAATAACTGCATTATCAAGGCTAGTTTTGTTCGCATCAAAATATTCTGCTCTAATTTTCATCATATCAATTTCAGTTCGGGTTACAATAGCTCTTGTTAGCGAGTTCTCGTCAGTTCCAAAGCCAACAATTGAAGCTCTAACAACCTGGTGATTTTTCAAGTAAAAAGGGATGGAAATTTAAAACATTCTCAGAATGCAATGAAAATATAGTTTTAACTTCCAATCAGAGACAGAAGGGTTGCATTGAAATAATTCCAAAGAAATATCAAGTGATAATACTTCCTTTAAGCCATGTAGATCCTCTTCATTAAGACTCTGACCCTCGTTCAGATTCTTTTCATAAAATAATGATTGTTTTCATAAAATTTCATAGTTTTCACAGTTGTTCCTGTGTGTGCAGAGTAAAGATAGTGGGATCAGAAGTATAGCTGTGCCCTCACTTATACTTTTCAGAACATTGCTGATTTCAGAATCTTATGGCATGTCAAAACATTGACAGAGGCATCCATATCCAAAGTCATTGGCCAACATGACATAATATGGAATACTTGTTATGTCCATTTCAGGGGAAAGGAATGACAAAAGTAGTTCCTCTTCCATTAAAACTTGATATGATTTCGCCCAGGAAAGCTCCCAATTTTTGCTTCTCACTCAAAGTGGGTAGTCTCATATTCTCCCACAAGGCATTTAAGTTGAACTATCACCAAGTAAATCAATCAAAAATAACTACGGTAGTCTAAACCACCGCCTTCAGGAATACTACTCCAGCTTGAGATCAAATCAGCTTGAAGTAGTCTCTCAAAAGCAAGAAAAGATTATATTTGGAAAAATACAAGTTGGGTGATATCTTATTAAAAGGAAGACAATTTTCTGATATTGGTTGCAACAAAAGACAACACAATTGTAGGAAAATGAAGGAGTTCAAATGTTTCAAATCACCTCAGCAAAGTGTTTTTCTGGGGAGTCTAGGCACCAAATTACTACCATCAACACGGACCCTAAAATGTCATTTCCGCAACTCTTAATGTCCTGGTCAAGAGATTTGTCAAAACAAATCATGCAATAAAAGGAAAGAAAAAAACTAGAAAAAGATTATATCGAATAATTAATTTGCTGCAAAAGCCGAACCTGGTAGATGGTATTTCCATAGTTTTGCTGGTAGCACTCAAATGTTGCTTTGAGCTGAAAAACATTTCTAGTGCTAAGTATCCATATGACATCATCATGATCTAGATTCTTCCTTTCAATGACATCATGCAGCTTAGCTGCCTCTACATTTGCCATGTTCAAATCCACCACTTCTCTATCATATCGGTAGGAACTCACCAAACCGACAAGAACCTATGCAATATCCACATTACAAGTCAATTGGAAGCTTTATGACTCTAAAAACTCCAAATGAAACTCTCTGGATTCCTTTTCTTGGGGTAAGTACTCGGCAGACTCCAGCATCTAACCAACCCAAATTTTCTATAAATCTAATGGTAAAAGATAATACAGTAGCCGATTCTATTACATAAGGTGTGTTAGGCTAACACCCCCAAGGCGACAAGGAAACTGTTTGGAGTCTCCACTTTAAGGTTCATACCTTTAGCAACGCACCACAGACATTGAGAACACAATGGGGTGTAACAAAGATTGGAGTTATTGCACAACCAAAACTTTGAGCTTGAGGTTATTTCTTCATCTTTCTTTAATCTTCCATTCAGTTAATTCTGGAGTCAGATGAAGTGTTTTTAAGTTAACAAAGTTGTTTGTTATCCTATTTTACATCAGTGAATTCTCCAATGATGTTGAAACTTGAAAATTAAACACTAGAACAACTCCGTAGTTTCCCAAAATTCATTGGCAGCATTCGATATAGTCAAAATCAATCGTAACGGTCAAATTAATCAATATGCCAACTAATAAAAGAGAACAACCAATAAATTAACATTTACGTTTATAGCATTTCCAATTTTCAAATAATAGTTGATTTGTGAGGAAAAGCTTGAAATGATCAAGCTCTCGCACCTACAGGGGTTCTAAATTCCCTCTCAGGTTTTTACCTTTCAAAACCTACTTGTGGAAACTTGTGTGGCACTAAACCTAATGGATCAACCATGTACCAGCAACTAGATTAAAATAAAGATACAACCCCGGCTACATAGTTTTCCATTTGGAATGAGAATATTTAAAGTTTTGATGAAGTTAAGATCATTAAAAGCAAATATGCTTATAAGAAAAAAGTATAATTTCCTAGCGTTTGTGCTAATGATACAATACCTTTCTAACAGTTAGGGGAACATTTGATGCAATGTCTTCTTCGAGTGAGCAATCAAAGAGAGAGCAGTAGGTCTGCCTTACTGCCATCAGATGATGTGGGGATGTTGCACATGCTATTTCAACTATTACTTGAAGTTGAGTGATGCGCTTTTTCCTTGATTTCAGGGCCTCATTAGCCAACCTCGCATCCCTCTCCGGAGGATCATATGTCCACAACAGCACTGCTTTCTGTTACTCATCAAACATTTATGGTACAACATCCAATTAAACTTAAATAAAAAAAGCCTTGTGCAATGTCAGGACTATAAATAATTTTTAAATGTAAACTAGGTTAGAAGAAGACGTAAAGTAATTTAACATGAGTCTAATTTGGTCATTGTTTTAACATACTTTTCATCTTAGTTTTCTTTTTAGGAACAGAACTTTCAATCGATTATATTACACGAAAATAAAGCCTTGCTTTCTAGAACTTCAAATACAAAACATACCCATTTACAATTTCACTGAGTGGAGGTCCTGTTAATGCATACATTTCTAAATGGGAAAACGTTTTGGCTGCTAATTCACGTCAAGGAGGGAAAAGAAGATCATTTACTATGTATCAGATCGTTTGCTTCCAACATAAGATTGTTTCACTGTGCTTTCCCTATTCCTCACAATTACTCCCCAAGAAAGTTTTAGACATTCATTTGTAGTCCCTATTGCCAATATGCACCTAGATCATAGGTGTAACATAGGAAACTTTTCAGAATCTTTTAGGACTTCTAAAGCCACTTTAAATAGTAGCATTTGAAAGATACATGGAATTGGAACTAATTTAAAGAAGGTCAAGCCGATCAATACTCTCACCACAAATTAAGCGTCTACCTTGTTGAGTCAATTCATTTGAAGGCAAGTACTAAAATAGTTGGACTAAATCAACCTCCTCCCCCGGAAGAGAGAGAAATATATATATATATATAGAGAGAGAGAGAGAGAAAGAGAGAGAGAGAGAGAGGTGGGTGGGCAACGGGGGGGGGGGAAGACCAAGGCCATTTATGCTAAAACTGAAGTTAACCAAATGTCAGGCATTGCTGAAATTAGTAGCTTATAGATTATAATTTGTAGCAAAAGTTGTGAGTGTTTGGTAAAAATTGTAGATTGTAGTTAAAATAGAAGAAAAAGTAGTTATAAACTGTAATAAAAGTTATGCATATTTGGAAAAACTTGTAACTTATATCTAAAATTAATAGCAGAAAACTAAAAGCTATTAGCAGTTTTGCTAAACACCCATTGTTGGGCCTATTTTTTAACAACTTAAATTTTTTGAACAATTGATGACTTAACATGGTAACAGAGTTCTGGTTCCACGAAGTCTTGGGTTCAAGTCTTGTTGATATATGTTTTTCTGTTATATTTGTAATTTGTTATTGTGCACTACGTGTGTTGATGCACCTATTTACTTTAGTTTGCTCGCAAAGTTTAATGCATTGATTTTTGAATATATTTTTATAATCAGATTAGTTCATTATATAGAGCTTGCAAAGTTTGTTATCTATTAAAAAATTACGTTGATCTAATATCTATAACTATGTGATTGAAGGCATTTGTTTAACAATTTTATTCCTAAAATTATTATTATCGATTATTATTTGTAGATAAATGTTATTCGACGATATAGCTAATGATATTATATCAACTTCATCTTTTTTAAGAATAGCAGACTTGACGAGTTGTACATAATGAACAAATCTAATCATAAAACATATTTAAAAACCAAACACTTAAGCCACACAACACCCCGTGCTGGCACAGCATGCTCCCACTATTTGTATAAAATAAGGTTGCATGTGAGGGGGAGTGTTGGATAACTTGATATACATTGTTGAACCCATTTCTTAATAGTTTAAGATTTTGGGACAATTGGTGACTTAACAAAAACAATATTAGGAATTGAAGCTACAAAACGTAAAAAAATAAATAACAATAAGACGAAGTGTTAAATTATTTATTGGAGGCAATTATTAAGCTATTTCCACCAACAAAACAAAAAACTCACGAGCTATCAATGTCTACTAAAAAAACTGAACTTTTAATTTAATTAAGTGGGTATCTAAACAATTCGATTTCTATCAACTAACAGTCTAGTGTCAAACCTATGTTACCTGGAATATGGA
The DNA here is from genome assembly GCA_032360265.1 of Heliamphora ciliata. Lineage (NCBI taxonomy): Eukaryota > Viridiplantae > Streptophyta > Magnoliopsida > Ericales > Sarraceniaceae > Heliamphora > Heliamphora ciliata. Next base: position 4,208 of record JAUMHN010002231.1, on the reverse strand, counting down.
TCATTCCAGTATGAGGAACAATAATGGAATTCGAAACGTGACACACAACGTTCTCTAAATTGTGGCATGATAAAGGTAGTTTTTATAAATTACAATACTAAAATGTACTTCTTTCAGAAGAAAAAGATCACATAAAATATAATATCATTTTTAAAATTTATTCATGAAAAACACATTTTTAAAAAGTATCATAACCAATTTTCTTACATATTGTCTTATCAAAACTCTATTTTCTCTAGATTTTAGTTTATTAAATTTAATTTTTTCTTATACAAAAAAATATTAAGGAAATAATTATTAATGATTTGAGAGAACAATTTTGAACCCCAAAATCATTATTTTGGAACGAAAGTGTACTATATTTCGAAATGTGCATTCCAAACGTAAATCGCTAAAGTGATAGCATTTTCTGATAACACTGTTAGAAAATTGATTACGAAACAATTTGTTCTGTACAGAAAAGCAGAAACCTAAAAACAGAACAGCGAAAGTAAATAAAATCGAGAAACAGAAATAGCAGAAACTTAAATAAAATGGAAATACCAAAATTTAGAAATTTTGTTACAATAGGGATAGATCGAGGCTCGTGTTTGACACGATATCTTTAAAACAAAAATGCCTTCGCTTCAGTGCTTCGAGTTTGACAGCGTATGTCTTTCATGATACAATGATCTTTAAGCAACAGAAGCAGCACAACAATATGTTACTTGGGCGAACTAGGAAACTACGTTTGAAACTGTCTGTTGGAACAAAACGGTAAGGCAGCGAAATGGTAAAAGCAGAAGCACAAAAGGAGAGGAGAAATTTGGGGATTGAATGAATTAAAAAAATGAACAAGAGAATAACCTTTAAAAAGGCTTCCCAAGTGATTGTTCGGATTGACCGAACAGGCACAAAACCCGATTCGGCTTGGCAGTTGGACCGCCCAACAAGCACGACCTATTTGAAAACTCCAACAGTCTGTTTTGACTTTCAACGGTTAGAAACGGACAAAAACGGTAACTAAAATTCAAAATTTAAATAATTAAATTTTTTTGAAATTGAAAATTTAAATAAATAAATTTCTCGCAAAAAGATAAGGGTTAACTCGACCCCCAGACCTCGGATTCGAGCCCAAGCCCGACTTGGCCTGGTCGGTTGGACGAGTAAGGCAACAGCGCGCGCATGCGTGGAGTTTGGGTTGAACCTACCCTTGGGTAAGTCCTCCCCTTTCCAGAAAATTGGGTACCCCAAGGGGCATACCCCTTAACCCAAGGTTGAACTATATATGGCACACACACAACTTCTTCCCAACCAATGTGGGATTGCCTCTTTAGTTACCCAAAACACCATTTTCAATGGCATACTTTTGTTGTCAATTTCTCATTTATCCATTAACGGTTTTGAACGTCACAAAATCCATAATTATACTACTCATGGAGATAAACATATTAAGACCTAAAAGCAGCAAAAAAGATTAATATATTTTAAAGATATTTAGTTTCAAAGTTTTCTAAAATCATGTTCAATAAAGTTCAAAATTCACTTTTTCCAACAATCCTCCACGTGAATGGAATTTGACGGGAAAAAAAGGCAATAATATACAGACACAAAGAGAGTTTAATAAAAGAAAAATTCTGCATAGGATAGGTAACTTTTGATTTTGAACCTTCTTTTGTGAAAAACTATCGAACTTACTGGCTAATTAGTGAACATGAAGTCTTGAACTGTTCAGCGAAGACAATAGAGTTCACACAGAATCTTTCTAGACAGAGCTTGGTTCTTATGGTTGTGTTCATTTTAGCCCTGAACATTCCTAGGAGGTTTTTATAAGTGCTCCAGGGAATTAACCTTAACAATTCTTATAGAACCGACCTAGTTCACACTCATATAGGTGATTTTTATTAAGAGTATCTTATCATATCCCACTTGAATAATCAAAATATAAGAATCACTAAAAGCATAGCTTATCCTAAGTCACGTTGTAAACATCACTATTTTATAATAGAAATGGGTAAGAGATAATCTCCCTAGTGATCATCTTAGAGTCGCACATAATTTGGTTATCCCATTGAACCTAGATTTTGGAATCTCCAATCAGTTAGATTGGGTTGCTATTATGACGTCTCTTTAGTAATAGGCTTTAATCCCATTTCTTTCGATGACCAATTCACTTGCTCTCTGGTCAAACTTTTAGTTAACGGATCCGCGATATTATCTTTTAACCTTATATACTCAATGGATATAATTCCATTTGAGAGCAGTTGTTTAATGGTATTGTATCTACGACGTATATGTCGTGATTTACCATTATACAAATTACTTTGTGCTCTTTTAATTGCAGATTGACTATCACAATGAATGCAAATTACCGGCACTGGTTTAGACCACATTGGAATATCTTCTAAGAAATGGCGTAGCCATTCTGCTTCTTTTCTAGTTTTATCCAAAGCTATAAATTCAGATTCCATTGTTGACCTAGCGATACATGTCTGTTTAGAAGATTTCCAAGACACAGCTTCACCTCCGAAAGTGAACCATCCACTTATGAATTTTAAATCTTTTGTATCAGATATCCAGTTGGCATTACAGTAACCTTCTAGAATAGTTAGATATCTGGTATAACGCAACCCATATTTACGAGTAAATCTTAGATATCTAATAACCCTAACTATAGCCTTCCAATAGTTTGCCCTCGGATTATTTATGTATCTATTTAATTTACTTACTGCATACACTATATCTGGTCGTGTGCAGTTCATTAAGTACATAAGACTTCCAATAATCCTGAAATATTCTAATTGAGATATGCTTTCGCAACATCAAACGTCATCAAAAAATATACAGAACTAGCTAATGTGACAAATTGTGGGTTTAATAGACATTGAGTGTTCTTTGAGAATTTGCCCTTTTTATTAATATTAAAGAATGGTTATGAGAAGTGGGAAATGCATCTTGAATTAGAATGATAGTGGGGATGTAAAGAACGAAGAAAATGTACCCCAAAATCACCGGAGAGTTCAGATTTGAGTTGGGAAATGAGTGATTCATTGTGAAGCTGCTGATATGTTTCTCGGATTTTCCTCCTTTGGCTTGCATTTCTATGCCCCAACACCCATATGATTGCCTTCTCATCGGTTCCCCATCCTAACCATTAACCAAAAAACTGTCAACATACTTCAAGATATACACACACATATATATACACGTATATATGTATATATTATCCGGAGATAACCCATACCCAGAAAAATCAAATTAATTTATAACAGAACAGAAAATCTGCATACAATTAAAAAAAAGGTTTATGACAGTCCATTTCCAATTAGATGAGATACTGCAGAAAGGAAACGAAGAAAACCCTGAAAAAGAAGAGAGGTGTCTCAACCTTCGAAAGCCGCCTTGAGTTTTTCACAGTCTTCAGATGGGGGAGGAACGACATCTGGTACTCTGAGCGTGGCCATTACTATTTTCTTTGAGATTTTCTGGGAAAATCAAGCAAATAGAAATTTTCTCTGTGCTCTATCAACACCTGTTGTGTTTCCGTTGTTTTTGATATGCTATGTTCAGTTTTCCCTCTTCATACATGGCTAAAATACAAGTTTTCTAACTAATTTCTTGATTAGACCATAGTACCCCTATTCTAATTTTACTTGCCTTCCAAATCCTTTTATTTTCTCCAAAAGAAAATGACGAAAAAAGGCATAAAATTAGAAGATTATTAAACCTGCATCTAAGGTTTTCTTTAGATTCTTCGAAAAACTGTCCTTTTTTTTTTGTTTATAAAGTGAGATTTTAAATTACTAGCGTTCAAGGCACACGCAATGCGTGTGCAAACTATATTTAATTATATACTCATCAACTAACACTAAAGTAATCAACCAAAAGAAATTTCAAAACAAACACACATATTTAAATCAACAACTCATAGCCCATTACTGCGGATAAACCCAAACCAAACCACGCAACTCCAACGCCAACGCCAACGCTGCGAGAATATTATTTTTGTAATCTGTATGTACACAAATATTATTTTTGTTAAATATTTTTGCGAAAACCTACATTAACCGTTAGAAAAGGCTAATGCATTCAATGTTTATTAAAGACAAAAAAAAAAGTTTTAAATTACCAAAAAAAAACATCACAAACCAAGCCTTGATTTGTAGTTTCAAAAACCCCCTTTTGATTTCAAGAAATCAAAGCATACTCATCAACTAACACTAAAGTAA
>JAUMHN010002221.1:0-10537 GCA_032360265.1 Heliamphora ciliata | reverse complement strand
CTCAAATTGTTTCTCATTAATATGCCAGGGATCCAGAATAAAATACATAAAAAGCATGACTTTTCAGTATACATTCCTAATAGCCTTCTCCTATGGCACCCACCACATCGCAATCGCCCTTGGCATCTTCGGCACTAAGGATGACGAGGGCCATGACAACCTCCCTACCGTCCCCCACTCTGTCAACCATACTGATATGGCCTTCACCATCTTCGAGGGCCGCGCCACCCATGGGGCCACCTTTGCCTGCCATGGCGATGTCACCGAACCTTTATGGTTCGTTGATATTGTCCTGCGAAAAAGTGTGTTCCCCATGGACCATAAGGATGAGTGTCGCCACGCCTTCCACCAAACCCTCTACGCCCTCCACACCCCTCCACACCAACGCTTCAGTCTCCATCACCCACTTTATGCAAGATGAGATGCTGGAGTTCATCACCTCACCCTACAGCAACCGCCCTCTTCCCTACTCCAACTTCATCGTCCCCTTTATCCTGACTGCCACTGCCTCTACCCCTACTCCCTTCATTCTGTCCCCCGCTGAACGTTTTGTCCTGACGACGAACGTCTACACTCAGGCAACATGGCATAAGAGCCTCCTCGCTTTGAGTAAGCGTGCTAACCCCAAACATCCACTGTCCCAAGAGTCGGCCAGCCACTCCGGCTCAACGCCTACATCCTCCTTCTCATTGCCTTCCTCTTTCACCTGGTCCTTAACTGAGGCCGCCTACAAGGCCTTGATTAACCGGTTAGACCGGATAAAGGACAAACAGGCAACGTTGGAGGCAGGTCAGGACACGTTGGATGCCACATTTATAGTCGGCCTAGCCCAGATCGAGGAGCAGCTCTCAGCGCTGCTCCGCCACTTTAACCTGGCTCCTCCGCATGGACCTCCTCTTCTCCCCTTCTTTTTGATGCTTTTCTTTCTTTTCTTTTTCTCTTTTTCTGTTCAAGTTTTAGATTTTTCTTCCTGTTACCCTTATTAGTCCCACAGTCAGTAGGCTCTTAGGCATTTTTGTTTTGTTATTCTTGTATTTTCTTTTGCTTATGCAATAAATACAGTTTGCAATTAATAAATATATGCAGTTTCTGTTATGTTTACCTGTCTTTATTTGCTTTACTTTCTGCTTTGTGGATGTTTTAGTTTTTATTGCCAAGTGTTATATTTTAAGATTGCTTTCTTTCTCTATAACTTTTCTTTTCTTCTTGTTTCATTGTGTTCCCACTGAGGACAATGCAATATTCAAGTTAGGGAGTGTTATCGTGTTCATTGCCAAACTGTGTGAAAATAAATAAACAAATAATACTAATACTAATACTAATACTAATAATAATAATAATAATAATAATAATTTTTTTGAGAAGTTTAGAGTTTAGTTGTAAATTTACGATCTCAGATAAAAAGAAATACAATAGTTTTGGTTTACTGCTGTAATTGCAAGAAATAAATTATGAAATTGTACACTTGGCACAATCAGGCACTACACACTTGGCTGTTGAAATTGGTTTTTATACCAATGAATATTTGTAATAAGAATGACTTGAAGAAATAATAAGGTGGAGACTTAAGCCAGTGAGTCATTGAACCAGTTATTCTTTTTGAGAGATTATTACTACATTTATTCATTTTTCTTTTATTCAGCGTGCAACTATTGTTGTATAATCTCGTAGTTCATTCTCTTGGCCAAAAATTGAGAATTTGTTATGTGGGTTGAATTTGAATTTTTCTAAAAATATGGACTGTGCAAAAATTTTTGTTAAATTTGGAAAATGATTTTAGGCCATGTTTCTATATTTAAGCCTGTCCGTATTTTTTTTATTTAATTGACCCTAGTGCACCCCCCCCCCCCCCTTTTGGATCCTTCTACATATAAGCTTTTTTTCTTGTTCCCTTGTTATATTTGAAAAGGTTATGTGAACAAATTAAATGGCTATATGGGTACAATAAAGTTTATAATCAGAAAGGGTGAAAAAGTCTGGAATAAATAAATAAATAAATAAATTAAAAATTAAAAAAATTTAAAAAAGGACAATTGAGTGGGTACAAAATGAAGCAATGATTGAACAAATGGCAAAATATAGAATTTTGTGTGAAATAAAATGAAAAGTTAGCTTTGGGAATGGTAAATGTGAGAAATAATTGAAAAAAGTGGAGGATTGAGTGAAGATTAGCAACTAGCATGTTCTAGAACATTATATACACTCAACCCTAATCTAGATACATATTTTTCCTACCTAACTCTACAACCAAAAATAAAGACCTAATTAATCCTAGGTAAGACAAAACTTGATGCACATAATTAAATAATTGAAAAGAACAGACTCGACCTGCATAAAATTTTCTCGATATACGGTATTCTAATTACGAGATTATGAGTCATTCTTGCTTTCTTGCTTCTTTTTGAGTCTTAAAGTATGTGGACACAATTGGTTGAATTGCATACATATTTTTTCTGCCACGTACTACATGAATGTACATATATGAGCAAGTTTTTGAGTGTTCTATTGCGAGCGAATACCCAGTGAGGATTGAAGTTAAGACATAGTTTTTGATAGAAATTCGCACTCTAGGTATTTTGAGGCATAGGATTGATCTAAATGGCCGAGCCTACACATACACGTCAAGTTCAATTTTTGTGATGAATATTTTGTGAAAATAGCAGTTAGTCAAGATGATGTATGAATTCAATATCGAGGGTAGTATTTTTACGGTTTTTACTTTGATTTTCTCAAAAGAAAAAATAATGTATGTGAGGTAATGGGATAGATTTTTCTTTGCTTTACTTGAGGACTAGCAAAGTATAAGTTGGGGGGTGTGATCGGTACGTAAAAGTGCCGATCTTATTCCACAAAATACACTATGTTAAGTCTCGAAAATATAATTAATAAATTGTTTTGCAGTGTTTTTGTTAACAACTTCATCGAGAGTGGCTTAGAGGAGAAAATAGTATAAAACGGGACAAAACGAAGAAGGGAGACAAAATGGAAATTTTCATAAAAGTTGCATTTAGAGGACGAATCCATCATCCGGACGGAATTGGTCCAGTAAGAATCACATCCAGACGGTGTCCAGATGAAAAAGTTTCTGTGATGATTACGTTCTGATGAACGTCTGGACAAAATGTTGACAGAAAGAATTGCGTCCAAATGGAAGAGTCTAGCGTCCGAATGGAGCATAAAAGAGTCAGGACATAGTATTTGGCGTCCAAACAGGGCTCGAAGATTGAGTTTCATCTGGAGACTGAGAGTGTGGCGAAAAGCTCATCTATAAATAAGTGGCCTGGGTTCATAATTCATATATCTTTGGTTATTGAAGGCGAAAAATTGAGGGAAGCTAGGAGGCCAATCTGGAAGGCTTGGGATGTGTCAAGAAGTTAAAGACGGAGACTCGAGACTATGTTCTTCTTCAACTTTTCATACTTTCTAGTCGCAATATGAGCGGCTAAGTTCTTTCCATTCTTAAGGAATGATGAATCCCTAGTCGGTATTCTTAGAAGTAGTTTTAATTAACTCGTTTGCTTATTCTTTATTTTGGGTTCAATTCGTTGTTTGGTTTGAGACATTGACGTTTTGATCAGCGAGTTTTTAATTTGATTATCCAGTTTCATTTTTATTTTTCGTGATTGTGAAAACGAGATTATACAACTGTTATATTTGTGCTTCAATATTTAAACGTGAGATATACTATACTTTGTTAGGACAGGTCGTGCTCTGGACAATCCGTGCCAAAGCTTCGATAGAGTATGCCGGGTTTGCATTCAAGTTTATCTTCTTGACAATCCTTATCAGTCTTGTAGTCGCGATAGGATTGGGTTGAATCGAATAAAGATAAACCATAGTTTGAATGAAACAAAGAATTACTAGCTAGGGAGGATTCTAAACCCTTAAGAACCTTTTCTCATTCGAATTCTAAATCTTTGACTCTCTTAACCTCTTAGTTTAGGTAGAATCATAATCTAAATCAAATTCCTTTTTCCTAAAAAAAATCATTAATAAAATATTTATAAATAAATTATAATCGCATTCAAATTCCTGTGGACGATATCCGGACGTTAGCTACTATCCTACGGGTTAGTAGTTAAAATAAGGTTTTAAATAATTTTTTTAGTACGGAACGACATGAATCAATTTTTTCAAATATTTTATCAGCAGAATAAAATTTGACAAAATTATTCATAAGAACTAAAACAGATTTATTTTCGTAATAGAATATCAAAGTATTTCGATACAAGTTATAAAATATTTTGATTTTTGATATCTTTTTTTTACTGGGTATTACAACTTTATTTACTAATGTATATTGTTATATGTTGCATATCATATTTTCTTGTAATTGTTATTTCTATTTTCACACTTAAGCTCCTTCCTGTACCATAACTTGTATATTTGCATGTTTTAGATCTCATTTTTTCGGTTTATATCTATTGAGTTTTGCAGTTCATGGGGTTTCATACTATGTTATGAAGACATTGAACTTTAAAATAGATAAAGTAGAGTCGTGGCTCATTACTTAATTTGCGAAACCTCTGTTATTTTGTTGTTGTTTTAGTTTTAACTTGGAAAGATGTCAACTTGCAACAACTTTTCTTAATTTCTTTATAATGTAATCTTAAACTCTTGTGATACTTTCTGTTCCTAATGTAGGACTAGGTAATTTTTCTTTAATTTTTCACAAATATAGCATTTTTTTGTCGTTCTAAATGTAATAAAAGATTTGGGGCGTTACACTTCCCGTTCCCGATATATATATATTCATCCAACATTATTCTTATACCCATGTATATGGGCATGCTTGGGACATCCATAACCCATCGACAAACAAATTGATTGTTTGCAAGATTGCATTGGATGTTTCTATACCTTCTGTTTTTGTTATGTTTTAGAGTTCAAAAATGTTTTAACAATCATTAGACAAAATTCATTTTATTTGTATTTTTTTGAGTTGGTTTTATTTTAGATGTCCAAATTTTGAATTCTATTAAGAATAGGATTTCATTTGAGTTAATTGTCCCGGACACTCAAAAGAAGAATTTGTCTTCTAGTGGATTTTGTCTTCTATGCCCATGTTTGGAGTTATGGATTAGAAGATTTGACTAAACTATTAGTCCAAATGATTACTTAATTCCATATTTGTTTACTAAAATAATAGTTGGACTAATTATCCTGCAGGACTATCAATCACATGGATTGAGGAATAACAAGTCTCATGGGAGGAGGTGGGTTAGTGAGTCTAGAGATTGCAAGAGATGTGGGACTACGGCTCCGTTTGTTTCAATGTAAAATATTTTCTAGTAAAATATTTTGGTGTTTTAGATTTTTAGGAGTTCGAAGGTTCGAGACTAAGGTTCGGGGTTCGAGGATCAAGGGTTAAAGGTTAAGGGTCCAAGGTTTGGGGTTCGAGGTAAGGGTTGGGATTTGTTCGGGGGTCCAGGGTTCTAAGGTTTCGAGGGTCCAGGGTTCTAAGGTTTCGAGGGTCCAGGGTTCTAAGGTTTTGGGGGTCCAAGATCATGGGGCGGGGGGCCAAGTGTCGTGGGGTGGTGTTAGGTTTTGAAATCTAGGCTTGGGGTTGGGGGTTTGTAGTGAGGGTTGGAAGTCAGGGGCCAAGGTTCGTGGGTTGGTGTCAAATTTTGGAATCTAAGCTCGAGGGTCAGGGTTTAGTGTCCCTGGGTTGGGGGTCAAGGTTTAGGGTGCCTGGGTTTCAAGGTTGGGGGTTTGAGGCCTAGGGGCCTTAGGTCGAGGGCCTGAGGTCCAGGGGTGATGGGTCAGGGTTTAGGAATCGAGAGTCGAGGGTTAGGGTTTGGTTTCAGGGGTCAAGGGTCCGGGGGTCCAAGATGTCGGGGGTTGGGGGTCTTGGGGTTCGGACATTAAGGTTCAAGGGTCTGAGGGTCAACGGGTCGCGGTGAAGGGTTATAAGGATCTGGGGGCTAGGGGGTTTGGGGATCCAGGGGCAGGGGATCCTGAGGTCTGGGGGTTGTGGTTTGGGGTTTTAGGTCTTGAGGTTTGGAGGCCGAGGGTTTAGGGACTTGGTGGTCAGGGATCCGAGGTCCAAGGGTCCAAGAGTTCAAGGGTCTAAGGGCTAGGGGTTCGGGGGTTAGAGGTCGATATTGGTGGTCTACGAGTCGAGGGTCACTGCCACTACCACCGCTAATGCCACAAATTCTAATACTACCACATATAGCAGGATTTTTTATTTTTTAAAATTATTTTATCAAGATTTCTTATTTTTAAAAATTATTCTGTTGAGACGAATCAAGAAAATAAAAATATTTTAATCAAAATAAGCTAATAAATTAATTTTTTAAATTTAATTTTGTTTTTAGTAAATTCTTTTTTTCTTTTAATAAAAATTGCTGGTACCTAAAGAATACATGGGTGGGATTGAAAAATGCAAAATTATCCATATGAACATTTTTGTTATTAAATTATTTATTCTATGTAATCCTTACAAAAACAAACAAATAATTGGATTAAGTTATATATGATAAGTAGTTATCTCATGAAGTAAACAAACAAAACATTGAACTAAACTAAGGACATTTAATTCGGAGGATTCGATATCATTAGGATTACTAGTATTGGGACATCAAATTCATGCTAATTTAGTCCAACACTCCAAATATAGCATAAGTGCACACGAGTGATGGTTGGATTGAGATAATGGTGTTTTGGCACTGTCAAGTGTTGTCTAAAGTTGGTCGAGTAGTGGCCTTCGAAGAATAGTGTACCTATTAAACCTCTTAAAGTATTCTTAGGTTTCTCTTGGTATAACTAGGAGGTTATATATGAGTTTAAGAGCAACTTTAGAGAGATGCTGTGTAGAGACATAAATAAATTGACAATAAATTCTCTTACATCTTGGAGCTCAACAATAAGAAATTCATTTCTTATCTTAGGTGAATTCTTAAGATTACCTTTGGTAGATTCTGCTTTGTTAGCATCAAGCATTGTGGATTCAGTGCTTTGTTAATATATTGTGGATTCAATACTTGGTTATTAGTATGGAGAATGATGCACGTGGATTTGTCAAGTTCAACTTAAGTCGTTTTGATTGTGCATTTGACAAGAGTATATACATGAATCATGTAACTATTCAGTGGTATAATGCTTGAGTTACTTTGACCTAGACTAATGCCGTGATTTTTGCTGGAGTTGAAAATTTTCACATAAAAAGTCGTGAGCTTTTTATTATTCTTTGTGATTCATTTATTTTAATTACTTGCAATTGCTAAACCTAAAATAATCAATAGTTGACATGATTCCGTTCACTGCACAATAAATTATTAGGAATTCATGTATAAAATTAATTATATTAAATTTCATATATTTTTGTAGCAATCCAGGTTGTACAAGTATTGTAAAACTCTTAGTTGATTTAGAACTCTTGTGGTTTGATGACTATAGAACTCCTAAGTTATTTGATTTAGTTAAGTCATTTAATTGAGTTGTAAGTCTTAGTTGGATTATGATTTTTTTATCAGAATATTATTCAGGCTGGAAGATAGAAGTACAACACAAGAAGCCAAGAGTACAAGCTAATGAAGTAGGTTAGTGTAAGAGTAGAAAGCAGTCTGGCACATGATCACTTGAGCAGTCCCAAGTGCGCTCGAGTAGACCCCAGACAGTTTTAATTTGATTGAAACTTCAATTTCCTGGTTTTGAGGCCTATATAAAGGATCATAGGCCAGCTACGAAAATAAACTTCTTCCCTTCAATAATCAGAGATTCTAAAGCAGATCAGAAGTTCTTTTCAAGTTCTAAAAATTTTGAGATTATTTGTATTCAACTTAGAAAGCATTCTAAATTTATCGACGGAGGATTCTGCCAGTGTAAAAGTATTGAGGATTCAATACTTGTGAAGTTTCGAAGATTTGTTGCTACGGTGATCAGGCGGGGAACAGTGCATGTGGATTTGGCAAGATAGCTTAAGGCGTTTGGATTGAGAATTCGATCAAAGTTTGTAAGTGGGTGTCATGTAACTGTTCAATTGGTTAGTGCTTGATTTACCTGTACTAGGATTAATCCAGTGATTTTTTACCCAAATTGGGTTTTCCACGTAAAAAATCTCGTGTGTTGAGTTTGGGTGTTTAATTCTTTACTTATCGTATTCCACGACATAGATTGATTAAAAATATAAAAAGAGTAAATTTTTAATTGGTTTGATTAAAAAATATAAAAATAATTTTTTCAATTGGCATTAGAGCGGGTTTATTTTTTTCAAAAATAATTATAATTTTTTTTATTAAAAATAGGGTTATAATTTTTTTGATTAAAAATATTTTTTTCAAAAATAAAATATTTTTTGGAAAAATGGTCGTAATCAATTTTAATCATAGAATTTTCAAGAGAAGGAAACTAAACCATTAGACCACCCCTGTTAGATGGAGAGAACTACCCTTATTAGAAAACTCAGATGCGGGCATTTTTAAAATCCATCGATGAATGGGTTTAGATTTAAGTTGTTAATGACTATACCCGACTTACTGTCAAGTCTGGGAATGATTTTATTTTAAAACCAACAGAACAATGGGATAAAAAATATTTTGAAAATATAAGCTGGAATAGCAATGCTATTAATATCATTTTTAGTGGTGTCACACCGGAAGAATGTTGATGAATTTGCATGCGTGAAATTGCTAAAAAAGTGTGGGATATCCTTGAAGTCACTCATGAAGGTACTACAATTGTAAAAATTTCAAAACTTCAAAGGATCACTACCAGTTTTGAAACTTTAAGAATGGAAGAAAGTGAGACCTTTGATGAATTTTATGCAAAATTGAGTGATATTGTGAATTCTTGTTTTATACTAGGAGAAAAAATTTCAGAATCTCGTATTGTTCGAAAAATCTTACGGTCACAACATGAAAGATTTCAACCAAAAGTTACCGCTATTGAAGAAAGCAAAGATATTGATTTTCTTAAAGTGGAACAATTGGTTGAAAACCTTCAAACTTATGAGTTGACTCTACGTCAACCTAAAAAATCAAAAGGCATTACTTTAAAACTTCAAAGGTTGATATAGAATCTATTGAAAATGAGATGGATTTCGACCCTGAAGTTATGAATTTTATTCTTAAAAAATAAAAATAAATTTTTTTTAAATAAAAAAAATCAACTTCAAGGACAAGTCTTAAAAAATTGGTGACAAAAGTAAAAATGTTGCAAAAAATGAATTTTTTTTTCAAAAAATAAAAACCAAATGATATAGTTTTTTGAATGTCAGGAGTAAAATCATATTACTCATGATTGTCCAAATGAAAATAAAAAGAATGAAATTTTTTTTTCTGTCACGTGGGATGATTAGTCAAATGATAATGAAACAGAATTTGAACTAGATGATGAAGAATGTAATTTTGTGTCTTTTACTGCATCGACTGGCTTGTCTAAATCTGAATACTCTGATCAAGAATCAGGTGTTTCTTACAGTGATTTCGAAAAAGAGGATTCAGATTCAGGTTCAGGTTCAAATTTAGACGATGGTAGTGAAAACAATTTTCAGTGGACTTATGATAAATTGCACAGAGAAAGTTACAAAATGACAAAAGTTATTACTAAGCTGTCACTTAAGATTAAAATCTTTGGAAGGGAGAATGAAAGTCTAAAATTAGAATTGACCGAGTCTTAACCTCTTGTTTCTCAACTAAAAATTTTTAAATCCAAAATATCTAAAAAATTGGTCAGTTTGGACAAACAGAAGAATGAACTTATCGAGTCTTGTGATTCCCTTAAATCCGAAGTTTTAGAAATAGAAGTGGAATTACAAAACTCAATAAATTCAAAAAATCTCGTTTGAGGCGAGAATCAAAGAGTTAGAATCTGAATTGCTTGCAGCTAATACCACTCTTAAGAAGTTGAATGCAGGGTCCCTAAACTTGGAAGAAATTCTAAGTGTTCAAAAAGTGGCATCAGACCGAACCGGACTTGGGTATGTTGAAAATTCTTCTGTCTCGAAGACATCAGGCAAAATTAATTTTGTTAAAGCTATCATCATGCCTACAAATATGGAAAATGTTCTGAAAAAGCCTAATCAATTCAAGACTGGAATATCAGGAAATCTTTTCAAAAACCCTTACCACAATTAACTGGTTTGCAAAAATTTGTTCATATCTGTTATTATTATAGTATTGTGGGTCATATCCATCCTTTTTGCAAAAAGTTGAAATCTTTGTCATCGTATCAGTATGAAAGAAAATCTAGAAAATTATATGATCAAATTAGACTGTTGCATGGAAAAACTCTCTAGCAGTCGCGCGCTCGAGTGGGCTCTTTGTACGCTCAAGCGAATAACTGGTAGGGAGACGAAATAGCTCACTAGCAGTCGCGCGCTCGAGCGGTCCCAAGGGGCGCTCGATCGGTTAACCAGCAGAAAGTTATTTTTTGCCAGAAACCCAGCACCCTCATGACTTCTTTGCCTAAAATTCGATTTATATGGGTTAGAAAGTCAGACTTAATTGGTAATGTAGTTTTGAGTGCCTCAAGAAAACAACTTGTTGATAAAAACTTTAGAAGCATTCCAACTGGAATATGTGTCTTGGAATGA
>JAUMHN010002211.1:0-10537 GCA_032360265.1 Heliamphora ciliata | reverse complement strand
TTTTCATAAAATACTGAATTACAGTTCACACCACTAAAGAACTATAATTGCACTCTGACCCATAATCTCAAAACCTTATTGCATTGAGCTTCTGTTATTAAATACTTACAATTTCTCCCCACGTTAAGATTCTTAATACCCGCCAATTAAATTTAATTACTGATAATTTAATTTAATCGCATCTTGATATTCCTTAAATCCTTCCGCTTAACTTATTTGACCACCGAATAATTAAATCCACCTGTTGGGTTTGGCCTGGTCAAAACTTATAAGCATCCTTAAGGAGGTATCGTCAATCCTGATTTTTCGGGACGTGAATTTCGTCAATAATTAATATTTTCCATATAAATAATACCGCTATTTAACTCACCGGGAATATAGACCCATATAAGATCGCACCTTCTAATGAATCAAAATAACGACTATTAAATATATACAAATTAACAATTATTTCAGGATTAAGAAAATAAGCAATATTCATAATAACTTTGGGGTGTGAATTAATTTATATAGTCAGTTGTCAGTACAAAATTAATTACCCCAAATGTCCCGTTCAATACACACAAAGTGTATTGTCGCAGAGAGTCGGAACAATAGACGACGCTATTAGCTGTTCTCCGTAACCAAAATAGACCTACTAAAACTCTGTGCCACTGTCGTACCGATGGTATGTCCATTTCCATCTAAACTGTGAACATAAAATTTATATTCTGCAAAAACTTAAAATTTGGTCTTTGTATGTAAACCGTACTCTACACACCAGATTAAATACTATACAGAATATTAGACATCCATGCATATCAAAGAAATGATACACGTACATTGTTCATAAAGATTCTCATAAAATAAAAAATTAATTTTATTAAAAATAAAATTAAATACTAAAAACATGATTTTCAGTATACCAACCCTAACAAGGTCATGATTCCTTGTTGACCCTTTTCTTTTCTCTGGATAAAGAGAGTTGTTCATCTTGGTTGGATGCAGATGTTAGAATCTTGATCGATTCAGATTTGGGTTATGTTCCCTGTGGGGTTAAGTTGGTAGACCAGGAATGCTTGTTTTTATAGACAAGGGAGTTGGTGTTGTGATGCAGAATTCTTTTCTGTAGTGATCAGCTGAGGATTGTTGACCATTGTGTGCGGCTTCTTCTAGATTGTGTGGGTATGGTTATACTACTAGCTCTTGGCAAAGTGAGAATTTTGTCAAAATAATGTGGCTGTAATATGTGTATGGTGGGTTTTTGATAAACTTTTGTGAGTCTGGCTTTGGGTTCTGTGAGGCACTCAGAACTATTCAGAGTTCTTATAGTCGAGGAATAGTCGTTGACCGTGGTAACTGTTGTGTTTGAAATAATTGTTTGTTTCGATGGTGGTCCCGAGAATGTGGTAAGTATGAGTCAGGAAAGATTCAATGTTTGAGGAATATTGGTTAGTGTGGCCTGTTCGAATTGACGTGATTGTTTGGTTGGGAACAGAAGGGCCGTGATGAGTTCTGCATAAGAAGAAATTGCTAAGTGTAAGAGGCATAATTGGGTTGTGTAGGTTATTGGATACCTATGAGATGTTTTGTCTGCGTGACGTGTCTGGTCGAGTGACTCGTTGGGGTCAGGTGACCTTGTGGCTGTGTTGCCAGATTGGTTTTCAGTTGTGTAGAACCTTATATGGGACAATGGTGTATCATCTGGTGTTTCTTCAGGTGAGACGATGGTTGAGATGGAATGCATTCCTTGGTATTTCAGGCGAGTTAAGTGAGCTTCTCTCTGGAGTTGGATGTTTGTGTTATTGCTTGTGGATGGGTGTCGTGTTAGATACGTGGTGGTGTTGTTATCATCAGCAAGGTAATGATGTGGTATCAAAGTCGGTGGTCGTCTGGTGATCGTTAGAACTTGAGTAAAGTTTGTGTGTAGTATGTGACTTTGTGTGACCGATGTCAAGTTTCGCCGTTGTGTGTTTGGATTCGTGGAGATAGTCCTTGATGTGCATTGTGGGGTGTGATTGAGTCGGTATGCGGCAATGAGAACAAGGGTGATAGTCTCTATGTCTGGGCATAAAGATTGTTTGGGACCATGGTCCATGGTGGATTAGTTTCGTGTTACGTGCTCATCGCTGGGATGGTTTGTGTTCGGCGAGAAATATGTTTCCAAGTTTTGGCAGCGTGAGTTGGATCTTGATCCAACGTTTCATGGATGTCTCATGGATGACAGCGATGTCAATGGAGCTTGCTCGTGCGAGTAGTCAGTATGGAAGTTCATTCTTAAAGTCGTGTTTACCTTGTGTGACAACAGTTTTGGGGGTTTCAGTTGCTGGTACATTTTTGCTGTTATACAGTGTTGCTGGGTTTGCATCAAAGATTATTGATGGTTGATGAGCAGGTGTTGGCTTGAGTTTCGGTGTTGTTAAACTTCGGGGACAAAATTCCTTTAAGACGGGGAGAGTTGTGAGACCCTGACCCATTTTAATTTTTACAGCATTTCGACGTGTTGTTTATTATTTTTACAATAACATGTTTATGTACGTTTTATGTGTTGTCCTAACAAGGCGTCTGTGAGAGCCTGATCCGTTTTCTTTTTCGACGCACGTTTATTGTTTTCATTGCTGCATGTTTATATGCATTTTGATGCATGATCGGGCTTAGATATGCATGTAGGGTTAGTTTCCGGGGCCGTTGGCCATTGTGGTGCGAATTTTAAAAAAAAGATATTTTCTGGCCAGCCTATAAATATCTTCCTTTAGATATTTTTTTCAAAATGTCTTTTCTTTTCTCTTTCTAGCTTTGAAAACACACCAAACGCTCTGCCTTCTCTCTAACTTCTCGAGGGCCCAAGGCTCAATTTTCGACAATCTAACAGCGGATCGTTACTATTGGCATGGTTGGCTACGCGTTCATCTGGACATAATATTATTCTGGCAAAACTCGATTTTGCACATGGTTTAAGACATCGAGTTTTTGACTCAACGAGGTAGGATCCTAGACTCTCGTGTCTTATAAGGGTGTTACGTGTAATTGTGTGTGTTTTACCGATTAAAAATGCATGAAAAATCGATTTATGGATTGAAAAATTGGGTTTTGGCTTAAAAAGGGGTTTTGTGTTGATTTTGGTGGATGAAATCGGGTTTTGAGTTTTCCTTTCGAGGTTTTGTGGTCGCTTCGGGTTTGGGCACGTCCGAGGGTGTCGAGAAGGCGTTTGGAGGCTTCGTTTTGTGGTTGCGATGGTGGTTTATGTGTGTTTGAGAGTTTGGGGGCTTTGAACTCAAGAACAGGAGAAAATCTGGGTTTTTCTCGGGTGGTAGCTCACTCGAGCGCCCGACGTCTGCTCGAGCGGACTTGCTGCGTAGGGCCATTTTGTTTTGATGATATCTCCCTCGTTCGGACTCGAAATTGGGTGGTTCTTGTACTCAAATTGAATCCCCGGAAGTCTCCTTTCCAATGACACCTCTCTCACATGAAAATTATTTTTGTAGAAAAAGCTATGATCAAAATAGTGAGGATATGTCAAAACTTCTTAACTATTTTTAGTCTGTGTTGGCCGTGTTGGGCGTGTGGGAGCCCGTGTTGGTTGTGTTGGGTCCTTGGGGGTTTCTTTTGGTCGTGTGGTGGCCTCTCAATCGATTAGGTTATGGGGCTCGATCGACTGCTCTCCTCTAGTGGTTTTTTAGTTGATTGGATTATGGGGTCCTGTCAATTGAAACCACGGAGAGGGTGTTGGTCATTTTATGCGGGGTGTTGGTCATTTTATGCGGGGTGTTGGGGCACGATCGTATGCGTAGTGGTTGGTGCATCGTTGGGTGCTGGACGTGTTGGGTCTGGTGTTCTTTCTAGAGATGGGGTTTTGGTGAGAATCATTTTGTGGGAGGTTTGTGTTGGCCTTTGGTTATGTCGTGTTCTGTAGGTTTGTTATTTGTGTTGGGCGCCTGTGGGCGTTGTGGGTTTATGTTGGGCACGTGCGGCCATCGTGGGTCTGTGTCGGGTGTATGACGTGCATGGTTAGATATGGGTTTTTGGTGCACGGTTGTGTTTGTGGTGGTTAGTGCATCGTTGTGTGCGGAGATTTTGTTTTGTTTCCTGGTTTGGGTTTCCTCCCAATGTTCATCGCTCGAGCGGTGGTTGTGCGCTCGAGCGGGCTGGTGGCCGAGAGTTGCGTCGGTGGGTGATCGCTCGAGCGATGGTCGTTCGCTCGAGCAAGGTGGTGGCAGAGATGTATGTCGGTAGGGGACCGCTCGAGTGGTGTTAGTCTCTGGGTTAGGTTTTGGTTTTCTGCATCGTTGGTTGTCCTGGTGAGAGGACGGGTTGTCCGAGTGAGTGGACGTTTAGTTGTGTGGCATGTGCTGCCGTTATTTGAAACGTACTGTTTTACGTGGTTATGCGCATTTAAAATTCTAGTTTTAATTATGCATGTAGCAGGACGGATATATGGTTTTGCGATATTTAAAACTCTGATTTTAGTGACACATGTGCGTGTGTGCTTATGTGGTCGGACATAAAAGTGGTCTGATGTATTCCGGACGAAAATGTAGTCCGATGGGTTTTGGACGAAAAAGTGGTCCGTGGGCGAAAATGTGGCCCGATGAATGTTAGCCCTGGCTAATGATGGACGAAAATGTGGTCCGAGATTTACGTTAACTCTAGTTAACGATGCATATGTGCGTGTGTGGGTGTTGAAAGGATGGAAATGTGGTCTTAACAATGCACTTGTGTGCGAGAATCAGAGGGATGGAAATGTGGTCCTAATGATGCACTGTGTGTGAGTATTTGAAGGACGAAAATGTGGTCCTAACGATGCAAGTGTGCGTGAATCTGAAGGATGGAGACGTGGTCTTGATGACGTGTGTGTCTAAGTCTAAAGGATGGAAATGTGATCCTAAAGATGCGTGATGTGTGTTGTATGGGTTGCATGCGTTGTGTGTTGTACATGTTGCATACGTTGCATGTGTTAAGTTACATGGGTGGCATGCGTTGTGTGGGTTGTACATGTTAGCTCTAGCTAACGATGTATTAGTTGGGACTATGGTCCTTCGGTGACAGTCCGAGAAAATTCTTGTGATGGGTGTGTACCACCGTATTTCTGTAGAATTGTTATTGTGGCTTGTGAGGGTCGGTTATATGTATCATGGATTGCCTGTACTGCATTGTGGGACAGATAAAATCAATTTTAAATTGTTTTTAAGACTCGTGTGAGTGGTGATATAAAAAAAATCATTTTCAAACCGTTTTCAGGGCTTTTGTGAGTCGACAATGGTTCTTTTTCTCGCTTTTCCGTTTGCATATGAAAATTGTTTTAAAGGCTTAAAAGAGAATAAAAAACTGCATCTCATTTTCCTAGCATGTTTAGCTTATACTTCATGTGCTATCTAGTTTCTGCTGAGCTTTGCCTCACGGTGTGGGATTTGAAATATTTTTCAGGTACCGGTCATGCAGGTTGATCTAGAGGTGCCGAAGGGGCGAAAGATCTATAATCTTCCTTTTTGCTCGTTTTTAAACATGTATGCTGTAACATGTTTTTTGTTTTTCTGGTGTTGGAACCGTGTAATATAATCCAGTTGGCGATTATATACAATACATGTATGTTTTATATTGAGGGTGTATTCTAGGGTTCGGTATTATATTTGGTTACTTGTGGGTGTTTCACGTGACACGGAGTTTGGGGCGTGACAGCTTCAATAATCGATTTTGATGATAAAAGACCTATGTATTTAATTATGGATATTGAGATTGTTTACAGGACATACATGCTTAGCACAATCCAAGATACAAAGTGGAACCCATGACGCAAAATTTCAAATCAAGTTCTTTGGTAACAAGTTTTTGATACAAATGCAAGGCTTGAAGATGGCTTGAAGAACAAAATGTAAATTTTATTTTTAGGATCCTTGTACATTCACTTTATCTCTTGAATATTTCTTTGAAACTCATAGGAATCCTAAAAGTCATAAAAATATTTTTTCCAACTCAAAAGGTGACCAAAATATCTTAGAAAAATAAAAATCTAGATTTTTAATGATCCAGTCGACTGACTGAGCTGCCAAAAATAGAATTTCTGATCTAAATCAGTTCAGTCGACTGACCCTTGTGGTCCATACGACTGAAGTCAAGTTCAGTCGACTGAACTAGTTTCATCAGTTAACCGAACAGGCTTAAATTTGAATTTTTGCTAAAAACGGCTAATTTCAACTTACCCTATTTGGCCCAACGACTAGTCAAATTTTGAGGCCAATAAATAGAGCCATTTGAGCTCTTGTTTTATTGACCAAAAAGCCTCTCAAATATTCTCTCATATACACACTCTTTGTTCTTCAAATTCTTAAGCTTTTCATTCATATTTTTGTGAGAAAATCAATAGAGTTCTTATTGAGTTTCATATTTCTTGAGAAGTGAGTTTAGAGTTTTCATTGTTTGTACTCATTTACTCATCTAAGGAGCGTTCTTTGTACACTCTTATATCATTCTTATTGTTATATTTGAGAAAGGTATTTCTTAAAAGAGGTTAATCCGCCTACAGGGATTGGATTGCTTGAGAATGGTATATTCTCAAGAAGAGACTACTCCGCCTAAACTAAGGAGAGAGTCTCCTCTGCCTATTGAAGGAGTGATAGTAAGAAATCCTCATAGCGGTTGACTTGAGGTAAGGACGTAGGCCATTGCGCCAAACCTTGTAAAAATCTTGGTGTTCTTTTTTCTTGCTTACTCATTTCTTTATTGCTTGTTGTTGTTACATCACATACATTTGCACTTGAATTATTTATTTTTATTTCTCACATCCTTCAAGGCTAGAGAGTTTTGAATATTTTAATTTTTTTTGCAAGAAACATTGCGAAATAAAGTATTCTTATATTTTAATCAAGAAGCCATATTTAAAAAAGGTATACTTGCAAATTAAAGATGAAAGCCACACTTATATTTTACATTGTTAAAACAAGAAGAGTGTTGAAATTGATTAACAAGAAGTGAACAAAAATTTGCACTTAAAACTTCTAAAAGGTTTTTATTTACAAAGTTTAATTAAGATATACTTATCTTTTAACAAGAAGTCTTAAATATTGTAAATCTACACTTGTATTTAAATCTTTCAACAAAAGGTTCTTGTTTATAAGTACAAATTTACTTGTGATTTAAATAAGTAATTTTCTTGTGAAAAAAAAATCATACACTTGTATTTGAATATTTGATCTAAAAATATTTTTTAAATATCCAATTCACAGCCACTCTTGAGATTACACACTTACTATCAATTGGTATCAGAGCCAATCACATAATTCTTAACAAGTTTTTGTGAAAAGATCAATGGCAGGTATTAGTGTATCCCCTTTTGGAGAATGTCAGTCCTCCACATGGCCTCCAATCTTCAATGGTGTTAACTACACTTTTTGGAAGTAAAGAATGAGAATATTCATTCAAACCATGAATTGGAGAGCATGGAGGGTAATCATGCAAGGTAACATCACTCTCACTAAGACTGTAGAAGGTAAAGAGGTTCCTAAATTAGAAGAAGAAATGAATGAAAATGATATGAAACAACTACAAATAAACTCTAGTGCTATGAATGTATTATATTGTGCCTTAGATTCTAATGAATATAATCGAATAATGATATGTAAAAGTGCAAAAGAAATATGAAAAAAATTAGAAGTTACTTATGAAGGCACACAAGATGTTAGAGACTCTAGGATTGATAGAATAAGTTAGTAAATATAAAACCTTTAAGATGCATGAAGATGAAACTATATCTAACATGTACACTCGATTTACTTATATTATAAATTCTCTTAATGCACTTAGAAAAACTTACCAATCTTATGAGCTTTTAAGGAAAGTACTCAAAGCCTTACCACCTATATGGGAAGTTAAGGCTACAGCCATATCCGAGCCAAGAAATCGAAGGGTGATGACTTTTGATGAACTAATTGGCTCACTATTGACCTACGAGCTCAAGATAAGTGAAAGAGACAACAAACAAAGTAAGGCCAAAAAGTCCATCACTCTCAAGGCTTCAAAAGATAGCTTCAATGATGATAACATGGCCCTCATTACAAGAAGATTTAGAAAATTTTTCAAACGAGACAAAAGGATTTCAAGAAAATTCTGAGGTACAAAGTTTGACAAAGGAGACTCAAACAAACGTGACCTCAAGAAAGAACCACTCACTTGCTATAATTGCAACAAGACCGGGTACATCAGGCCGGAATGTCCTTTACTCAAAAAGGACTCAAAGAAGAAAAAGAAAGCTATGAAAGCAACCACGTGGGATGACTCAGATTCAAACGAGTCAAGCACTAGTTCAAACGACGAAAAAATGGCCAACTTCTGCTTGATGACAAGTATAGATGAAGAGGTAAGTTCCCATTCAAATTCATATAATGAATCTAGCTCGTCTTATACTATGCCTTCATATGAAAAACTCAAAAATGAAATATTTAACTTACATAAAAATATTTTGAAATTGAAAAAGAAATATTTAAAATTGAAAAATAAAAATAAAAGTTTTTCTAAAGAAATTGAGGAATTAAAAATTTTAAATAAAAATACAAAAAATGAAAAGAAAATATTTCTAAAGAGCATGGTTTACAAATTGAATGTTTGGAAAATGAAAAACTTATCTTAAAGGTTAAATTTGATAAATTAACAAAAAATTTTGAAAATGAGATTTCAAATTTAACAAAAAAAAATGATAGGCTAAGAAAAGAACTTACAAACTTAAAAGGTAAAAATATTAAAAATAATGTCTCTTGTGAACTAAAAAGAAAAGTAGAAGACTATTCAAAAATTATTTATAAATTCACAAATAGAAAATAAAATTTTGAAAACTTTTAGGAGCACAAAGAAGATCATTAAATAAAGAAAGAATTGGATACAATGGAGAAGTAAAACTCAAATCCAAAAATTATTTTGTGAAAGAATTAAAAAGCTTTTCAAACACAATTTCTAAAAATGCTTATGAGAATGTAAATTGTTTTCAATGCAAAAGAAAAGAACATAATAAATTTGATTTCCTACTAAAAGAAATAATGGGGTCATAAAAATGGTTCGGCGAATAAAAGAAACTAATCCTATATGACCCAAAAAGAATTGAGTACCAAAGAAAATCACTTGAATTATTTTGTAGGTATGCTTGAGATCCTCTTCATCAAAAGAAATATGGTATTTGGATAGTGGATGCTCAAGGCATATGACGGGCGACAAGACTAAATTTTTAATCTTAACACCTAAGGATGGAGGTCATATAACATTTGGAGACAACGTAAGAGGTAAAATTATTGGTATAGGTAAGGTCGGTAAGGATTATTCCCTGTTTATTGATAATGTACTCCTTGTTGATGGTCTCAAACATAATCTTCTAAGTATTAGTCAATTATGTGATAAAGGTTATAGTGTAAAATTTCTGCATGATACATATGTTGTTGAAAACAAAGAAATTAATAAAGTTTCATTTGTTGCAAAGAGATTTGAAAATGTTTACACTATCGATTTTGAAAATCTACATTCTCAAAATGTTAAATATTTTTCTGCTATAAATAAAACTAGTTGGTTATGGTATAGGAGGTTAGGTCATGCTAGCATGGATCTCCTATCCAAACTTGTTAAGAAAGATTTGGTTAAAGGCTTGCCTAAGACTAAATTTATCAAAGACAGAGTTTTTGATGCTTGCCAATTTGGTAAACAAGCTAAAACAAGTTTCAAAAAGAAACAAGAAATTTCTACAAATAGGCCACTACAATTACTACATCTTGATTTATTTGGTCCTATAAAACCCCAAAATCTTGAAGAAAAAGCATATTGTTTAGTCATAGTTGATGATTTTTCACGATATACATGGGTTTTATTTTTTACATCAAAAGATGAAGTATGTTATGTATTTGCTAAACTTTGTAAGAAAATTCAAAAAAAAAAGGGCTATTCTATTCTACACATTTGTAGTGATAGAGGAGGAGAGTTTAAAAACAAAGATGTTGAAAATTTTTATGACCAAAACGGAACTTTTCATAATTTTTCTGCACCTTGAACTCCTCAACAAAATGGGGTTGTAGAGAGAAAAAATAGATCTTTACAAGAAATGGCAAGCACTATGTTAAATGAACACAAAATTCCTAAATATTTTTGGGCCGAGACAGTTAATACTGCTTGCTATGTAATGAACTGAGTTTTTATAAGATATCACTTAAACAAAACTCTTTATGAGCTATGGAATGGTAGAAAGCCCAACATTTCTTATTTTCATGTTTTTGGATGTAAATATTTCATTTTAAATGACAAAAATGAATTGGAAAAATTTGAATCTAAATCTGATGAAAGAATATTTCTTGGGTATGCTACAAATACTAAAGCTTATAGAGTTTATAATAAGATAACTATGACTTTAGTTGAGTCCATTCATATAACTTTTGATGAAGCTAACCCTTTCTCTTCTAATATTCCAATGGATGATGATTTAGACATTAATAAAGGAATGGAAGAAATGCAAATCAAGGAGGACAAAGGTAAAAGCATCAAGGTTGATGATGAACACATAGACCTACCAAAAGAATGGAAAACAGTGAAGGAT
>JAUMHN010002201.1:0-10538 GCA_032360265.1 Heliamphora ciliata | reverse complement strand
CCGACTTCCAAACACGTCAGTCGAACCTTGTGGAAACCAGATCCGTCGTCGACTCCACCAGAGGCTTCGTCAACAAGCGCCGTCGTCGACTCCAGAGGCTTCATTGACTCCTTTCGAAGATGGCATAGGCGCCGTCGCCCCCTTTGGAACAAGCCCTAGGCTTCGTCAACCCTTGTACCAGATGACAGAGGCGGTGCCGACCCCTCTGGAACCAACCCTAGGTGTTGTCAGTCCTGTTCGAGCACACCAGAGAGTGCGTCGAACCCTTGACGACCACGAAACTTCCTCGTCGAACCCTCGTCGACCACGAAACTTCCAGTCGAACCCTTGCCAACCACCGAAAGCTCAAGAACGAGCCTTGCCGACGCCGGAACTGCACGGACAAGCCTTGCCGACGCTAGAACTACAAGAACAAGCTTGCCGACCACCAAAAAACTCAAGAACAGGAACGAAAAAGAAATAGTTTAGGGTTTTGCATAACCTAGCTCTGATACCATGTAAAAGAAAATAATCTATTATCAGAAAATCTTAACTTCTCAATTAGAAAGGTCCACTATATATACTAGTTACAAGGATAAAGCAAAACCCTAATGGACCCTTATTGCTAACGGGCCTATGTACTGATAATACATACACAACTCATAATATCACTAACAAAACTAACCAGATACAAGAATCAAAATAATAGAACAAGAAAAGAAAGCAAAGTTATTGGTGTATTGTTTTCGTTGGTTCGAAAATGGAAACGTTTCGGAAGCATAAGAAAACATTTGGAAACATGAATTAAAGCATTTTTATGCATTTCTAAGGCTAACTAAATCAACAATTTAACACATTTAAGAGCTATATATCTATTATAAAGAGTTAGATTATAGAAAACAATAGTAGAATTGGATTATAATACGTAAGACTAAGTAAAAGTTGTATAAAATATATCATTTCTATACAAAACCATGTAGGGATTAAAAGAAAACAAGCATGAGAAAATGAAAATTATAATAGCAGTAGTAGAGATTTTCAAGGAAACAAAAAATATTATTGACTTTCTTTATAAAAAGAGTACTTAGTGGTAATAATAAAAAAGAATATGTAATTTAATCATGCTTGTTTTATTATTTTTTGCTCTCTCTCTCTCTCTTCTTTTCCTCCTTCCTAATTTTTATATTCTCCAATAAGTTTAAGATTTTTGTATCGTTCTCAACTCTCTCTCTCTCTCTCTCTCTTAACCAAAAAAGGCAAACATAAAAAACCATTGTTAGTTATTCCTAATAAGTGTTGAAATAACTCATTGTTTTGGTGTGTTTAGGTCTGTCTCGGTGTCTTTCGGTCCATTTCGGTGTGTTTCGATATGTTTCGGTGTGTTTTGATGGAAAAATTGGAATTCAATATTTTGCAAATGTTTCGTTTTCCTAGGAAACAGAAACGTTTTGGCTGTTTCCATGGAGCGAAATTTTGTTCCTTGACCGGATGAAGTGAGTCAAAAGCTGTTCTTTTAAATGAAGAAAAGAGTTTGTGGGGAAATCTGTATATAATGTTACATCTTGCAGCATGTTTTTAAGCCAAACGGCATTGACAATCTGGACGCAGTTCAGATTCTTGGCCTGGGTGTTCAAAATTATATTGGGGATTTTGTGATTTTGAGAAATAAAACAAATTATGAGATGAAAGAGGTTTTTGATAGTCAAAATTGATTCTTGGCTTTTATGTAAATTGTTTTTATCTCAAAACTAGAGAAGTAGTCGGTTCATGTTCTCAGTGTTCAATCATCTACTGCAGTCGTACTAAAAGTCTACTGTGGGGTGTTATATTACGAATTCAATGGTTGCTCACAAACAGATGCTGATATGAATTTGCTGTTGAAAAGAAAAAAGTCCTCTTTATATGCACCAAGTCCCAAGTGGGACCTTACTCAATGGACCTTGACTTGGTCTGCTATTGCCCTGTCATTTCTTGGCACCGGGTTGTGTTGGAGATATTGGGTTCATGGGGTTCAGTTTGTCTGTTGCTTTCACATCCCTTTATTGTATAATTTTCCATTTAGGATTTTGGTTCATAATTTTGTCTAAAATTCCACCTAGTTCTGGCTCTATAGGAAACCTAACCAGGGATCATGATGAAGTTATGAGAAGATAAAGAAACCAGGAGTTTATTGGCTTTTACTAGGCACCAAGAAATTAAATTCCATTAGTCAAAATTTAATTTGGAACATTTCACATCAGAGCAGATTTCCCATATATGCAGACTATGGATTCTGCAGACAATATTTTGTGAATTGGTGAATGAAATGTAGACCTTGTTGCTGCTTACAAGTTATGGCCAATTATGTATTTCCCCTAGCTCTTTGATCATCTGTTATGCCATTTTTAACCTAGTATATCTAGAAAAGAAAACAGCACATAAAAGTTTGTGTCACAATCAAATTGAGCTTTTGGATTAAATAAGTAATCAAACTAAGAGTTGATGTTGAATTGAGTATTCACAGTACCAAACAAAGATTAAATTCCATGAGTAAATAACTAATCAATGTATTCATTAAATTCAGTCCATCTCACCTAATTTTGAGTATATTTCTTTTAGGTTGATGATGATCATGAGCATTCTTTGAGGCAGAGTCCCGCTACTTATTCGCAAATAGTGAACTCAGCAGTGAGAGGATTGTACAGGTTTGTTCTTGACTTAGTTGAGTAGCTCATTTGTCATGCTCTAAGGAAGCAGTCCAACTTGGAGCTATATATATTTCAAGTTGCCGTCAAATTTATTCTCTTGGGCATTTTCTCTCTTCTTTCCAGTCAAAAGTATTGGATTTTGTAACTCATGCTTGTATAAGATGGTGACTTCTAATTTAATTTTTTTCTTTTTGTATGATCTCATCTCGACTTAAAAAGAGCCCTACCTCACTTAATAAAAATGGTCTCCTCACAAAATATATATACTTTCAATTGATCTTGCTCCATTTTTTGGTCATGTGGTTTCAGGATGGGAACTATATTCAGTCATCTGGCAAGTCCTCTGTCAAATGGTCCTGCTGCAGATGATCCCATCTATGCACTGCTGGGGGTTTTCTGGCCGGTGCTTGAAAAACTTTTTAGGTCAAAACACATGGAAAATGGAACTTTATCCGTGGAAGCTTGCAGGGCTCTTTCACAAGCAATTCATTCCTCAGGTATTGATGCTTTTATTTGCTAATTTATTTTTACTCAAGGATAAGGATTTGTATTTGGAGTTATCTTGCCAAACCTAGAACTTGTTGGCCACATGCTTGACTTGCAATTTGTATCTCTTATTTGCAGGTCAACACTTTGTAACACTGTTGCCCAAAGTATTAGATTGTCTCTCCACAAATTTTCTGTCCTTCCAAAATCATGATTGCTACATTAGAACAGGTGAGCTGTTTACATTGTGCTGAGTGAGGACCATTCATCATGGCAGTATCTTCAGTTTTATTTAGGTAGTTTCTTTCATGTGAGCTTCAATTTATACTGCAACAACTGATAACGGAGTGATTTAGGGTTATGAGTGTATCTGTTTCGAGCTGTTCTATTGTTGTTCTTTATTTCTTCATTTGGTAAGTTCTATAGAAACCATTTATTGAAATACATAAGATAATATATAAAGAGGCTTGCTGACAATCCCAAGGGCATTCGAGTGGCCGCATCATTGAGATTGACCAAGATTAATGCCTGAAGGATGACTACAGAATTACACTGAAGTCGGAACTTGTTCCAAATCATTACTTCTATAACTGTCTGCGTACTGTATAAAGATCCCCCTATATTCAAATTAAATCTCTTTATACTGGAACTTAACTGATAGTGAACCCTCTCCACCTGAACAGACATGTGAGTGTGGGGTAAATTCTATTGGAATATGAGGCTAATAAGCTCCAACCAGCTTTAAGAAAATAAGATTCTCGATAATGTTGTCTTAATAACTTCTTGTTGGGAAAAAATGGACTATAATCTAGCCTATAATAGCAACAAGCACCAAGACAATCTTGCAATAGCTTAGACATTAGTAGAGTATCTGAAATATGGAAAATGTCAACTCAGAACAGCAAGAAAATGGCACCTTAATGCTAGCCTCTTGCGTGAAATGCAGGGGGCAGAGGGACCAAAGGTGCCACAGGGCCAACTTCTTGAAACTAAGGACAATCTTGCAATAGCTTAGCCATTGGTAGAGTGTCTGAAGTATGGAAGATGTCAACTCAGAACAGCAAGAAAACAGCACCTTAATGCTAGCCTATTGCGTGAAATGCAGTGCGTAATGGGACCGAAGGTGCCGTCAGGTCAACTTCTTGAAACCGAATCCTCCAATCTTCCCTGGCTAGTATGGAGTTCTCAGGTCTCGCTTTGTTCACCAAAAAAAGTCCCTCTACAGACCTTCCCCTATTTGTATGTAGTTAAGAGGCTTTTTGTAAAAAGCATTACAAATCTCGCAGTTAACCCCCCAACAAAGGCTAAAAAACATTCTAAAGCGCCAAAACTTCATCTTTAATACAAAAGACCCCAAGACAAAAAAACATCCAGCCAAATAAACCCTCCTTAATGGTAAGTCATTTACATGTGCTTTTTACATTATCCTCCCTAGGCGCAAAGGTTACAAAGAACTTGCCATCTTTGCAGCCTGGCTCTTCTCTGGATCGATGCTCCTGAACTCTACTGCACATAGCCTTAGTGTTGTTTTTCCTCAGTGGAATTGTAGTAGCCTTGCCCTTATGGATAAATCTTTTTGTTCTTTAACTTGTATAAGTGCCATTGGAAATCTATTCAAAGAAAAACCATGACCTGATCTCCAACTTGGTGTTTTGAGCCTCGGATTGCATTCAATTTCGTTAGTGTTGGTTGGATTTTATTAACTTGCGGGGCTGCAGTGCTCCTCATTTAGACAACAGAAGCATGCATCACTAACTCGTGGCTGATTTGAGAAATCGTCATGATCAATAGCCCGTGTTACTTATCCAAAAAAAAGAAGAAAAAAAAACTGTTTTGTGCTTTTGCCTGCACACAATTTCAAAAGGGATCTTCCTGGTAGACCTATCCACATTACTCTTTTTCAAGTAAAGTCAGCTTGTGCTATGGTGAAATCCCAATGCCTTTGCAGGGCACCACAACAATTTTTTGAAGCTTCAGTTTACATATTCCTTTTGGCTTTCTGTTTTGGATTAATACACTAATGCGGTTGAATAAGTGAGAGGAAGGAGAATGATGTAGAATGTGTTGTGTTTTATGTTGTTTTTTACTTTTAACTAGTTTATTACAAATATTAGTTGATGGGAAGAGACACCAAAGGTACTCTGTTCTCATTGCCACACAACATTTATATCTTCTCTATTCTCTGTTCTCTCTTCTCGCTTCTCTCTACTAAATCTAATTGGTTTATGAGCTTTGATTATTTCTTCCTTGTATTAATCCTTTAATGTTAGTTTCTGCAAAAGATTATATGAATAAAATACCAGGATGGTCAACTGAGCTTGTTCCCATAAAATTGGTTTCAGGTTCATATATATTAATTGCCTCTACTTTTCCTATTTCCATTCACTTCTGAAACAGCCCAAGTTTCTTTTTTCCTGTTAATCGCATCTTGAGCATAATGCAAGTCATTTTTTTAGTTTGTTGGACTCCTAGGGTGCTAACCTGAACTATGGGAGTCTTCTTTGGAGGTTTGAAGCAGCTGTGATCGAGTTCTCTGCAAAAAAAAAAAAATGGGGGGGAGGGGTTAACGGTGCTTTTTCTATGTTTAGCCCCCATGTTTTGCACTTTTGGGCTTTCGTTTCATTTTCTGCAGTTCTTTTTTAATGATTCTGAACTCCAGTCTTGGGGGAATTCTGGATTTTGTTGTAGGGCTATTTTGGTGATATATTTCTTCGGTTTTGGTAGGATATAGACAATAATGGAGGTTAGGTGAAGTTTGATTGCACTCTTGGCTGCTTTCCATTGCCATTTATTGTCTGTGGAGGTGTCAGAAGCTGTGAACTTTTTCCATAGTGAAGAGAGTGGGTTAAGTTGTAGAAGGGCTCTTGGTGGTAGTTCATCTCTCCATATTGGTCCAGTTTAATTGGATGGATGTAATTATCTGATTCGGTCACGACTCACGAGCTTATAGTTTGACTAGTACTTCTCTAATGAACTGTCTAATTCTATCTTTGGTACAACCAAGGAACCAACTACAAATAGCCTTGCACGTAAACTGACTTTAGAAGATACACGTGTCTTGTCGTTGCTGCTTAATTCTATACAACCCACTAGTAGTTGTAGATTCTTACTGATACCGCTTATAAGATTTGCTCAAATGCTTGCTTGTTCTCCGGTCATCATCAATTGCAATTGAAAGCATTCACTATTGCAGACTGGATTGATGCAATTGAGGATAGATATTCTTGTTCAGACCATTATACCTTCATACAAGGGAATCTTGTTACTTGGCAAAGTGAAAAATAGATAGTGTCGTCGAGATCTGATGCAAAAGCTAAGTACAGGGTTGTAGCTCATAAAATTTGAGTTCTTGTCTCTAAGTGTTGTTAAAGCTATATTGTGACAATAAAGCTGCCATTAATAATGCTCAATTTTGTTCGACGTGAAAAGATAGTATATGTTGACCGACATTTCATTATGGAGAAACTAAGACAAACTTTAATTTATTCCTTAATGGATATGAGTATCAATTGGCTTTTATAGTCAGTAAAGCAGTATGGATTTTCACCTCATTATGTGCATGTTTAGGAAGAGGGAAATGTCCTCATTCCAAGATTTAACATTATTGTTCACTTTGGTTCTTTGAGTCATAAGGATATTATAACTCATACTGGCTGTAGAGGTGGCTCCCACCATGTGACACTTTGTAAGGTAGGTCCCACGCATATTTTCTTTTACAGATACACTATTCTAGTTTTACAATTCAACAAGCGACATTGTTCCGAGTTTTCCACAGTTGTGAAAAAAAAATTAAGTTGTTTCCCTCCCAAAAGAGAAGGGGCTCTTGCATTGTCTGATATTAGAGCCAAGAACACAGTACTGCTCGAAAAATGGTTTTGGAGATATCCTACGGTGCTAGGCACTTTCTAAAATAATGTTATTAAGAGCCAGTGCAAGATTCATGCCAATGGATGATAGATAGGATTCTTGTGTGGTTGAATGGGAGAATTCTCAATCTCTATAGAAATCTGTATCTCATCATGCTCTTTTTTTTAGGTTCACTCAGTTCATTGTGGCTAATGGGGAGACCATTTGATTTTGGGATGTGGAGGATATTAGAATAAGTTAGGCTACTTTTTTTAGAGTTTGTTCCCTCACTTGTTGCACCTTTCTTAGTTTCATAATGTTTACATTGCTTTCATGTCTTCTTCATTTGTTACCCCGATTTCTTGGAATTATCGTTTTTTTTTTAAAGAAATCATAATGATTAGGTGTATGGTTGTTAGAATTGTGCAATTCACGATTCGATTCATATGATTTGATACGAGTTTCAAACGCGATACAAATGAATTTGCTTCTTTATTAACCATTTTGAAAGATGCTTCATTGAGTCATGAGTCTATTAGTAAAAGGATGTGAATTATTCATTCTTTTGGCATGTTTTCTTGGACATCATTATGTGATCATATTTATGGAATTCAAAATGCCCTTTTGTTTCTAGCTCATTAGATGATTTGGAATGCATGCCTAGATCTATGGAGGTATTAAGTGGTTTGGTTGTGAGGGGTGCGTTTGATGTGTTAGAATGTGTTTTTTTACGGATGTTTGACCTCACCATTAGCTTGGGTGATCTCTTAGTTTTTGGAGACGCCCCTTAATCGAGTTTGGCTTCAACTTAGGTATTAGAGAAAATCAAAGAGGTGATCAAGTTGTTGGGTCTCTTTTGATGACATGGAGGAAGAAGTGATGGCCTTTATTTAGCACCCCTGAGGAGAGCAAGAGTGAGGGATTAGGTTGTAGAAGTGCTTGGAAGGGTAGTTTTGGCCGGAGGAGGTCTGAGAGGGCTAAAGAATCTCTATTGCTTGGTGAACTACGGCAGTAGGGGAGAGGGTAGTGGTTCTGTGGGGGGAGGGGACAAGAATAAGAGGGATTTTTTGCTTCTTCATCAACAAGTTCATTAGTGAGGGATTGAACTCAATGTCGGAGAGATTATGGATCAAATATCTTCTGAGGGATTGGAGAGCGGATGTGGTGTGTATGTTATAAACTAAGATGAATACTCTAATCAATTAGTTCATACATGATCCCTGTAGTGTACATCTTGATGTTGTTTATCGTATTTTGAGATATCTTA
The DNA here is from genome assembly GCA_032360265.1 of Heliamphora ciliata. Lineage (NCBI taxonomy): Eukaryota > Viridiplantae > Streptophyta > Magnoliopsida > Ericales > Sarraceniaceae > Heliamphora > Heliamphora ciliata. Next base: position 2,273 of record JAUMHN010002201.1, on the reverse strand, counting down.
AAGCTGCTCCTGGGAAAGGAATTTTGTTTTCTAATCATGTCACCTAAAACTAAAAGCATTACGGATGTAGACTGAGCTGGTTCAATTGGTGATAGACGGTCTACATCTGGTTATTGTACTTTTGTAGAAGGGAATCTGGTAACTTGGCGAATTAAAAAGCAAATAATGTAATTAGATCAAGTGCCGAGGCTGAGTATAGAGATATGGCACATGGAATTTGCGAACTTGTATGGCTCCAAGTATTATTAAAGGATTTGAGGATGGAGGGGGAAAGACCTTTGAAGTTGTATTGTGACAATAAGGCTGCCATCTATATTGCTAATAACCCGGTGCAACATGAGATAACGAAGCATATAGAGATTGGTAGACACTTCATTAAGGAAAAACACTTCTAGGGTTCAATTTATATGCCTCTTGTGAAATTCGCAAATCAATTAACAAATATTTTTACTAAATGGCTGAATAGTAAAGTGTTTTACCCCATTGTGTGCAAGCTGGGCATAAGTTTTATGCATCAACTTGAGGGGGATTGTTAATTTAGGGGTATTATCTTTATAGTAATCTTAACTTTGGGTTCACTCCTTTTTGTAGAGGCTTATATGCTAATGTTTAAACCTCCTTTTATGGAGCTCTTGTAGGCATGTGGCATTTTCTTAATGCTCTTTGATCTAATCTTATTTACTTATCCAAAAAAGGAAAAGTAAAATATTTGTTGTGTCTCTAGCCTGTACAAAGCTCAATGCTAATGATTCGATATAGAAAAGGAGTTATGTGTCGATCTCATGAGAAGAGCATCGACCATTTGTTTTTGCATTGCTCGGTGATGCCTTTATGATATAATAAAAGGTCTCAGTTGGTGGAGTTGGATTAGGTAGTTACTGCCTCTTGAATTCAACTGTGTGAGATTAATAATAGAAGTTTTGGCCTTACTAAGATTGCTTGAGTTCTCTAGAATTGTATTATATCTATTGTGCTCTGGGCGGTATGGTTGGAGAGAAATGCCAGAATTTTTAATAATATCGCCAAGAGATGTAGTAGATTCATGGCGTAACTCTTAAGATGTTTCTTATGGTCATCAACATCTTCTCCCTTTTAGGGGATATTCTTTCTTTTTGATTTCTAGAGATTAGAGTCATTTGCAATTTATAGCTTGCTCTCCATTTTTTTCTCTTTCATTTAGCTTCCTGCTGATGGGATGACATTCATTAACTGGCTAGAGCGCAATTATCCACTTTGGAAACCTCAGGCAAAATCCAAGAGTCCAATGCATCAGAAGAGGCCTTTTTGATCCTTTTAAGTGTAGTTGGAGTTTATTTTTCATTAGTATTTAGTAGGAAGTTATTTAAATATTTAATTAGGATACTTTTATATGTTTCCTTTCTATTAGGGATTCTTGTTCCTTATCCTAATAGGGTTTAAACCTATAGATAAAGACTTTTTGTAATAGCCAGATTTGAATTAATAGAATTAAGTTTTGGTTTTAGGCTGTGGGTTTTGGTTTTGTGTAATTCGGGTTGTAGCCCAAGTGTGTTCTTCATTCCTCTTCTTCTTTCTATCTTCTCGTCGTTCATCACTTGTCCTCTTCTATTTTGTATTATCTCGCTTCTTTTTTAGTAATATTTTCTTTCTTGCTGATCAAAAAAAATTATTATGCCATGTTGGCACATGCATTTGGTTTTGGAGGAAAGTTTGCAACGTATTATATGGTTGGTCCAATTATCGGATCATATTTTGTGCAAAAGCTGTTCCTTTTTTGTCTTGTGCGTATCTTCTTTCCCTGATGTGGGAATTGTATTTGTACTTATCTTCAATTCTTTTCTCAGTTGTGTCATCATTCCTTTGCAGCTTCTGTTCTCGTTGAAGAATTTGGTGGTAAGGAGGAATATGGGCCTCTATTCATCAGTATGTTTGAAAGATTTACAAATGCAGCATCCATAATGGCTCTCAACTCTTCATATATATGTGACCAAGAACCTGATCTAGTGGAGGCCTACACTAATTTTGCATCTACTTTTGTTCGTGGCTGTCCTAAGGTTCAGTATGCCTTTCATTTAGGTTCTCGGTTAACTCTCTCTCTCTCTCTCTCTCTCTACACCCACATGCTCGTACACCCTTAACACGTAGGTCATAAGCATTCTTCTTTGAATTATGGGATACAGTGACACTAGTGGAGTTACTTGACCAGCATTGTGATATGTCTCAGGATGTACTAGCCGCCTCTGGTTCCCTTCTTGAAGTATCCTTTCAGAAGGCAGCCATATGCTGTACAGCTA
>JAUMHN010002190.1:0-10539 GCA_032360265.1 Heliamphora ciliata | reverse complement strand
GCAAGAACCTAAAATCTGATCTTCTGTATGTAAACCGTACTCTACACATCAGATTAAATACTATACAGAATATTAGACATCTATGCATAACAAAAAAATAATACATATGCATTACTCATAAAGATTCTCATAAAAGGGAAAATTAATTTTATTAAAATAAAATTAAATACTAAAAATATAATTTTCAGTATACAAATCCTAACACATGTTTGTTATTCTTGCTGATCTAGGAGTAGATGCCTTATTTCTGATTGCACCCGAGTATTCAATGTCAACGTACTTGCAAGTTTGGCAAACGAAGTTACAACCAATGCCATATGAAGATGATTGGTTGACACCAAACTTTATGGTGGTCATTGCAAACCCGAACCGTATAAGGCCTACAAAGCTAGGACGTCCGCAGAATAGCCAAATTCATAATGAGATGGACATGTCAAGACAACGAATATCGAATCATTGTGGTATTTGTCGGCAAACAGGGCACGACAGACAGACATGCCCCAACAGGCCACGATAGGTTGATATGAAAATGACATGCGGCCAATTATATTGACCGAAGCTGATGCTTGTATTGTTTAATATGTGCTTGTAATAACCTCCTCATTTATAGCATTTTGATTATATATACTATTCAATCTCACGAAAAGGATCATTAAATTGCATTATCTATTTGTAATACTTGTTAATACAAGAAAACAAATGCAAGAAATTATAGAAAAATAATATTGAAAATCTAGACTTTTGGTAGGTGTTATTCGTCACAATCCAGATAATATGACTGTGAAGTAAGGTTTGCTATTGACGTGACTCGTCATCTAAGTAGGTGGGATCCACATACTGTCGGACGTTAGAGTAGAGGGCTTCATGACGATCATAACTACTCGGCCATCCTGATATTGATGTGAGTGGTCAATAAGGTGCATGACCATATGCATGACTAGCGACTGACAATCGTCCCTTCTACAAACAACGCGGCGACGCTAGCAATTCTCTGGTACTCCACGCTTCAGTCCCTTATAAATATCAACTGTTGTGATTGAGATATATATACCTCTAGCCAATCCAACTAATCCAACATATATGAACATGGCGTTAACATATACAGTGCGCGATATCTTCGTTGCTATGGGTCATAGTTGGGTTGGTGATGATGACTTTGTATACTCTCTAGATCCCAACCTCCGCTACAGTACTAATAGTGTACGTACCATGCGATTCGAGTTGCAATGTCAGATTACGCAATCGGAGGTCCTAGTGCATGACTGCTGAGCAGTTGGCGTTTGAATCCCATGATAATTAGAAAAGAACATGCCCACTGATACTAGTCAACAGTTGCAGACGGCTTTGCATCGTTTTCACGAAGAAGTTAATCGCATGCAATGCAGTTACACAGGTTCACTTGTGAACAGATAATAAGGGAGTGAGAAGAAGAAGGTTTACTACACAACGCGTCATTGTACCACAATTAGAGCATGAATGCTACTTACCAATCGGATATTAAAATGTCAGATGATGATGGAAGCACATGATGTGTGGGTGTATTTTAGTATGGATTAGTTCAGATGTCACTATGACATATAACGTATGAACGGGATGTTTGTATATGTCTTTTGAAGTGTGTGTTGTATTATGTGTCGTACCTATAATTCGAATGATGTTAAACTAAGTGGTTTGAGCATGAAAGTAGTGTTTATAAGCACAGCTCACGTGTGTGCTGTTACACGTATTTGAAAATTAATTTTGAAGGTGTATAAATTCATTGGATAATCAGCAAGCAGCTAACTTTGTGAGGTTGTCAGGATCTATACAGACGTCTATTTTCAATGTTATTTAATGCATTGGAAAGATAAATTTACACTCTTAAACATTCATGTATAACTCTGAATCGAATGATCGATGAATTTGTCGGTTAAACGATTCCGAAGTTAGCTTCCCAAACTTGATGTGGCTGGAATAATTAAAAAATAACGTGTGTTTAGCAAAATCGATTTCCGTACAACAACTGAACGCTTTCAATAGAATAAATTATGTTTTTTAGCTTTTAATTTATATTACTACAAAAAATTATAAAAAATATAACTTATTTGTAATCATAACAATTATAATGAAGAACAATACTTATCGTGTAAGTCTTAAAATTTTAGTGCTGAAAGATGCAAATAATAATTTTTGAAAATTGGAGATTTTCAAGATAAATTTAACATTTAAAATGTAAAATTGCAAAAGCTTTTCATAAAGTCTATTTAACAAGCAATAATAAATTCAGAATCTCCATTTATCAGAAATCTCATTTTAAAAAAATATTTAAATTGATTTTTTCAAATCAATGTACAGTTAAGTTCTCTCGTCAAGACGATTCGAAAAAATATTTTTTAAATTAAAATCTAAAAAAAGTTGAAAGAATACAAAAATTAGCTACTAAGTCAAATTTTAAGTTGCTTATTTTTTATCTTTAGTGAATTGTTTTCTCTTTCGATAATTTTTTTTACTTTTTTTATTCATCTTATCGAGACAATTATAAAAAGTAAAAACATTTTAATTTAATCAAATTATAAAACATTCAAAAAAAATAAAAATATGTTAAATTTACGAAATGTAGTCCAAACGGGGCCTTTGTCTTATCAACAAAAATGTAGATAGTGGAGAACTTGAGAAATAACCAAAAATTTAAAAATAAAATAAACTTAACTTAATTAAAATAAAAATGTAATTAAAATTTGAATAATTAATTAAAAATAAATCATAAATATTATTTTATTCTTGTCATCAAGAAGAATGGAAAAATAAAAACTTAACTAAAATTTATAAAAAATTTAAAAATATTTAAAAATCAAATAAACCAATCACCAAAAATATCTATTACAAAATGCAATCCAGTAATTAAACTAAAAACGTGTTTTATAAACACGTTTTAAATGAAACTGAATTTCAAAGAAAGCGTGTTTAGTAAGCACGTTTTTATCGAAACTGAATTTTAACAGAAAATGTGTTTACCAAATACGCTTTATTAATAAACTTGAAAACGTGTTTAGCAAGCACGCATTTATGAAAACTGAATATTTATAGAAAACGTGTTTATCAAACACGCTTTATTTATAGACTAAAAAGCGTGTTTAACAAAAACACTTTCTTTGAAACTTATTAAAAACGTATTTACTAAATACGTTTTATGTATTAAACTATAAAACGCGTTTGCTAAAAATATTTTTACGTTATTATTGTTTATCGTTGAGTTTAAGCTTAAATCGTGTTTAGAAAATATATTTTATATTAAAGTGTGTTTGTTAAATACGATTTTACAAAAATTGAGAATAAAATTTAAAAATTCTTAATTCATGAATTAAATTTAAAAATTTACTTATTTTAGTAAAAGAGCCCGCTTCTAGCACCGCTCTCTCTCGCACTTTCTTGAAAACATGCAATTTATACTCTCTCTCTCCGACTTTCTCGAAAACATGCAATTTATACCCCTATAAATATAGACCCACCATATTACCTCACCGAAAAGGCCTCATTTATTTTAATTTTATGTTTTTTTATTAAATAAATTTTAAAATAATTATTGAATTGCTACAAGTTTTAAAGATAGCTGCCATTTACTTTTGGTTGCCTCTCTCTCTCTCTCTCTCTCTCTCTCTCTCTCTCTCTATATATATATTACCTAATCAAAAAGGCCTCATTTTTTTTTGATTTTATATTTTTTATTAAATGGGTTTAAAAATAATTATTGGTCTGTTACAAGTTTTAGAGATGGACAGCCATTTACTTTTGGCATTAACATATCAGTTACAAGAATTTAATTATTATTTTAAATTATTAGTTATTTTAATTTATTTTATTTCTCTTCATGATTTAATTATTATTTTAATTTAAATTTTTATTTAGTATTCGTTATATATATATTTATATGTATTATTTTATTATTTATTTATTTATTTTGAAATTTTACTGCTCAAGCACCTAGACAATTTTCTGCCTTTTCTTTTGCTGAAACCCTAGAGGTTTAAAAAGCTTTTATTTTTTATTTTTTAGGGTGAGAGTATTTTTGTGAGCATTTATTGAGAGCCTTTACTGGTTTGTCGTCGAAGTTTCTTGCTCATATTTCTATACACTCTTTGGTAGCAATCTAGGTGCATTCTTAATCTTTTAGAGTGCAATCACAACCTAAATTGTATAGCTCTTCATATACATCATCTCATCTTCTATTACATACACTTTTTCATACACTTTGCTCGAATCATATCAGAGCCGTGGGTTACAAAGATCATTGTTGAGGATTAGAACGCGATTACTAATTTTGCCCATGAATGAGAAGAACTCACAATGGCCCTGTTTGGGTAATTTTGCTTATGGATTATTTGACTGATAAACCAAAAACTAAACTACGTTATTTGAGTAACTAAACGAGCTAAAAATAAGTAAATAAGTAAATAAGCCAAATAAACTCGTTTGGGTGAGCAAATAAGTCAAAATAAGCTAAATAAACTGGTTTATAAGCAAATAAGCCAATAAACAAATAAACCAACAAGAAAATAAGTAAGGTCCACCCAAACGACCTTGCTTAAATGGGATTTGACTTGTTTACTAATAAGCAAATAAGCCAATAAGCAAATAAGTAAGGTCTACCCAAACATGACCAATATCACGGAATATAAGCAAAGAAGAAAGAAAGAGATAATCACACAATCACACACAAGATTTACGTGGTTCGACAAGGCGTGCTTACATCTACGGGATCACACTTTTACTATATTTGATTGGAAGAGTACAAGAGAAGAAGCTCTTGGGGAGAGTAGTATAGAGAAAACCAAGAAAAATAACATAATATATGGTGGCTGCAAACCCTAGGCGCTTATAACAGCGCGCATCTCGCACAGATCACTTGAGTGATCCGTTGATCGGTCTCGTGCAACTCTCGATATCTCGCTGCAGACACCTCACCGCTCGAGCGGTCTGCCCAAAACATTGGTTTTTCTTCACCCTCTTTAACAATCTCCCACTTAAAGTAAAACAACTCTAAGCCTTGAGATATCCCCAAATTCAACAATAATTACCTTGAATCAGCAAATACAAGCAATCAGACCTGTGTGACCCAAACTTCCTTCTTCTATCCCTGAAGACCAACTAAAGCTGAGCATAGCTTCAGTTAGTCAATGTTGACTCCTTTTGTCAACATATCAGCTGGATTCGTCGCCCTGTTAATCTTCTAAAGATTTAACTTATCACTGTCTAGTAAAGTGAAAATGAAATGGTACCTCAACTGTATGTGCTTCATCCTAGAGTGGAATGTCGGGTTCTTGGTAAAAAAGATAGCGCTCTGGCTATCACTGTAGAGTGTTCCTCTGTCAATCTTCTTACTTAACTCATTAAAGAGTCCCTATAATCATACTATCTCCTTTCTAGCCTATGTTACAGCAACATACGCTGCCTCTGTAATAGAAAGTGCCATTATCTTCTGCAGTTTTAGGGGCCAATTCACTGCTGTGCCACTGTGGGTGTAGACAAACCCGGTGGTGCTCTTCCTACTATCAATGTTGCCGGCTAGGTTAGCATCCACATAACCCTGTAGTTTCAGCCCTATCCTCGTGAAACACAAGGACGTGTCTGTAGTCTCCTTCAAATATCTCAGAATCCATTTGACAGCATCCCAATGTTGCTTTCCAAGATTACTCATATATCTGTTAACTGCTCCTACTGCATGTGTAATATCTGGTCTGTTACAGACTATAGCATACATTAGGTTACCAATAGTCGATGCATAGGGGACCTTACTTATGTACTCTTGCTTTTGCTCTGTTTTTGGAGACTGATCTTTAGTTAGCATGAAGTGGCTAGCTAAAGGCGTACTTACAGGTTTCGCGTCGTCCATGTTGAACTTGCTCAGTACCTTCTTCACATATTCTTTCTGTGAAAGCCTCAAGGTCCCTTCAGTACTGTCTCTAATGATCCTTATTCCAAGAATTTGCTTGGCAGCTCCCAAATCCTTCATGGCAAACTGTTTTCATAGTTGCTTCTTCAGCTTGTTGATCTCCTCGATGCACAGCCTAACAACGAGCATATCATCCACATACTATAACATGATGACATAGGAAATGTCAAAGCTTTTGACATAACAACACTGATTTGCCTCTAACCTGGTGAATTTGGTACTCTGTATGAAGTTGTCAAACTTCTTGTACCACTACCTTGGAGCCTATTTTAGATTGTATAGACTCCTTTTTAGCTTGTAAACCATGTCTTCTTTGCCTTGTACCACAAACCACTCAAGTTGGCGTATGTAGATGTCTTCTTCCAATTCATCATTAAGGAACGCAGTTTTGACATCCAACTGCTCAAGAAACAAGTCTTTTGCAGCTACAATTATTGGCATTGTTCTGATTGTTGTTAACTTTACAATTAGGGATAAGATTTCAGTGAAGTCGACTTTTTTTTTCTCCTAAAATCCCTTGATAACCAATCTCGCCTTGTAGCACGTGCTGTCGTCATGTTTTTCTTTTACTCTGTAGACCCATTTGTTGTGCAGAGCCTTCTTTCTAGTTAGTAATCTTATCAGGTCCCATGTTTGGTTTGTCAGCAAGAAATCCATTTCGTCTTTTATTGCTAACTCCCACTTGATTAAATTCTCGATCTACAAGGACTTTGCATAACTCTCTGGCTCACCACTATTAGTGAGCAGAATGTAAAATAGAGATGGTGAAAACCGCTGTGGTGGTCTAACAATCCTGGAAGACCTCCTAACTGTTGTTACTAGCATACTGTGCTTCATATGCGGATTCACATTCTCCTTGTCTTCCGCATCACTATTCTGTTTGGCTCTTTTAGAAATATCATCCAAGTCATTGAACTCGAATTTCTTCGTCTCTGGCATTACATTGTCTGTCTTTGCCTTTGACCTGTCTTTATATAGCACCTGTTCATTAAACACCACATTTCTACTTCTGATGATCTTTCGATATTTATCGTCCCAAAATCGATAGTCAAACTCGTCATCACCATAGCCAATAAAATAACAGACTTTGAATTTTGATTGCAACTTACTCCTAGTATCAACATCTATGTGAACATATGATATGCAACCAAAAACTTTTAGAAATGATAAGTTTACCTCTTTTATGCTCTATACCTCCTTTGAAATTTTGAAACCTCAAGGCACTGATAGTCCCCGATTCAGAAGGTTGGCTACCGTGTTCACTGAATTAGCCCAGAAACACTTAGGTAACCCAGAATGCAATCTCATGTTTCTGGCCCTCTCATTCAACGTACTGTTTATATGCCCAGCCACACCATTTTGTTGTGGTGTTCCAAGATTAGTCTTATCCTATTTGATTCCACTAGCTGCGCAGAACTCTCTGAATCTCCCGTCTGTATTCTCGCCTCCATTATCTGACCTCCGATACTTTAGCTTCAGCCCAGTTTCAATTTCAACCAAAACTTTCCACTTTTTAAACACTTCAAACACGTCAAATTTATTCTTTAGGAACAGAACCCATATCTTTCTGTTGGAGTCATCTATGAATGTGACATAATACCGTGAGCCTCCAAAAGATGCAACTAGGGAAGGTCTCCACAAATTTGTGTGCATCAACTCCAACCTGTCTGGTTTTGGTGTCCTACCACGTTTTAGAAAACTGACCTTTCTCTGCTTCCCAAAAATGAAGCCCTCACAAAAATCAAATTCTACAGACCAAATTCTACAGACTTCAAACCCGGCCACTTGCCCTTTGACTATAGAATTTTTATCAATTTTTTACTCATGTGCCCCAACCTCTGATGTTATAAGTTCGTGTTTGACCCGCTGTCTGCAAGTGCTATTGTATCCCTTATACTTGTGGTCATGTATAGCTACCTGTCTTTATTTCTTGAGCCACTACCATGGCTCCATTTGTGACTTTCCATGTGCTGCCAACAAATATCATTGAATGTCCTTCAGCATCTAGTTGCCTAACTGAAATTAATTTTCTCATTAATTTAGATGCATGCCGTACCTTGTGAATCTTCCACATTAACCTATTTGGCACTTTGATTTTGATGTCGCTTGTGCCCACAATATCCAACGCTTTCTCGTCTGCTAGATATACCTTACCAAAATCAATGGCCACGTAATTCTTAATAATTTCCTAGTGCACCGTAGTGTAAAAAGATGCCCCTGAATCCAACACCCAAGAGTTAATTGGATTATCCACTGAAAGAAGCAAATCATCCTATATATTTTCTATCATGACATTGGATGGCTCACCATCTGCCTTCTTCTTCTGCTCCCTATAGTTCTTCTTTATGTGGCTAGTCTTGCTATAATCCTAGCATTCAGGCTACTGTCCCAACCTGGACTTGCTTTTACCCTTTTTGGATTTGGACCTGCCACGGTACTGATTCCTGTCAGTACCTCTGCCTTGTGCTTTAACATTTAACGTAGTGTCGACATTTGACCCAGAGTTGAACACCTCACTCGAATCCCTCCTACAAACCTCCTCGCTCAATATCAAATCTCTAACATCGTCATACTTTAGTTTATTCTTCCCGACAAAGTTAATAACTGCCATTCTCATTACCTCTCAACTGTTTGGCAATGAGGCTAACACAATCAAAGCCTTGACTTCATCATCAAAGTTGATTTCCACTAAAGATAATTGATTCGTGATGGTGTTAAACTCATTCAAATGTTATGCAACTAGTGTACCCTTAGCCATCTTAAGATAAAACAGTTTTTTCATAAGATGTACCTTATTATTGGCAAACGATTTCTCTTACATGCTTGACAATGCCACCATCATATCAGCCGTAGTCTTCTCCTTGATTATGTTGTGCGCCACTGACTGGGACAACATCAATCTTATGACTTCTAGCACTTGTCGGTCAAGTAAAGCCCATTCCTCATCCTTCATGCCCTCCAGTTTAGATCCCAAGAGCGGCAAGTGTAACTTCTTCCCGTATAGATAATCTTCTATCGGCATTCTCCAATAACCGAAGTCTAAATCGTCAAATGTCTCGATTCTAGTCTATCTTTCTTCTTCTGCCATGTGTGTTCCTCAATCTCCCAACTTGGAGCTCTAATACCAGTTATTGGGGATTAGAACGCAATCACCAGTCCTATCCACAAACAACGAAGACATCACAATACTATAAATTGTAAGTAAATAAGAAAGAAAGAGACAATCACACAATCACACACAAGATTTACGTGGTTCTGCAAGGCATGCTCGGTATTTGAACTCGAAACCTTCAAACCAAAGAAATTTTATCGAAACTTCAAAACTTGCTGTCCATGTAAGGCGACCGCCATGTTCATTGCGGCGACCGCCAATAGAACCTCTTGCAAATCCTAGCCAAAAGTGGTGACCGCCACCTCCAAACCTGCGACCATCAACTTGCATTGTGGCGACCGCCAATAGAATCTTGTGGAACCTTTCAAAAACATGGCGACCGCCAACTTGCATTGTGGGGACCGCCAACTCCAAATGGCCTGACATGTCTTAGAACGTAGCAGCATCTCACTGGTTGAAGAACTCTATAAATACTGTACCCTTGGTCATTTTCAAGGATAGAAAATTAGTGAGAGGTTTAGTGAGAGAGGCTCTGCCGAGTTACTGAGAAATTTCGAGTCCCGACGCCGAAACCCTACCGAAATACTGAGATCTGAACCTCCGACGCCAACTTTGAAACCTTAGCTTGGATCACAATCTGGGGATTGGGCCGTTGAAGCACATTCACCTGATTTGAGTATTCCTTAGCAGTTCAGGTATTCCGTTTGGATTCTCGATCCTTCTAACTCTATTTACTCTCTTTTTGGAGTGATCGGGTTAAAATTCAATTTCAATTCATATTTTTCTTTCATTTACATGGTTAATTTTATTTACTTCATGTAATTTAGTTATTTTCTTTAGTTGTTTAGTTATTAATTTTCTCACACTCACACTTAGCACATTGTCATTTTTATTTGTATTAATTAATGAGTGCTAATATTTTTTTGGCAACTACAACTTATTGATGTTATTAGTTGTTATAAAAAGCACTTACATTGTATGAATGTAATTGTCAATATTGTATTCATATCCTCCAATTAAAATAAATTGTGCCCTTATTTCTTTTTTATCTCTTCCTTTTATATTAGTTTAAAGTTCATTTATTAGTTATTATTTTGAAGTCCCTTTATTTTCAGCATTAGTTTAATGTTCTTTTTTTTATTTACTTCTTTTTCTTTTGCTTGCAATATTGTAGCTTTAATTTTCTTTCAATGCATGTTTTTGTTTCTTCTTTTTTTTCTTTTCTTTTCTTGTAATGAAGCTTTATTTTCTTTTTCTTGTAATGTAGTTTTATTTTTCTCTCTAATGTTCCATTTCTTTTTTTTTCCTTTCTTTATAGTTTTATTTTCTTTTCATAATACTTATTCTATCTTTTTTTTCTTTTATTTCAGTAAACCTAAACTTTTTCTTTTTATTTTTAGTATAATTCTTCTTTTGTAAACTTTTTCTTTTCTTTTAAATATTTAAATTCTCTTTTGTTATAAGGCTTTTATTTTTAGTTTCTTTGTTAGTAAACTCT
>JAUMHN010002179.1:0-10541 GCA_032360265.1 Heliamphora ciliata | reverse complement strand
AAATAGTTTATCGAATCTCTTTAACCCCACCATTGTTTTTAATACGCAAGATATTCCACATTCTTGGGTTACGTAAATACATGCCTGACTCCCATCATATTTTGGATTGATTCGAATAGCAAATTAAGAAAAATACTACCGACAAGGAATGATTCATTACTTATATGAAAGAGAGCTATTCTAAGAAAAAGTTTTATATGGCTTCATCACGGAATAGGAGAGGTAACGGGGAAACGAGAGTTTGAGATTTGTTTCAGATATCCAAGCTTATTCAAATTATGACGTAAGGTGAATTTCGAGGACAAAATTCCCAAAGGGGGGAAAGTTGCAGCGACCTGGTTTGTTTTAAATTTTCGAATGATTATTTTGGCATAATTGAATTATCGAAAAGGGCTTCAACTAATAATGATTTGGGAATGTAGTGTATTGATGGTACGGGTAAAGATCTCGAGATGTAAAATTGTGATTAATTGTGTGATGTCAGAAAATTTTAATAATAGGTCTCGGAACATTTTCAATAAAAGTAATTTGAAATTTATCTTAAAGAGAGAGAATATGAATGGAGTTGATGTTATTTTAATTGTATTAATATAATGGGGGTCTCTGTTTAAAATTTGAGTTGAAAAAAAAGAAAAAAAAGAAGAGAGAATTAACACGTTCAGGGGACACTGTTCGAGCGGTGGCTGGTCTGTTCGAGCGGTGGCTGGTTCGAGCGGTGGCTGGTCTGTTCGAGCGGTGGCTGGTCTGTTCGAGCGGTGGCTGGTTCGAGCGGTGGCTGGTCTGTTCGAGCGGTGGCTGGTCTGCTCGAGCAAACTGTCGGGAAGGATAAAGAATATTTGCGAGCCTTAGAGAAAAAGATTAGGGGTTTTATAAATACCAGCAAAGCCCTGATCTATTAGCCCTTTTGGCAACTGTGAAACCCCTCCCTCCTCCTCCTCCTCCTCCTTTTCTCCTCTTATTTCTCCATGAGAGAATCACCTATATCCTTCAAGCCGTAACCTCCATACATAAAATTAGAGGATTGAAGCTCAATTGGAGGCTCTCAAGAGAGGAATAAAGGCTAAGAACAAGTGATTAAAGCATCAAGGAGCCAATCAAGGAGGAAGCTGAAACCTTAGGGTTGGAGTTGGCGAAATCTCTCGATGTTGAAGTTTTAAAAGGTAGGATCTAGACTACTTTAGTGGTTTATTTTAATTTGTGTTGAATTTTGAAATCTAATTAACCTAGAGTCATAAATGAGGAATGAATGATGCGTTGGAGGCAAACTACCAAGATCATTGATTTGAATACAATTTTTCAATAAAAAATTACGGTACAGGCAATCGACGAAACAGGCTCCAGATTAAAATTTTTTGACGTCAAATGAACAAAATAAAATCCGTACTCCCAAAGTTAGATTCAGGATTATACCTTTCAAAATCTGGTAGATTGATTTCGATTACTGCAACAACCATGAATGTGAATCCTTCAAGTAAAAACCCCGATCAAGCCTTCGACTTATTCCCGATGTGAGTCACAAACGTAGAGTGGGCTACGATCCCCGTGAACTTAAACCTACTAAAACTAATCACAATAGGGAATACGTGGAAACCTTAGTCTTGAAAGACGACTTATGATTTATGTTTATCATAACCGCATATATATAGGGCTACAGCAGGGACCTGTGGAGTAAATATGACTTGAGCTTCTAATGTAATTATGAAAATTTGCCTGCCCCTAAGGCAATTTCATAAAAACATAAACTACAACTCATACTACTAAAGAATCATAATTACACTCCTATCCATATTCTCAAAATCGATTATTTGAGCTCCTGTTATTAAATACTTAACTCATTTCCTCACGTTAAGATTCCCGATACTCGCTAATTAAATTTAATTACTAACAATTTAATTTAATCAGCTTCTTAAAATTCCATAAGCCCTTCCGCTTAACGTATTTGTCGGCCGAATAATTAAATTCACCTACAAGATTTGACCCGGTTAAAACTCATAAGCTTCCTTATGGGTGTATCGTGAATCCCAAGTAATCGGGACGTGAATTTCGTCAATAATTAATATTTACCATATAATTAATAACGCTATCCAACTCACCGGGACTATTAACCCATAAAAGATTGCACTCTCTAATTAATCAAAATAACGAATATTAAATATACGCAAATAATAATTATTTCAGGATTAAGAGTATAAGCACTCATAATATCCTTGGGAGTGAATTAATTTATATACTGAGTATAAAATTAATTACCCTACTGTGGTCATGTTCAATACACACAAAGTGTACTAGCACAGTGTCACGCCCCAAACTCTGGGCCACGTGAAACACCCAAAAACAACCAAACATGATACCCAACCGAGAATACACTCTAAAAATAAACCATACATGCATTGTGTAAAAACGCCAAACGGCAACATTACACGCCTCCAACGTCCGTAAAACATGTTACAACATATATGTAACAAAACTAGCAAAAGGAAGACTACACTCTTCCACCTCCTTCGGCTCCTCCAGATCAACCAGCGTGACCGGTACGTGAAGAAAAACAAAATCCCACATCGTGAGCCAATGCTCAGCAGAGACTAGACAGGCATGCAATATAAACAAAATAAGCTAGGAAACCGAAGTGCATGTTTAGACTCTCTTTCAAGCCTTGAAAATAGTTTTCACATACAAACGGGAAAGCGAGGATACAACCATATTTTTAACTCACTCACAGGAGCCTGAAAACAATTGAAAAGGGTTTTTAGATCGCGATTCACACAACTCTTAAAAACAATTTGAAAACTGGTCTATCCGTCCCATAATGCAATACACGCAATCCATGATACATGCAACCGGTTCTCATACGCCACAACCACAAATCTAACAACCGACCCTCACACGCCGCAACCACAGCCCTACGCTAAGATAAAAACCCGTACATAAACATACATTCCCGGGATAAAATCGTATACTATGGGCTAAAACCAAAGACCAACCACGGGGTAAAACCGTACACCGGGGGGATAAGACCTCACACCACGGGATAAAATCGCATGCCACGGGATAAGACCGCATACCACGGGATAACACCGCATATAACAGGATAAAACTGAAATTACGGGATAACACCGAACATATACAATAGGATAATACTGCAATTACGGGATAACACCAAACATTCCAATGCATAACCTAATCAGGATTTAAATGCATATAACATACCACATACACCACAAGCATGTGCCCCACAGATCCATCACATCCATGCCTAATAAAAATCTGAGTTTTACAGCATGCAACCACAATACAAATAAGATATCATGCCATGTAATCCATACATGAAGAAATAGTTATAAATGCACATAACCATATAATCCGACAAGACCTCACAGGCCACACACCCGTCATTTAATAACCGAACAACCCATCCACAAACCGGACCCGTCCACACACCGAGACAATCAACGCCTAAACCAGAGATCAACACCTGAAACCTCCCTCAGACTGATTCTCACCAGAACCCCACCTTAAACCAAACCACGAACCCACACGTCGCGCACGTAACCAGCACTCACACAACCGTGCCACAAACCCTAAACCAACCATGGACGTCACACCCGAGGACGACATCACATAAGCACCCCTGGCCACCACACGACCCCCAACACCACAACACCATCAACCAGACCCCAAAAGGAATCCACATGTATTTAAATCGATTAAGTCCCATAAATCAATCAATTAAATACCATAGAACACCAATCGAAAACCAAAATCCAACCACATAACCAACAAAACACACCCCAGCACTTCAGTCCATCGAACTAAGCCCCCAGTCGACCGAAGACCACACTGGAAAACCAAAAATGCCACAATGCACGGTTCAATTGACTAAACCATAGGTTCGGTCGACCGAACCCCAAAACGATGATCTAGTCGACTGAACTCACCCAGAAACCATTTTTAGGCTATGGGTTCAGCCCTCCAAACCTCGAATCGAAGCCTTCAAACTCCAAATCAACACCCGTGAACATCCACACGCCTCGGCCTAACACTAAGACCTCAAAAGAACTCCCGGCACCCGATTCCAACCACGAAATCGACCAAAAATCCAATTTTTAACCCAAAAACCTAACTTTACAGAAAATTAGATCTACAACAATTCGACCGGTAAAAAGACACCCGATTACCCATAGCATCCTTATAACACATACAGGTCTAGAATCCTACCTCGGTGAGTTTAAATCTCGATGCCTCGAACCACGTGCAAAATCGAGCCTTGTCGGAATCAAAATCTGACCGGATGGTTGCGTAGCCCACGACGCCAAAAGCAAGGATCCGCTATTGGATCGTTGAAAACTGAGCCCCGGGCCCCCGAGAACTTAGAGAGAGGGTAGAGATAAAATAGGAAGCTTAGGAGTTAAGTTTTGAAAAATATCTTTATGAAAATATCTAACTCCAGATATTTATAGGCCTCCAAAATATCTTTTTTTTTTAAAATTTTTGAGAATCGTGCCACAACGGCCTACGGCCCCAGGAACGTACACCGCATGTATATCTAAGCCCGATTATGTGTCAAAAGCAATAAAAACATGCTCGAATGAAAACACGTAACGCGCATCCGGAAACGTCAAAAAAAGAAAACGGGCCAGGGTCTCACAACTCTACCCCCTTAAAGTAATTTCGTCCCCGAAATTCAACATAAGGTCAAAGAAACAAACCATCGATCACATCGACATGGCACACGAGATGGTAAGCCAAACCATTCCTTGGATATAGTCAAACAAGGTCAGGCATCCTAAACAATGGCCAACTATCTTAAAGACTCGGGATCTACAACCCAACCCAACCTCACAACCTCACCAACCACTGCCTCAACACAGCACACCATCCACAGGATCCATAACCAACCCCAAACAGATGTAAATGGAACTGGCCCAAAGCCTGCATACTCAGAAAGTACCTCTGCTCGCTGAAGGCATATCAGCATCCTCCGGCACGACCGGTACCCTAGATAAACCGCGAGCTGCAAGAGAATACACTCGGGGCAACCCCACTCTGTCCTATCCGCCATAACTCGGCGCTGTCGGTTGTCACACCGACTGAACTGATGTACTCCCACCTGCCATCCGGGAAGTCTGTACTGCTGAAGGCTGCTGTCGACCCTGCGCATACGAACCCACAGGCATACCAGCCATGCTCGGCGTATCCTCCCTCTGGGGATAAATCCTGCGGATGTGCCCAGTTTGACCACATCTGTAACAAATGGGCAACTCCATACCCTACGACCGATCCTACATGGAACTCTGAGCCTGCCTCAACTGTGGGTCCCGAGACTACCTCAGCTGCGGTCAATTTGGTACACGATGCCCCGGCTGTCCACATCGAAAACATCTGACTCCCTCTGCTTTGGCCTCCCGGACGAAGACACGGATGGTGATGGTGCAGAGAACCGCTGTGATCCAGATGGATGAAAACTGGGACCAGAGGACCTCTGCCTCTTGTTGGAATACCCAGTTGTCTACGCCTCTACTCCGCTCTGTGGTATCCTGGCCTCCCTAGAAGCTCGGGTCTCAATCATGGTGTTCTCCACCTTCGCTGCTGCCTCTACCAGCTCTGTGAACACACAAATCGCCATCGCTACCACACGCTCTCTGATCGCCGGTCTCAGACCCCGCTCAAACCTCATAGAACGCAGCTCGTCTGTGCTCACCAACGTAGGTGCAAACCGGGATAAACACGTGAACCTGGACTCATACTACATGACGTCCATCACCCCCTGGGTAAGAGTGTAGAACTCCTCCCTGTACAAATCTCTCCTCGAAGCTGGGAAGTATTTCTCCAGAAACACTCCCGTAAAAGCTTCCCAAGTAACTCCTGCAATAGTCCTGGCATATTTTCACCAAGCATGAGCAGCACCCCTCAGCTGAAATGTGGCAAAAGAAACTCGCAACTCATCCTTCACAATCTGTAGTGTGTCAAGGATCCGAGTCGTCAACTCCAACCACTCCGTCGCCACAATAGGGTCAGGATCTCCAACAAAAGTAGGCGGATCCATGTGCCTAAACTCCTGCATTGCCACAGTAGCCCTCGCCTCAGGCACCCTGTCCCTACCAACCTCGCCTCTAGAGGTCTCAACCAGCTGGCCGATGGAACCCACCAGTGCACGCTACAACTCTACCATGTCAACAGGTCCTTGGGGAGCATTTGCATCCCCAGCATCAGGGATAGGAACATCCCAGTAGCCAACAGCATGGCCACTGCCTCGACCACGGCCTCGCCATCGTCTCGCTGACATCACATCTATATGAAAGAAAATGACATATAAGATGCAGCACATAGCATGAACATAAACGCTTAACCACATAAGCATGCTAACACATAGCCACATAGGTTTATGCTAGACAACCACACATACCGAGGATAACCAACAAGAATGACACATCAATCAGGATAACCTACTCAGATTCCCTGCTAGAAATCACATCAGCTAAACGCGTTTCTAACTTGGCCTCCAAGTTTGTTAACCCAGACGCCCAAAGGCAGACTATCACTCCTAAGATTCAACCTCCATGCTCACATATACACATTGTCTACATATCTGATATGCTGACACGATCATGTTATCAAACATCTAAATACATGCAGTCAAGCACACACAATCAACCCAACACGGTGATGTAACCTCTTTCCACGGCTCATAGGTATTCGAACTAAGAGCTCTGATACCAAGTTGTCATGCCCCAAACTTCGGCCCACGTGAAACACCCAAAAATAGCCAAACATGATACCCAACCGAGAATACACTCTCAAAATAAACCATACATGCATTGTATAAAAATGTCAAACGGCATCATTACACGGCTCCAACACTTGTAAAACATGTTACAACATATATGTAACAAAACTAGCAAAAGGAAGACTACACTCTTCCACCTCCTCCGGCACCTCCAGATCAACCATCGTGACCGATACCTGAAGAAAAACAAAATCCCACACCATGAGCCAAAGCTCAGCAGAAACTAGAGAAGCATGCAATATAAACAAAACATGCTAGGAAACTGAAGTGCAGGTTTAGACTCTCTTTCAAGCCTTGAAAACAGTTTTCACATGCAAACGGGAAAGCGAGGATACAACCATATTTTTGACGCACCCACAGGAGCCTGAAAACAATTAAAAAGGATTTTTAGATCACGATTCACACGACTCTTAAAAACAATTTGAAAACTGGTCTATCCGTCCCATAATGCAATACATGCAATCCATGATACATACAACTGGCTCTCAAATGCCACAACCACAAATCTAACAACCGGCCCTCACACGCCGCAACCACAGCCCTACGCTGAGATAAAAACCCGTACATAAACATACACTCCGAGGAAAAAACCGTATACTATAGGCTAAAACCATAGACCAACCACGGGGTAAAATCGTACACCGCGGGATAAGATCGCACACCACGGGATAAAACCGCAAACCAGACCACGGGATAAAATCGCATACCTTACCGTAAGCCACGGGATATGACCGCTGACTACAAATTATACCACGAGATAAAATCGCATGCCACGGGATAAGACCGCATACCACGGGATAACACCGCATATAACAGGATAAAACTGAAATTACAGGATAACACCGAACATATACAACAGGATAATACTGCAATTACGGGATAACACCGAACATTCCTATACATAACCTAATCAGGATTTAAATGCATATAACATACCACACACACCACATGCTTATGCCCCACAGATCCATCACATCCATGCCTGATAAAACTCTGAGTTTTACAGCATGCAACCACGATACATATAAGATATCATGCCATGTAATCCATACATGAAGAAACAATTATAAATGCACATAACCATATAATCCAACAAGACCGCACAGGCTACACACCCGTCATTCGATAACCGAACAACCCATCCACAAACCGGGACCCGTCCACACACCAGGACAACCAACGCCTAAACTGGAGATCAACACCTGAAACCTCCCTCAGACAGATTGTCACCAGAACCCCACCTTAAACCAAATCATGAACCCACATGCCGCGCACATAACCATCACTCACACAACCATGCCACAAACCCTAAACCAACCATGCACGTCACACCCGAGGACAGCATCACATAAGCACCCCGGGCCACCACACAACCCCCGAAACCATAATGCCATCAACCAGACCCCAAAAGGAATCCATGGGTATTTAAATCGATTAATTTCCATAAATTAATCAATTGAATACCACATGACACCAATCGAAAACTAAAACCCAACCATAGAACTACCAAAACACACCCCAGCACTTTAGTCGACCTAACTAAGCCCCCAGTCGACCGAAGACCACACTGGAAAACTAGAAACGCCACAATGCACGATTCAGTTGACTGGACCATAGGTTCGGTCGACCGAACCCCAAAACGATGATCCAATCGATTGAACCCATAGGTTCAGTCGACTGAACTCACCTAGAAATCGTTTTTAGGCTACGGGTTCAGCCCTCCAAACCTCGAATCGAAGCCTCCAAACTCCAAATCAACACTCGTGAGCATCCACACGCCTAGGCCTAACACCAAGACCTCAAAAGAAACTCTCGGCACCCGATTCCATCAACGAAATCGACCAAAAACCCGATTTTTAACCCAAAAACCTAACTTTACAGAAAATCAGATCTACAACAATTCGATCGGTAAAAAGACACCCGATTACCCATAGCACCCTTATAACACATAGAGGTCAAGAATCCTATCTCGGTGAGTTTAAAACTCAACGCCTCGAACCACGTGCAAAACCAAGCCTTGTCGGAATCAAAATCTGACCGGATGGTTGCGTAGCCCACGATGCCAAAAGCAAGGATCTGCTGTTGGATCATTAAAAATCGAGCCCCGGACCCCCGAGAACTTAGAGAGAAGGTACAGAGAAAATAGGAAGCTTAGGAGTTAAGTTTTGAAAAATATTTTTATGAAAATATCTAACTCTAGATATTTATAGGCCTCCAAAATATCTTTTTTTTTGAAATTTTCGAGAATCGCGCAACAACGGCCCACGGCCCCGGGAACCTACCCTTCATGCATATCTAAGCCCGATCATGCATCAAAAGTAATAAAAATTTGGTCGAAGGAAAATACGAAACGCGCGTCCGAAAACGCCGAAAAAAAAAAACCGGTCAAGGTCTTACACACAGAGTGTTGGAACAATAGACGACGCTATTATCTATTTCCAACAACCAAGGCTGGCCTACTAAAACTATGTGCTACAGTCGTACCGATGGTTTGTCCAATTCTATCTAAATTATGAACAAAAACTTATATTCTGCAAGAACCTACAATCTGATCTTCTGTGTGCAAACCGTACTCTACATACCAGATTAAATACTATACAGAGTAAAGAACAACCATGCATAATATTAAAGAAATAATATTGCATTCATTGCTCACTAAAATTATGATAAAATGAAAAATTAATTTTTTTAAAAATAAAATTAAATACTAAAATCAAATAAAATTCATGGTTTTTAGTATGCAATCTTAACAATCTCCCATTTATACTTAAAATTATGCTGCCATACATCTGACTCCCATTCTCTCTACATGACTATCAAAAGTCTTAACCAGTAGACTCTTTGTAAAAAGATCTGCAAGGTTGTCCCGTGATGCAATATTGGTCGTAGCAACATCACCCATCCTTTGTATAATTTCTCGTATTAGGTGATACCTACACTCAATGTGTTTTCCTTTCTTGTGGACTCTTGGCTCCTTCGAATTTGCAACCGCTCCACTATTATCACAATAAAGTGTAATAGCCGATTGAACTAAATGCACCACATCTAGATCCAATAGAAAGTTCTTAAGCCAAATGGCCTCCTCGGCTGCTTCAAAAGCGGCTATATACTCGACCTCCTTGGTGGAATCAGCAATACAGGACTACTTGATACTCCTCCAACTTATTGCTCCACCTCCCAAGGTAAACACATATCCTGAGGTAGAGTTACATGAATCTTTGTCTGATTAAAAGTTCGAGTCTGTATACCCCAAAGGTACTAGACTGTCTTCTTAGTAAATCAACATATAATCCCTAGTCCTTTTCAAATACTTGATTATATTCTTTATCGCAGTCCAATGCTCCTGCCCTGGATTTGACTAATATATGCTAACCATGCCAATGACAAAGCAGATGTCGGGTCTGGTACAAAGCATAGCATACATTAGGCTTCTTATTACCGAAGTATAAGGAACAGCCTTCATCCTCTCTATCTCTTCAGGTGTCTTAGGACACTGATCCTTAGATAGAGTGATTCCATGCCTAAAAAAGAGAAATCCTTTTTTAGAATCCTATATGCTAAAACGAGTAAGGATGTCATCGATATACTTTACTTGTGATAAGCCCAACATCTTTTATTTTTGAAATACTTGATATACTTTAGGACATTGTTCCCTAGTCCTTTTCAAATACTTGATTATATTCTTTGTTCGTTAATTGTTAGACGTCCACACTACGTGGCCTATCAATTGATGTGACTCTGGGCCGGTGGTTTTTTA
>JAUMHN010002168.1:0-10542 GCA_032360265.1 Heliamphora ciliata | reverse complement strand
CAAGGTTTTGCTTATAAGTTTAATACAAATTGACTTGTGATTTAAATAAGTAATATTTTTGTGAACTAAAGATCATACTCTTGTGTTTGATTATTTAGTCTAAATTTTTAAAATACCCAATGCACCCCCCTCTTGCGA
This sequence comes from Heliamphora ciliata, assembly GCA_032360265.1. NCBI lineage: Eukaryota > Viridiplantae > Streptophyta > Magnoliopsida > Ericales > Sarraceniaceae > Heliamphora > Heliamphora ciliata. Next base: position 10,404 of record JAUMHN010002168.1, on the reverse strand, counting down.
TTACACATGTAATATCAATTGGTATTACATTATTCTTAATAAGTTTTTGTGAAAAAGATCTATGGCAGGTATTGGTGTATCTCCTTTTGGAGAAGGTTAGTCCTCCACACGGCCTCCAATCTTTAACGGTGTTAACTACACCTTTTGCAAGCAAAGAATGAGAATATTCATTCAAACCATGGATTGGAGAGCATGGAGAGTAATCGTGCAAAGTAACTTTACTCCCACTAAGACTATAGAAGGTAAAAAGGTTCCCAAATTAGAAGAAAAAATAAATAAAAATGATATAAAACAATTGCAAATAAACTCTAGTGCCATAAATACATTATATTGTGCTTTAGATGCAAATGAATATAATAGAATAATGACATGTGAAAGTGCAAAAGAAATATGAAAAAAATTAGAAGTCACTTATGAAGGCACTCAAGATGTTAAAGATTCTAGGATAGATAGATTAATTAGTGAATATGAGAGCTTTAAGATGCATGAGGATGAAACAATATCTAGCATGTACACTCACTTTGCTCATATTATAAATTCTCTTAATGCACTTAGAAAAACTTACCAGTCTTATGAGTTGTTAAGAAAAGTACTCAAAACCTTGCCACCCATTTGGGAAGCTAAGGTTATAGCAATCTCCGAGGCAAAAAATCTAAGGGTTATGACCTTGGATGAGCTAATTGGCTCACTGTTGACATACAAACTCAAGATAAATGAAAGAGTCAATGAGCAAAAGAAGGTCAAGAAATTCATTGTCCTCAAAGCCTCAAAAGAAAGCTCCAGTGATGAAGAAAATGAGGAAATCAATGACGATGACATGTCTCTTATCACAAGAAGATTCAACAAATTCCTCAAGTGAGACAAAAGGCTTTCAAGAAGATTTCGAGGTACAAAATTTGACAAAGAAAACGCAAGCAAACGAGACCTCAAGAAAGAATCACTCACGTGCTACAACTGCAACAAGACCGGGCACATCAGGCCGGAATGTCCTTTACTCAAAAAGGACTCTAAGAAGAAAAAAAAAGATATGAAAGCAACCACGTGGGACAACTCAAAGTCAAATGAGTCAAGCTCTAGCTCAAGCGACGAAGAAATGGAAAACTTTTGCTTAATGGCAAGCACAGACGAAGAGATAAACCCGCACTCTAACTCTTGCAATTCTTTTTGCTCCTCTTATTCTATGCCATCATACGATGATATTAAAAATAAAATATTTAATTTACATAGAAGTCTCTTGAAATTGGAAAAGAAAAATTTTAAATTGAAAAATAAAAATAAAATCTTTTCTAAAGAAATTGAAGACTTAAAACTCTCAAATGAAAATGCAAAAATTAAAAAAGAAAACATTTCTAAGGAGCATGATTTAAAAGTTGAAACATTGGAAAAAGAAAAACTCATTTTAAGAGTCAAGTTTAATTTATTAACAAATATTTCTGAAAATGAGATTTCAAATTTAACAAAATAAAATGATAGGTTAAGAAAAGATCTTATAAACTTGAAAGGTACAAATATAAAAAATAATGTTTCCTATGAATTAAAAAGAAAAGTAGAAGATTACTCAAAAATTATCTATAAATTTACAAATGGAAAGAAAATTTTGAAAAACATTTGAGAGAACAAAGAAGATCATTGAATAAAGAAGGAATAGGTTATAATGGAGAAGTTAAACTTAAATCCAAAAATTATTTTGTGAAAGAATCAAAAAGCTTTTCAAACACATTTTCTAAAAATATTTATGAGAATGTAACTTGCTTTCAATGCAAAATAAAAAGACATTAAATTTGATTACCCAATAAAAAGAAATAATGGGTCATAAAAATGGTTTGAAAAATAAAAGAGACTAATCCTATAGGACCCAAAAAGATTTGGGTACCAAAGAAAATCACTTAAATTGTTTTGTAGGTATGCTTAAGATCCTCGTCATCAAAAGAAATATAGTATTTGGATAGTGGATGCTCAAGACATATAACGGGCGACAAGACGAAATTCCTAACCTTAACACCTAAAGATAGAGGTCATGTAACATTTGGAGACAACGCAAGAGGTAAAATTATTGGTATAGGTAAGGTCGGTAAGAACTCTTCCATATCTATTGATAACGTACTACTTGTCGGTGGTCTCAAACATAATCTCCTTAATATTAGTCAATTATGTAATAAAGGCAAGAGTGTAAAATTTTTGCATGATACATGTGTTGTTGAAAACAAAAAAAATAATAAAATTTTATTTGTTGCAAAGAGATTTGAAAATGTTTACACTATTGATTTTGAAAATCTATATTTTCAAAATGTTACATATTTTTCTGTTGTAAATGAAACTAGTTGGTTATGGCATAGGAGGCTAGGTCATGCTAGCATGAATCTCCTATCCAAACTTGTCAAAAAAGATTTGGTCAAAGGCTTGCCTAAGACTAAATTCATCAAAGACAAGGTTTGTAATACTTGCCAATTTGGTAAGCAAGCCAAAATTAGTTTAAAAAAGAAACAAAAAAATTTCACAAATAGGCATTTACAATTACTTCATCTTAATTTGTTTGGTTCTATGAATCCCCATAGTCTTGGAGGAAAAGCATACTATTTCGTTATTGTTGATAATTTTTCACGATATACATGGGTTTTATTTCTTACAACAAAAGATGAAGTATGTTATGTGTTGGCTAAATTTTGTAAGAAAATTCAAAATGAAAAGGGCTATTATATTCTACACATTCGTAGTGATTGAGGAGGAGAATTTAAAAACAAAAATGTTGAAAATTTTTGTAACCAAAATAGTATTTCTCACAATTTTTCGCACCTCGAACTCCTCAACAAAATGGGATTTTGAGAGGAAAAATCGATCTTTACAAGAAATAGCACGTACTATGTTAAATGAACACAAAATTTCTAAATATTTTTGGGCCGAGGCAGTTAATACTGCGTGTTATGTAATGAACCGAGTTTTCATAAGATATCATTTAAATAAAACTCCTTATGAGCTATGGAATAGTAGAAAGCCCAACATTTCTTACTTTTATGTTTTTGGATGTAAATGTTTCATTTTAAATGATAAAGATGAATTGGGAAAATTTGAATCTAAATCTGATGAAGGAATATTTCTTGGGTATGCTACTAATAGTAAAGCTTATAGAGTATATAACAAAAGAACTATGATATTTGTTGAGTCTATTCATATTGCCTTTGATGAAGCTAACCACTTTTCTTCTATGTCTCTAGCTGATGATGATTTGGACATAAATAAAGGAATGGAAGAAATGAAAATCAAGGAAGACGAAGGTAAAAGCATCAAGATTGATGATGAACACACGGACTTACCAAAAGAATGAAAAACAGTGAAGGATCATCCTATGGATCAAATCATAGGTGAACCTTCACGAGATGTAAGTGCTCGATCTTTATTTAAAAATATTTGCGATCATCTTACATTCCTTTCACAAGAAGAACCAAAAAATATAAATGAAGTATTAGAAGATGAATCTTGGATAATGGCTATGCAAGACGAATTAAATCAATTTAAAAAAAATGAAGTTTGAAACTTAGTTCCTAGGCCTAAAGAAAAAACCATAATTGGAACTAAATCGGTTTTTAGAAATAAAAATGATGAAAATAGTATTGTTGTTCGAAACAAGGGTAGGTTAGTTGCACAAGGCTATAATCAAGAAGAGGGAATTGATTTTCAAGAAACATATGCACCCATAGCTAGGATGGAGGCCATTCACATATTATTAGCATATGCATCATATAGGAATTTTAAACACTTTCAAAGGGATGTAAAAAGTGCTTTCTTAAATAGTTTTATAAATGAGGAAGTGTATATTGAACAACCACATGATTTTGAAGATTATGATTATCCAAACCATGTATTTAAATTAACAAAAGTATTATATGGTTTAAAACAAGCTCCTCGAGCTTAGTATGAAAGACTAAGTAACTTCTTGTTAGAAAATGGCTTTACAAGAGGAAAAATAGACACAACCTTATACATTAAAACAAACAAAGAAGATATGCTTATTGTACAAATATGCGTAGATGATATCATATTTGTGCTACTAATGAGATTTTGTGTAAGGAATTTTCTATTTGTATACAAAAGGAGTTTGAGATGAGCATGATGGGAGAGCTCACATTCTTTCTTGGACTCCAAATCAAGCAAGCAAAGAATAGAACTTTCATCAACCAATCAAAGTACGTACATGAGCTGCTCAAGCGCTTCCAAATGGAAAATGGAAAAGTTTTGGGTACTCCAATGAGTCCCTCAACTAAACTTGACAAAGACGAGCAAGGAAAACCGGTAGACACTAAGCTCTACCGAGGTATGATTGGTAGTTTACTTTATTTAACTGCAAGTAGGCCTGACATAATGTTTAGTGTCTATATGTGTGCACGTTATCAAGCTTGTCCTAAAGAATCACACCTAATCGCTGTAAAAAGAATATTAAGATATTTAGTTGGCACAATAGATATATGGTTGTGGTATCCTAAGTTCACATCTTTTGAAATGATAAGTTATTCTGATGCGGACTGTCATGCCCCAAACTCCGGGTCACATGATCACCCACAACTACCATACATACAACCCAACTGAGAATACACTCTTAAGATAAACCATATATGTATTGTATATATATACGCCCATCGGCTTACAAAATATAAGGCTTCAACGCCATAAGCTTATACTTCACGGCCCCAACGCCGAAAAACATGTAATAAGCATACATGTAACAAAAGACAAAAGGAAGACTACAGATCTTCCGCTTCCTCAGCAACCCAAATCACCCTACGCGATTGGTACCAGAAGAAAATCAAATCCCACGTCATGAGCCAAGGCTCAGCAGAAACTAGACAAGCATGCAGTATAAACAAAACATGCTAAGAAAATCGAAGTGTAGTTTTTGACTCACTTTCAAGCCCTGAAAACAGTTTTCACATGCAAGAGAAAGCGAGGATACAAACCATATTTTGACTCGCAGACAGGAGTCGAGAAAACAGTTGAAAAAGGGTTTTTAGATCATGACTCACACGACTCTTAAAAAATAATTTGAAAACTGATCTATCCATCCCATAATGCAATTCATGCAATTCATGTATCTTCTTGGTCTTTCACCGATGGATCGTAGCCCCCTTCAATGCATCTTTACGGACTTTAACCGAAGGGTCGTTACCCTATCGAACACCTCTTTACGAACTTGCACCGAGGGACCGTAGTCCTATCAAACGATTCTTTACGGACTTTAACTGAGGGGTCGTAACCCTAATGTAATTTTCTCGGACTGAAACCGAAGGGTCGTAACCCTAACATAATCACCAGTAGCCAGAGCTAACATAACCATCTACCTCATTCCATACACCTATGCATAACCTACTCAGGATTTAAATGCATAAAATCACATATTATCACTACGTATCACAAACCACGTCACACATAACGCTAACGAAAACTATGTAAATCACATTACATAATCCAAGCATGAATAAACTACAGTTATAACATGCCTAAAGCCCATTACAAAGCACATAGCCACATAGAACAACCAAGCCTAGCCCGAAGGCCAACTAAAAACCTAAAAACCTTACGGTTTCACAACCCAAGACCCTTTCCCAAAGGGAACCACGAGCCCAAACACTCAACGCATAACAAACACCCTCATCTCACCAACTCATCATCCCCGAGGATGGCATCAACATGAACCCACGAGGTTACTACACGACCCTCGAAACCACGACACAACCAACTGAACCCCAAAAGGAATCCACAAGTATTTGAATCAATTAATTTTCATAAATCAATCAATTGAATAGTATAGGACACCAATCGGAAACCGAAACCCAACCACCAAACAAGAAAACACCAACAAACTCCCAAGGCCTTAACATGACCAAAAAAGGACCTACACAAGCCCACAACACCCACACACGTTCAACACAAGCCCACGACACCCCAAGAAACAAGAAACTTGGTCAAAGGGCTCACAAGGATGAAAAATAACCTTTTCCCAAACATTCGGCCTAAAACGTTTGAAAAACGTTTGAAAAATCTTGACACACCTTCACTCTTTTTGTCATAACGTTTTCTACAAATAGAATTTTGACGTGAGAGAGGTGTCATTAGAAAGAAGACTTCCGGGGCTTCAATTTGACCGTAAGAACAATCCCATTCCGAGTCCGAATGAGGGAGATACATCGATTTGAAAAATATAATTTTTTCTGCAATCGCCCAGACCGATTGGGCGGTTAAAAGACCGATCAATCGGTCACCAAGACCTCTCGGGAAATCGAAGAACTGCACAGGTTTTTTTGACAGATTTCCACCAAAACACTTGTTTGAACTCACAATCAAAGCCTCTAACACTAGATATGATACCCACATGCATACCCTACCCTAAGACTACCATAATGCTTCAAAAGAAACCATCACAACTCAATTTCATCCACCGAAAACGATGAAAAATAGATTTTTTAACCCAAAAACCTATTTTTATGCAAAGTCAGATCTACAACAATCCGACCGATAAAAATACACTCTATTACACGTAGCACTCTTATAAAACATGCAGGTCTAGAATTCTACCTCGGTTAGTTAAAAACTCGATGCCTCGAACCACGTGCAAAATCGAGCTTCGTCGGAATAAAATTCTGATTCGATGGTTGCGTAGCCCACCGTGCCAAAAGTAAGGATCCGCTGATGGATCGCTGAAAATCGAGCCCCGGGCCCCCGAGAACTTAGAGAGAAGGTAGAGAGAAAACGAAAAACTTAGGAGTTAAGTTTTGAAAAATATCTTTTGAAAATATCTAACTCTAGATATTTATAGGTTTCTAAAATATCTTTTTTTTTAAATTTTTAAAATTTGCATCACAACGGCCCACAGGTCTAGGAACCTACTCCGGCTGCATATCTAAGCCCGATCATGCATCAAAAGCAATAAAAACATGCTCAAATGAAAACACGTAACGCGCGTCCGAAAACGCCAAAAAAAAAACGGGTTAGGGTCTCACAACTCTACCCCCTTAAAGAAATTTTGCCCCCGAAATTCAACTCAAGGTCAACTGAAACAAACCGTCGACCGCAATCGACACAGGCATACAAGATGATCAGCCGAACCATTCCTAGGATATAGTTAAACAAGGTCAGGCATCCTAGACAACGACTAACTATCTCAAGACTCGGAATCTACAACTCACCCCAACCTCACATCACCAGCCTCTACCTCAACACTACAAACCACATGCGAAAACCATCACTAACACCCCAACAGATGTAAGAAAGAAATTGGCCCGAAGCCTGCAACCCAGAAAATTCCTCTGTGCAATGGAGAAAGATCTGCATCTGTATCATCTCGCACGGCCGGTGCCCTCGAAGAACTAGGAGCTACAAGTGAATACACTTGGGGCAATACCGCTCTATCCTGTCTACCACCTGACACAGTCGGCTGTCGTACCGACTGGACTGAAGCACCCCCACCTGTCGTCGCTCGGGAAGTCTGAACTGCTGGATGCTGCTGTCGGTCCCGCACATACGAACCCTCTGGTGTGCCCACTGCACTCGGTGCACTCTCCCTCTGGGGACAGTTCCTGCGAATATGTACGTGCTGGCCACATCCATAGCAAATATGTTCCCTCCCTTGTGACAGACTCCATGAACCCTAGGACTGCCTCAGCTGCGGGCACTCTGACACACGATGCCCCGGCGGCCTACACTGATAGCAAATCAACTCCCTCTGCTCTGGCCTCCCAGATGAAGCCACTGATGGTGCTGGTGTAGAGAACTGCTGTGGTAACCCAGATGGGTGAAAACTAGGACCAGAGGACTTCTGCCTCTTATCGGAACGTCCACTAGTCTGCACCTCGGTCCCACCCTGCGATGTCTTGGTCTCCCTGGAAGCTCGAATCTCAGTCATGGTGTTCTCCACCTACACTGCTGCCTCCACCAGCTCTGTGAACACCCGAAGTCCCAGCGCAACCACACGCTCCCTAATCGCTGGCTTTAAGCCCCGCTCGAACCTCATCGATCTCAGCTCATCTGTACTCTCCAACTCTAGAGCAAACCAAGACAAGCATGTAAACCTGGCCTCATACTGCATAATGCCCATGACCCCCTGGGTAAGAGTATAGAACTTCTCCCTATATAAACCCCTCTGCGACACCGGGAAGTGTTTCTCCGTAAATACTCCTGTAAAAGCTTCCCAAGTGACTCCTGCAATAGTCCTGGCATATTTCCACCAAGCATGAGCAGTACCCCTCAGCTGAAAGGTGGCAAAAGAAACCCGCAACTCATCCTCCACAATCTGCAATGTGTCGAGGATCAGCGTCACCAGCTGGAGCCACTCAGTCGCCACAATAGGATCAGGATCTCCAGCAAAGGTAGGTGGATCCATGCGCCTGAACTCCCGCATCGCTATAGTGGCTCTTGCCTCAGGCACCCCTTCTCTCCCCTGACCGGTCTCACCTTTAACGGTCTCAACCAACTGGCCGATGGAACCCACCAGCACACGCACCAACTCTACCATGTTAACAGGTCCTTGGGAGCATTTGCATCCCCAGCATCAGGGATAGGAACATCCCCTTGGCCAACAGCATGGCTACGGCCTCGACCACGACCTCGCCCTCTCCACGCCGACATCGCGTCTATATGAAATAAAACATTATATAAGATGCAGCACACAACATGAACGTAAACATTAAGCATATAAACATGCTAACACATAGCCACGTAGGTTCATACTAAATAAACCCCACATACCGAGGAGAACCGACAAGAATGACGTGTCAATCTAGATACGTAATCAGACTCCCTGATAGAAATCACGTCAGTTAAACGTGTTTATAACTTGGCTCCCAAGTTTGTTAATCCAAACGCCAAAAGGCAGGACTAATCAATCCCATAGTTCAACTCCCATGCTCACATATACACATCTTTCATATAGCTAACTTGCTAACACGTTCATGCTATCAAGCATCTAAACACATGCAGTCAAGCACACACAATCAACCTCACACAGGATACACCCTCTTTTCACGGCTCATAGGTATTCGAACCCAGAGCTCAGATACCATTCTGTCATGCCCCAAACTCCGGGTCACGTGATCACCCACAACTACCATACATACAACCCAACCGAGAATACACTCTCAAGATAAACCATACATGCATTGTATGTATATACGCCCAACGGCTTACAAAACATAAGGCTCTAACGCCAAAAGCTTATACTACGCGGCCCCAACGTCAGAAAACGTGTAATAAGCATACATGTAACAAAAGACAAAAGGAAGACTACAGATCTTTCGCTTCCTCAGCAACCCAGATCACCCTACGTGATCGGTACCAGAAGAAAATCAAATCCCACGTCGTGAGCCAAGGCTCAGCAGAAACTAGACAAGCATGCAGTATAAACAAAACATGCTAAGAAAATCGAAGTGCAATTTTTGACTCTCTTTCAAGCCTTGAAAACAGTTTTCACATCCAAGGGAAAGCGAGGATACAAACCATATTTTGACTCGCACAAAGGAGTCGAGAAAACAGTTGAAAAAGGGTTTTTAGATCGCAATTCACACGACTCTTAAAAAGAAATTTTAAAACTGGTCTATCCGTCCCATAATGCAATTCATGCAATCCATGTATCTTCTCGGACTTTCACCGATGGACTGTAGCCCTCGTCAATGCATCTTTACGGACTTTAACCGAAGGGTCGTAACCCTATCAAACACCTCTTTATGGACTTGCACCGAGGGATCGTAGTCCTATCAAACGCTTCTTTACGGACTTTAACAGAGGGGTCGTAACCCTAACGTAATCTTCTCGGACTGAAACCGAAGGGTCGTAATCCTAACATAATCACCAGTAGCCAGAGCTAACATAACAATCCACCTCATTCCATACACCTATGCATAACCTACACAGGATTTAAATGCATAAAACCACGTATTATCACTACGTATCACAAACCACGTCACACATAACGCTAACAAAAACTATGCAAATCACATTACATAATCCAAGCATGAATAAACTACAGTTATAACATGCCTAAAGCCCGTTACAAAGCACATATCCACATAGAACAACCAAGCCTAGCCCAAAGGCCAACTAAAAACCTAAAAGCCTCACAATTTTACAACCCAAGACCCTTTCCCAAAGGGAACCACGAGCCCAAACACTCAACGCATAACAAACTCCCTCATCTCACCAACTAATCATCCCCGAGGATGGCATCAACATGAACCCACGAGGTTACTACACGACCCTCGAAACCATGACACAACCAACTGAACCCCAAAAGGAATCCACAAGTATTTGAATCAATTAATTTTCATAAATCAATCAATTGAATAGTATAGGACACCAATCGGAAACCGAAACCCAACCACCAAACAAGAAAACACCAACAAACTCCCAAGGCCTTAACATGAC
>JAUMHN010002158.1:0-10544 GCA_032360265.1 Heliamphora ciliata | reverse complement strand
TTTATCCTGGGAGAGTGACGCCGGTGGAATACCTACAACACCCTCGGTAGGCGGTGAATCATTCTTAAGGAAACTGCAATTGCAGGACTCGGTTTGCAAATTCTATTCATGTTGTTTCTGTTATTTCATTTTCCTGTAATTTTAGATGATTGTAATTGTTGAAAGTTAATAAAGATGTATTTTCTGGATCACCGAGCATGTATATATTTGTAACGTTGGATTATCTCCCAACACTCCCTACAACCCCAAAAAATAACCCCGTATGCTTATTTAAACCAAAACATGCATCAAAACGCATATAAGCATATATATATATATATATATATATAATGAAACGGTACAGAGTCTCACAGTTTGATTGGCACAACTAGCTTTTTGGGTTAAATGGGATTTTCTCATGGTCCATGAAAATGGTTGGGTGAAAAAATTATTCGAATCGGACACATATAAGGGAAATCAAAATTTGAAGTGTATATATAATGTCACGCCCCGAACCCTAGGGACCCGTGAACAAACCCAACACCGACCCGTATAAGAAGTCCTTAACTAAAACATCTATTTTATTTTTGGTTAGAGTTTGAAAACTCATATAAAATCTAATGATTTTCTTTAAGCAAACATATCTTCGAACATATCAACTTCAAAATAACAGCCTCGAGTTGTCAAAAGTTCATTTACAACAACATATCTTTACAATGACCCGTTTGAATTTATGTACAAACATGACATAAAATACAAAAGGGACACTAAAATTTGGGTAATAGATAACTCTATAATTCACCATGACACAATACCACATTTCGAGAGCTAATTCGTGGGCATGTGGTCCCCATCTTGTGCAAGTTTTCAGTCTTTCACCGCGGAGCCGCTAGCCCAACTTAATTCACATCAATCCATACAGTTCATTAATCATCAATCCCATCATTTTCAAAAAAAATCGGGAGTTCAGCCCTTCATCCAGTTCCTCTCCCAATCATTTTCAAATATTCTCACTTTGCATCCTGTTTCAAGTTTTCCATTTCAATTTCACATCATATTTCGTTTAAGTACTCGAGTTTTCTTTTATGTCATATGCATCATAACATCAATATATAGCTTCTCACATGTCACATTTCATTTATCCATTTCATAGAATACCAACACAAAATTAACTCAATAGTTATCATATTAGTTAATGAAAAAGGTATGCACCCATCATACGCACATATACAAGCTTAAAATCCATGTGACTTTTCTAAATGCTTGGAAATGCTAAATGATGACCATATCATATCATAACCTTCATTGTATGTAGAAAGCCCGCTTTTATCGTAAAATCCATCTAACCGGCTCAACACATGCATCCCAACCCCAAATGTAGATATATGTGTATCCATAGCCCAAGGGACAAGAATTTTGATAAAAAGTCCAATGAGGATGAAAAATAACCTTTTCTAAGACATTTGGCTAAAAATGGGTGAAAAATAGTTAAGCAAATCTGGCATACCATCACTATTTTGGTCATAACTTTTTCTATGAAAAGAATTTTATTGTGGGAGTGGTGTCATTTGAAAGAAAATTTTCGGGGCTTCAATTGGAGTACAAAAATGACCCAATTCGAAGTTCGGATGAAAGAGATACACTGATTTAAAGAAAATATTTTTTTGACCAGCAAAACAGACCGCGGGCTAGACCGTTCGAGCAGTCTATCGAGCGGTCTGGCCTATAACAAGAAGCCGAGAACATCCCAAGACTGCTCTTTAGACCGTTCGAGTGGTCCTTTGAACAGTCCTTCAAGCGGTCCTGCGCTGAAAATTGAATTTTTGCTATGTTTTGAAGCCAAAACCCCTCCAAACCCATTCTTATGCGAAAATATGGAGTTTTATGTTTGTTAAGCTTCTTTTATACAATAAACTCTTCAATTTTTAGCTAATCATTTTCCAAAGCTTCAATTTTCTTAAAAAAAACGTAACTCAACCCACACATAAACCCATAAATCTATCTATCAAGCATGGAACCAACTACGTTTTACTCATATAAACCAAATATCAACCCAAATCAATATAAAACATATGAGAAAATCTAGATTTGACCTCAAATAGCTTCCAAGCTTTAGCATGATATTACGTGTGTGATCCCAAGATGGGGGTGAATTGGGTATTTAAAATTTTTAGATTGAAAAACACAAGTATATGAATTTTAGTTCACAAGAATATAACTTATTTAAATCAAAAAATTATAAACAAAAACTTTTTGTTGAAATATTTAAGAACAAGTGTATACAAAATTTAACTTCTTTGTTGTTCAAATATAACATTTTAACAATTTAATGTATCTTTGTTTATATGTTTTTGATATGATTTCAGACACAAGTATATTTTAAATGAACAATAAAAATGATTTAAGCACAACTAAAGATATTAATTCTTAAACTCCTTTTGAAGAAGAACAATACTTAAACTTCTTTGAACAAGTTAAAGCTCAAATCTAGCTTGCAAAAAAAACTTTCAAATGTATCTTTCTATTGTTTAAAGTATACGACTAATATTGATATGCAAGATTAGATTTGTATGAAGATTAAAATATAAATAAACAAAACTCTTTTGAATCAAAATGCGAGTATAAAGATAAGTTAAAACTTGTTGATTACTAAATTCAATACTCAATATAACTCTTGTAAGTCAAATATTTGAATATGCAAAAAAAAATCTTTCGTTATAAGATATAAGTATAAAAGTTAAGTTTACAACTTCTAGCTTTTAAAACTTTTGTTAGTAGAGGCAAATACAAGAATAAAGAATAAGTAATCAAGTACAACAGTGTGTGTGTGTGGTGTAACGAGAAATAACAAGATAATAAAGAAGGTAAAGCAAGAAGAAAGTAACACCACGATTTTTACAAGGTTCGGCGCAACGGCCTACGTCCTTGCCTCAAGCCAACCGCTGTGAGAATTTTACTTCCTTTCCTTCAATAAGCGGAGGAGCCTCTCTCCTTAGTCTAGGCGGAGTAGCCTCTCTTGAGAATGTACCCTTCTCAACTTGACACAATCCTTGTAGGTGGATTAGCCTTCTTTTGAGAATCACCTTTCTCAAATACAAATCAACAGAAAGAACGATATGAATGTGTACAAAGAACGCTCCTCGAATAAGCAAATGAGTACAACAATGATAGCTCTAAACTCACTTATCAAGAAATAAAGCTATAAAGCTCAATGAGAATGACTAAAAGATTTTTCTCTCAAAATGCGTATGAAAAACTCAAGATTTGAAGAGCAATGAAATAGTAAATAAGAGAAAATGTTTGAGAGGATTGAGTGAGTAAAACAATGACACAAACCCTCTATTTATAGGCTTTAAAAATCAACTAGCCGTTGGGCTAAATATGAAATTTTCAAACTAGCCGTTTTCAGAAAAATTTAAAATTTGAACTGTTCGGTCGACTGAAAAACTCATTCGGCCGATTGAACCAAGGTTCAGTCAACTGAACTTGTACAGATCTGAAAACCTATTTTTGGTAGCCTGTTCGGTCGACTGGTTCTTATACCTCAGTCGACTGAAGCAATAAAAATTCAGATATTCATTTTCCAAAAAGATTTTAATCATTATTTGTTTTGGAAAAATATTTTTATTATTTTTTAGAATTCCTATGAGCTTCAAAGTAATATTTGAAAGATGAAGTGGATGTACAAGAATCCTTATTTTACAATATAAGTTTCGAGTCTTCAAAACTTGATTCCTTGCATTTGTTCCATAAAATCTTGTCACCAAAGAACTTGATTTGATTTTAAGCGTCATGGCTTCTATTTTGTATCTTAGATTGTGCTAATCATGTATGCCCTGTAAACAATCTCAATTTGCATAATTAGATATATAAGTTTGTTATCATCAAAATCGGTTATTGAAGCCTTGTTAGGCCAACATAGCCTTTCACCAAAATTGCCTCCTAGGGTTTCAGATACCCCTTTGATTTACTCCTTGATGCTTTAATCTCACCTTTCTTGCTCCAAAACTTTAGCTCCATACTTGTTTGCCTCCAATCAAGCTTCTAACATTGCCAATTTTAGAGAATGAGGGTTAGGGTTCAAGGGTTGATGGAGATTCTCCTAATATTCCAAAAGAAGAAGAAGAAGAAGAAGAGAAGGGGTGATAGTGTTTAGCAAGGAGGGGAGGGTGGAACCCTTGCTCTCTTTTATCTTTATCTCTCTCTCTCTCTCTCTCCCCCTCTCTCTCTCTCTCTCTCCATTTCTAGAATGGCCTTATAGCCATGTTTGGTTAACCTCTTTTATTTTCTCCCTTTTCCTTTTTAACTTTAGCTCTCATAGCATATTTTCTCTCCAATTTAATCTCATAAACTTCCTAATTTAATTTTATATTTACAACTTAATTTTAATCCCATATTCCAAGAATTTAATGAATAAGTTATGCTTAATCACAAATTATGGTCATTTATCACCCTGTATCTCAATTACATTTCACATACCATTAGTTCCTTCATTTAACCAAAAGCATGGAAGGAAAAAATAAACATGTACCAGGTCACAACAACTTTCCTCCCTTTGGTAATTTCGTCCCCGAAATTCAACACTAAATCTCAAGCTAAACGCCACCTATCAACAATCTCTGGTGCCAACCCACTTTGATATTATATTGTTATCCTGCTTATGGTAACAATATCATCACTGAAGCTGACAAAATGCTTATCCATGATCAATAGCATAAACACTCACCGCCTGAGAAAAACTCACTTACTTCACCTGGAATACACAAGAATGCACGTTATCTAAACCTTCGTCCTCTATTCAATACTCCATCATGAACCACAATTCTCACCTTGGAGAAACACTAGGTGCCATACCATCGTCCGAGACAAGACTCCATACGACCGAAAACCAACTCGACATCACAGCTACAAAATCACACACAGATATAACATCTCGCAGCTGTTAACTAACCCACTCAAACCCAATCGTATCTCTCGTGTAATAGCACATTACCACACAACTCAACATCTCACTCTCAAACCGTTGATTCTAAATCTACAGATCAACTTCAAAGTAAACATGATCATCGTCATCCGATGTCAACCCCAAACTTATAACACATACATCGGTCCCCTGAACCCACAATAGCAGAGTACTCAAGCTCAGGTCATATTCGTCAAGTAGTCAACCAAAACTTGCCTCTTACACTTAGTAACTTCTTCTTATATGGCGCTAACTACGGCCCCTACATTCCCAACCAAACCTTCACGCCAGTCTCAATAGGCTATACCAACCAAGGCTTCTCAAACATTGACTTCTTCCTGACTCATATCTTACCACATCCTCGGGATCATAATTCGAATATACGGTTACGCCCAAAACACAACACGTACCACAGCCAACAACCGTTCCTCGACTCTAAGAACTCTGAGTAGTTCAAGCCCCAAACAAAACATAAACTAAAACTCACAAGAGTCTATCAGAAACCTACTACGTGCATATCCCAGCTGCAAGGTTCCAACGAAATTCTTATATTGCCGAAAGCGAATGGTATAGCCATACCCTACACCACCCAAAATAAACTGCACATAACGATTAAAAATCCTTTTTTGATTACTGCTGAAAAGGTTCTTACATGTCACGCCTCAAACTTCGGGTCACGTGAAACACCCACAAACAACCAATCTGAGAATACACTCTCAAATAAAATCATACATGCATTGTATATAATCGCCAAACGGCATACATTACAAGGTTCCAACACTGGAAAAATATGTTACAACATACATGTAACAAAAAGAACAAAAGGGAAGCTACAGCTCTTCCACCTTCCTAGCACCTCAGACCAACCTGCGTGACCGGTACCTGAAGAAAATCAAATCCCACACCGTGAGCCAAAGCTCAGTAGATACTAAACAACACATGCAATATAAGCTAAACATGCTAAGAAAATGAGGTGCAGATTTTTGACTCTCTTTTAAGCCATTAAAATAATTTTCACAAGCAACGGGAAAGCGAGGATAAAAATCATGTTTTGACTCACTCACAGGAGCCTTGAAAATAGTTAAAAAAGGATTTTTAGATCGCGATTCACACGATTCTTAAAACAGTTTGAAAACTGGTCTATCCGTCCCACAATTCAGTTCATGCAATCCATGTAACTCAACACATGCATCTTCTCGGGCTTTAACCGAAGGGTCATAACCCCAATCTTCTCGGACTATAATCAAAGGGTCATAACCCCAACAATGCTTCTTCTCGGACTTTAACTTAAGGACCGTAGCCCTAACGTAATCTTCTCGAACTATAACCGAAGGACCGTAGCCCTAACGTAATTACCGTCAGCCAGAGCTAACAGTCACAGAAACACATGTTCATCTATCTCATTCTATACACCTATGCATAACCTAATCAGAATTTAAATGCATAAAACCACGTACTATCACTACATTTCAGAAACCATGTCGCATGCTACACACGCGACTCACACAACATGTACCACATGCATCCGCTCCTTAGAGCCCACATACATGTCTATAAAACTCTGAGTTTTAAAGCATAAACAACGTTACATATAACGATATCAAATCATGTAATTCACTTACATAATCCATGCATAAATAAACAGTTACAAATGTACATAGCCATATATAACTTCACATCATGACGCCACCCGTCAAACAACCCGACATCTACTCACATGGACAACCAACAACTCACAAAACCAAGCCTAACCCGAAGGTCAACGCTAAACCCTTCAAACCATGAGGTCACAAAATCCCACATTTCCTCCAAAGGTGCCATGAGCGTAAACACGTTCCATACCCAATCACGACGCACACAATCGTTCCCCAATAACTCACATCTAGCCATGCACGTCACCCTCAAGAACGACACCTAAACAAACACCCGAAGCCACTACACAACCAACCGAACCACAAAAAGAATCCAACAGTATTTCAGTCGACTAATCCCATAATCAATCAACTGAATACCATTGGAAACCAATTGAAAACCAAGGACCCAACCACCAAACAACACAATCAACTCCCGAGGAACAAGAAATTTGATAAAAAGTTCCCCCAAGGATGAAAAATAGGCTTTTCCAAACATCCAGCCAAAAACGGTTGGAAAACAGTTTAGAAATCTTAACATACCTTCACTCTTTTAATCATAACTTTTTCTATAAAAAGAATTTTAAAGTGAGAGAGCTGTCATTAGAAAGAAAACTTTTGGGACTTCAATTTGAATACAAAAATGATCCAATTTTGAGTCCGGATGAGGGAGATACATCGATTTTAAAAATAAATTTTGAACCAGTGAAAAACAGACCGCGTGCTAGACCACTGAAATGGTCTATCCAGTAGTCTACAACCCGAGAGCAACCCAAGACCGCCCTCTAGACCGCTTCAGCGGTCCCTCAAGCTGTCAAACATCCGAAATTGATCTGTTTTGCAAATTTTGAGCTTCCAACCACCCTACAATCATTCAACAACCATCCAAACTCAAAATCGAAGCAACCAAATTTTCTTTCAACATCCTCGGACATACACAAGCCAAAGACTACCACCAAAACCTCAAAAGAATCCCTCAAAACCCAATTCCATCCAACCAAAACCAACCAAAAATGGTTTTAAACCTAAAACCCAGTTTATTTGAAACATAAACCATCTTTTCATGCATTTTTAACATGTACACACGATTACACGTAGCACCCTTATAAGACATGAGAGTCTAGGATCCTACCTCATTGAGTTAAAAACTCGACGTCTCGAACCACGTGCAAAATCGAACCTCGTCGAAATAAAATTCTGTCCAGATGAACGCGTAGCCCACCGTGCCAAAAGTAAGGATCCGCTATTAGATCGTTGAAAACCTAGCCTTGGGCCCCGAGAACTTAGAGAGAAGACAGAGAGAAAAAAGAAACTTACTGAAGAAATTTTGAAAATATCTTTTGAAAATATCTAATTCCAGATATTTATAGGCTTCCAAAATATCTTTTTTTGAAATTTTTCGAGATTCGCACCGTAACATCCCTCGGCCCTGGGAACCTACCCCGCATGCATATCTAACCCCGATCATTCATCAAAAGTATTAAAAACATGCCAAAGCAAAAATGCTAAACGGGAGTCGAAAAATGCTAAAAAAAAAAACGGATCAGGGTCTCACAACTCTACCCCCCTTAAAGGAATTTTTCCCCTAAAATTCAACTCAAGTTCAAGCAGCAAACCGTCGATCGCAATCGATACAGGCATACGAGATGGTCAGCCAAACCATTCCTAGGATATAGTTAAACAAGGTCAAGCATCCTAAACAATGGCCAACTATCTCAAAGACTTGGGATCTATAACTCACCCCAACCTCACATCCTCACCAACCGCTGCCTCAACAACACAGCACCAACAGAATCTATCACCAACTCCCAAGCGGATATAACGAAGAAACTGGCCCAAAGTGAGCATACTCAAAAAGTACCTATGCTCGCTGAAGGCATATCTGCATCATCCTGCACTACCGGTGCCCTGGAAGCTATGAGGGAATACGCTCTGGGCAATGCCACTCTGCCCTGCCCACCATGACTCGGCGCTATCGGCTGCCGCTGTCGGCTACCGCACCGACTGAACTGATGTACTCCCACCTGCCATCCAGAAAGTCTGGACCGTAGGATACTGCTGTCGCTTCTGCACAAATAAGCCCTCAGGTGTGCCCACTGTACTCGATGCACTCTCTCTCTAGGGACAGTTCCTACGAATATATCTGTGCTGGCCACATCCGTAACAAATATGTTCCCTCCCCTGTGACTGACTGCATGAACCCTCGGACTGCCTTGACTGCGGGCACTCTAACACACGACGCCCCGGCTGCCGACACTGATAGCAAATCAACTCCCTCTGCTCTGGCCTCGCAGATGAAGTCATTGATGGTGCTGGTGCAGAGAACTGCTGTGGTAACCCAGATGGATGAAAGTTAGGACCAGAGGACCTCTGCCTCTTGCTGGAGCATCCACCTGTTTGTGCTTCTGTCCCACCCTATGATGTCCTAGCCTCCTTAGAAGCCCGAATCTCGGTCATAGTGTTCTCCACTCTCGCTACTGCCTCCATCAGCTCTATAAACACAAAGTCCCAATGAAACCACACGCTCCCTAATCGCTGGCCTCAAGCCCTGCTCAAACCTCATATATCGCAGCTCGTCTGTGCTCATCAACTCCAGTGCAAACTGGGACAAGCTCGTAAACCTGGCCTCGTACTGCATGACATCCATGGCCCACTGGGTAAGAGTGTAGAACTCCTCCCTGTATAAGTCCCTCTTCGAAGCCGGGAAGTATATATCCAGAAACACTCCTATAAAGGCTGCCCATGTGACCTCCACTATGGTCTTGGCATAACTCCACCACGCGTGAGCATTACCTCTCAGTTGAAAGGTGGCAAAAGAAACTCATAACTCGTCCTCCTCAATCTGCAACATGTCCAGGATCCGAGTCACTAACTCCAGCCACTCTGTCGCCACAATAGGATCAGGATCCCCAGCAAAGATAGGCAGATCCATGCGCCTGAACTCCCGCATCGCTACTGTAGCCCTTGCCTCAGGCAATCCCTCTCTCTCCCTGACGATCTCACCTCTAACCAACTATTGGATAGAACACACAATCACACGCAACAACTCCATCGCGTTCATCGGTCCTAAGAGAGTATTTGCATCTCCAGCATCAAGGATAGGAATATCCTCTTGGCCAACACCACAGCTACGGCCTCGACCACAGCCTCGTCCTCGTCTCGCAGACATGCATCTATATGAAAAAGACAGAACATAAGATGCAGCATATAAGCATAAGCCACATAAGCATGCTAACACATAACCACATAGGTTCATACTAAACAACCCCACATATCGAGGAGAACTGACGCATCAATCTGGATAACCTACTCAGGTTCCTTACTAGAATTCACGTAAGTTAAACGCATTTCTAACTTGGCTCCCAAGTTTGTTAATCCAAACGCCCAAAGGCAAGACTAATCATTCCCGCAGTTCAACCCCATGCTCACATATACACAACATCCTCATGCTTAACATGTTAACACGTTCATGTTATCAAAGCATCTAAACACATGCAATCAAACACACGCAATCAACCTCACACAGGATACACTCTCTTTCCACGGCTCTTAGGTATTCGAACCCAGAGCTCTGTTACCAATCTGTCATGCCCTAACTTCCGAGTCACGTGAAACACCCACAAACAACCAACCCGATAATACACTCTCAAATAAAATCATACATGCATTGTATATAATCACCAAACGACATACATTACATGGTTCCAACACCGGAAAAATATGTTACAACATACATGTAACAGAAAGAACAAAAAAAAAGACTACAGCTCTTCCACCTTCCTAGTACCTCAGATCAACCTGCGTGACCAGTACCTGAAGAAAATCAAATCCCACACCATGAGCCAATGCTCAGCAGATACTAAATATGTTAGGGTTGGTATACTGAAAACCATATTTTTAGTATTTTATTTTATTTTTAATAAAATTAGTTTTCTATTTTATGAGAATCTTTATGAGCAATGTATGTATAT
>JAUMHN010002148.1:0-10546 GCA_032360265.1 Heliamphora ciliata | reverse complement strand
TAACACCCAAATCCTTCATTGCAAACTACTTTGATAGCTTTCTTTAACTTATTAATCTCTTCGATGCATGGCCCGGCAATGAGCATATCATTCACGTACATCAATAGGATGATATATGAGCTATCAAAACTCTTCACATAATAGCAATGATCTGCCTCTAACCTGGCGAACCCGGTGCTCTGCACGAAGTTGTCAAACTTCTTGTACTGGCCTTGGAGCTTGTCTCAGACCGTACGAGCTCTTCTTCAATTTGCAAACCATATCTTCATTGCCTTTTACTGAAAATCCCTCATTCTGGCGTATATAAATGTCTTCTTCCAGTTTTTCGTGAAAAAATGCAATCTTGACTTCTAATTGCTGCAGAAACAGATCCTCTGCAGCTATAATTCCCAGCACTGTTGTAATCGTTGTCAACTTCACAACTGGGGAGAAGATTTTAGTGAAATTAACTCCTTCCTTCTACTGAAATTCCTTGACAACCAACTTTGCCTTGTAGCACCTGCTGCTGTCAAGTTCTTCCTTCACTCTGTATACCCACTTGTTATGCAAAATCTTCTTTCCAGTTGGTAATTTAGTCAGCTCCCATGTCGGGTTTGTTAGCAAGGAATCCATCTCATTCTTCATTGCTAACTCCCACTTCATCGAACTATCGGTCTACAAGGATTTTGCATAACTTTTTGGCTCACCACTGTCAATGAGTAGAATGTAGAACGGAGACAGTGAAAATCGTTATGGCAGTCTGATGCTCTTGGAAAATCTCCTGACTGCTGTCACTGGTGTACTTTGTTTCACCTGTGGATTCACATTCTTCTTGTCTTCGTCATCCCCATTTTGTTTGGCCTCCTCATAAATGTCATCCAAGTTAATGAACTCAGATTTCTTCATCTCTAGCAATACACTATCTGTCTCTGCCTTTGACCTATCTTTGTACAGCACCTGTTCATTAAACATTGCATTTTTGCTTCTGATGATTTTCTGGCTTTTGTCATCCCAAAAACGATAGCGAAACTCATCATCACCATAACCAATAAAATAACAGACTTTAGATTTAAATTGCAACTTACTCCTAGCATCAGCAACTATGTGAACATATGAAGAGCAGCCAAAAACTTTTAGAAAAGACAAATTTACCTCTTTTCTGCTCCATACCTCCTCTCGAATTCTGAATCCCAATGTCACGTAATACCGTGAGCCTCCAAGAGATGCAACTAGGGAAGGTCCCCACAGATCTGTGCGTACCAACTCTAACCTGTCTGGCTTTGGTGTCCTGCCGCCTTTCAGAAAACTGACCTTCCTTTGCTTCCCAAAAATGCAACCCTCACACAAATCAAACTCTACAGACTTCAAACCCAGCAACTTGCCCTTTGACTATAGAATTTTCATCCCTTTCTCGCTCATGTGCCCCAGCCTCTGATGCCACAAGCTTGTGTCTGATCCACTGTCTGCCAGTGCCATGTGTCCCTTGTACTCGTAGTCATGTACAGGGTACTTATCTTTATTCCCGAGCCACTACCATGACTCCCTTGGTGTCTTTCCACGTGCCACCAACACTGAAATCAAATTTCTCATAAGCTTAGGTATGTGTCGTACCTTTTGTATCTTCCACACTGACCCATTTGGCACTCTGATTCTGACGTCGCCTGTACCCACGATGTCTAAAGCCTCCCCATCTGCTAAATGTACCTTGCCGAAATCACTGGCAACATAATTTTCCATAATCTCCTGGTGTGCCGTCGTGTGAAAAGATGCTCCGGAATCCAACACTCAAGAATTAATAGGGCTGTCCATTGATATGAGTAGAGCGTCTTAAACATTCTCTGCCACAACATTGGCTGACTCACCGTCAGCCTTCTTCTTCTGCTCCCTACAGTTCTTTTTGATATGGTCAGTCTTGCCATAAGCCTAGCATTCGGCCTGCCGTCCTGACCTGGACTTGCTTCTATCTCTTCTGGACTTAGAGCTGCCCTTATTCTGATTTTTGTCATTACCTCTACCCCGTGCTTCAACATTCAAATCTGTATCAACATTCGACCCTAAATTAGATACCTCATCCGAATCCCTCCAGCGAACTTCTTTGCTTAAAATCAAATCCCAGACATCGTCATACTTCAGCTTATTCTTATCGGTAGAGTTACTCACTGCCGTTCTCATAGCTTCCCAACTGTTTGGCAGCGAAGCCAACACAATCAAGGCCCTGACTTCATCATCAAAATTGATATCTACTGAAGATAACTGATTCGTGATAGTATTAAATTCGTTCAGATGTTGTGCAACGGGTGTACCTTCGACCATCTTTAGATTAAACAGCTTTTTCATAAGATGTACTTTGTTGTTTGCTAACGACATCTCATACATACTTGACAGTGCCGCAATCATGTCTGCTGTTGTCTTTTTTTTTATTACGTTGTGTGCCACTGACCAGGACAACATCAATCGAATAACCTCCAGCACCTGTCTGTCAAGTAGAGCCCAATTCTCATTCTTCATGCCCTTTGGTTTAGATCCCAAGAGCGGCAAGTGTAGGTTCTTGCCTTATAGATAGTTTTCTATCTGTGTTCTCTAATATCCAAAGTCCGAACCGTCAAACTTCTCGATTCCTGTTGATCTTCCTTCTCCTGCCATGTGTATTCGTCAATCTCCTAACCCGAAGCTCTGATACCAGTTGTTGGGAATTAGAATGCGACACTAATCCCGCCCAAAATTAACCACGAATGCACAAATCACGAAATGATTATGAAGAAGAAAGAAAAACAAGCTATCACACGATCACACACAAGATTTATGTAGTTCGGCAAGGCGTGCCTACGTCCACGGGATTACACTTCACTATATTGATTGGAGGATTACAAGATGAAAGGTGTTCTTAATGTTTCTCTCTGTCTCACAGGCTAAAACATAACATTACACCCCTAATGAAAATCCCCTTAGGGTTAAAACAAAACTCTAGCCGCCGCACTAAAAAACTGTTCTGCGACGGGTCCACTCAAGCGAACTCCTAACCGCTCGAGCGGTCACTAACCCGAGACTTCCTGGCATACAATCCTGCTTGAGCTAACTACTGATCGCTCGAGCTGTCCCTAACCCGAGACCACCCCGTGCTAGCCTGCTCGAGCGGACCCCTGGCCGTTCGAGCGGTCAACCCAGAACTGTGATTTTTTCTTCACCACTCAACAAACCTCTTTAATAATACCTAACTCTTTTGCTTTCTTAAGAAGTAGGTTGTAACCTTCAGCTACAATAATGAATAAAAAAGGAGATAATGGATCTCCTTGTCTCAACCTCTTTTGCATATGAAACTCCTTTGTCGGTGAACCATTAGCAAGGATAGATAAGGAAGCTGTAGTCACACATTCTCTTAACCAATCCCTCCACTTTTACCCATAGCCCAATTTATTCAGCATGTCAAATAGATAAAATTCCAATTCATATTGTCAAATGCTTTCTCAAAATTCAATTTCAAAATTAAACTGCTCTCTTTCTTAGTTTTCCAACTATTAATTATCTCATTAGCACTCAAAACACCATCGTGTATATTACGCCCGCCAAGAAATGCTGATTGAACTTCCCCAATTAAAAAGGGAACAGCTCTCTTGAATATCTCAGCCAGGACATTTGCCAAAAGCTTGTAGATATTGCCAATTAAACTGAATGGCCTATAATCATCCATCGAGATTGAATTATTAAATTTCAGAATAAGAGAAACAAAAGCCGAGTTTACTTCTTTAACCAGTTTACCATTACCATGAAACTCCTTGAAAAATTACAGAATATCAATTTTAAAAAATGTTCATCCAAGTTTGAAGAACGTCAAATTGAAACCATCCAAACCGGGAGCTTTGTTTCCATTAGAACCTTTAATAACTTCCAAAATCTCCTTCTCTGAAAACTTTTCCACTAAAGTATTAAAATTCAGAGAGTTAGTGCCTATCCTCCATTCCTCTGAAAATGCTGGCCTGTTCTCCCAATTTTCCTCAAACCTTTTACAAAAAAACCTAAAAATTTCAGCTTTAACATTGAGTGGATCTTTAACAGTTTCGCCATTTATAACAATAGCTTTCAACAAATTGCTTCTTGATCTCCATTTTGTAATCAGATGGAAATTTCTGGTATTTTTATCGCCCTTTAAACCACAATCACGTCTAGACTTTTGTAACCATGTCCATTCCACTATTTTACTCAGTGGCCACATTTCAGCATTTAAATTTTGCTGTTTCTTCCTATCCTCCTCCATCAGCAATCATTCTTCAGCGAGCAAATCTAAAGAATTCAGTTGCTCTTCCACCTGCTTTAACTTTTCCTCCACATTCTCAAAAACTGATCTTGACCATTCTTTTAATATCAACTTTAGCTGTTGTAGTTTTATTAGAAGTATCAAACCAAACCAACTAGTAACATTATAGTCCCCCAGGTCTTTTCAATAGTTGGAAGAAAATTTGGATGCAATGTCCAAGGCTCCAAGCAATAAAAAATTGAAAAGGTTTTGGCCCCAAACCTCATAGATCTTCTTTCAACAAAAATGCACGGTGATCCAAAAATAATCTAGACAAACACAAAGTTTAAAATTAAATCCAACTATCCACTCCAGGTGCTGCAAAAATCTATCCGACTTACTCAATCTCTCCTCCATTTGCGAATTTGACCAAGTAAATCTTCTCTCTAGCATAAGAAGTTCTGTAAATTCCAAATTCTCAATAAATTGATTAAAATCTATCATACCCCTATCTCTTCTAGAACACCCTTGTCTTTCCCCATATTACAAATTTCATTAGAATCTCCCCCTAACAACCAAGGATAAAAAAAATCAATTTTCAGACTCATCAATACATCCCATAGCTTCCTCCTTTTCGATATGTTGTTTTGAGCATAAACATTTCCCAGAGTGCAACGAAAGTTTGATTGAAACACACCTGACATTATAATAAAGTTTATTCCACAACACATCCTTTCCATACTAAATTTATCAGCATCCCATAACATCAACAATCCACCTGCATTGTCAACTACATCTACTTACGTAAACTCAACATCTGATGCCCTCCATTTGGACTGTACAAATATTCTTGACATCAAACCACACTTTGTTTCTTGAAACATAACAAAATCAACATTATTTTGAGCTAAGCTTCTTCAAATGCCCCTTTTGTTCTCCCCTCCCCAAGCCTCCAACATTCCAAGATAGAATCTTCATAAAAATTGCTATAAAAAACCCACCCGTTTAAACTAAAATAGTAGAAATAAACTACCTCATTCCATGTTACCTTCCACCAAAATTTTAGATATATTATTCATCTTCCCTCTCTCTCAATCTCTCTACCTATTTGTTAGTCTTTGAAATCCAACAAACTTGTATCACAGCTACTACATTTTTGGGAGATTTGATCAAGTATGATATATGTTGAGTATGAAAAAATCACCTATGTGGTTTTATAGTGAGAAGTTGATATTCTCTAATTATTAGAGAATGGGAACTATTCCCTTTTACTACTTGAAAGATTGTAATTTACATGATGTAGTTGAAAAAGAGCAAAGTAGAGGCTTGCTTACGAGAATTCAAGAAAAAAAAGAGAACAAGGCACTAGAAGTTCTCAAGAAGACAATATATTCAGAGATCTGGAAGCATATCAGTGAGGTAAGATCTCCAAGTAGTGTTTGGAAGATGCTTGATTATATTGCCTCCAATTGTTGTGGGGAGGTTTTGCCCATTGAGTATTGGGCTCAATGCTTTGAAGTGGATGAGTTTGTAAAAGAAGATTGTTATTTTGAAAATACACCAATAGAGGGTGTGGAGGAATATCATCACATTGAAATAAAAGAATTTAAAAAGAGTGAAGTTGAAAGAGAATTTGAAGAAAATCATTGTACCATTGTGAATTATGGAGAAGAATATCATGCTGACGAAGAAAAGGAAGTTGAAGACATAAAAATTGAAGACCTTGAGAAAGTGGAAAAGAAAGATGCAAAGGAGCAAAGTTTAGAACACGAGGAGACCACATTAGAAATCAAATTTTTTGAATGAAGGAATTTTTGAAAAAATAAGAGAGGAAAACATAGTGGAGGAAACTATGAAAGAGATTACAAATTAAAGGAAAGGTTAATAGCAATTATGAGTTAATCCCCGTTACGTTTTAGCATTTTATGCCAAATGAAGAAATTTTCATTGCTTTATATTCAGTGAACAAAAGAGAAGTAATGAATCTTTTCAAAGTTAAGAATGCTAAAGCTGAATCACTTGAACTCATCATAAAATATTGGGTAAAATATCATTACCCCCTCTGAGGTACTGGTTAACTATCAGAAATTACATATTCCTTCTTGTTCATTAATGGTGTTAATGGAAAATATTAAATGACTTTTATACCCTTTAAATCCTTCAACCAATACCACCAAAACCAAAACCACCACCCAAGACCACCAAAACCACCACTCAAAAACTACCCACCAGCAACCACCACCCTAAATCACCAAAAACCACCCATAAACTACCACACCACCACCGCCCCAAACTCACCAAAACCACCACCGATAAACAGTGGCAATGTTAGCGGCACGGGCAATAGGACGAGCTTGAGGAGGCGACGACGATAATGTTATTGTCGGTGTTTGTGTGCGAGAGAGAGAGAGAGAGAGAGAGAGAGAGAGAGGAAGAACCCAGATATGGCCAGATCTAGCATTTGTGTTATTGTCGGCGTTTGTTGTTGTCATAGCCGCTTCTTCCACCCTCCCCATCATCTTCTACATTCACGGCAATGGCTTCTATTTTGGCTCCCGGACATGGCCTCACGTGTATATGGTTGCCAAATGAAGCCTAAAGGATTGCCGAAAAAAGAATTAGAAGAGAGGAAGAACCCAGATCTAGTTAGATATGAAATTAGAGGAGAAGGGAGCTCTAAAGAAATGCCAAAAAAATAATAGGAGGAGAGGAAGAACCAAGATTCTTTAGTGCTAATCATTAGTTTAGTAATCAAGTTGTGAGATTGAGGAGTTGTGTTGGGTTTTGTGTCTCGAATTTTGGGATATTCCCGTTCGGACGGGCGTCTAGCTAGTAATTAATTTAGTGCTGCCTGTTTTGGCACGTTCCTAGTTCTGCTGTAATTTTTTTTGGTTTCCTTTATTGTTATCCTTGGTGGGAAAGAGTAGCCTAAATTACTACTTTTCTATTAATGGTTTATTCTCCTACCAGAATTAGAAGCTATCTACTAGTATAAATTAAGGTATTCATGAGAGTTGTAGAATATATGAGAGAACGTCTAATACACAATGTGAGATTTAGTTTTAGAGATCAAAAAGTGTAGATAGGCGTTGAGAGAGGCCTAGTTTGAGGCCACATATATATTGTGAGGTAGAGAGTGATCATTGTAATCCATATTTGATAATAGTGTACTATTTCTTCTCTCCCATAGAGGTAGGCAGTCAGTCGAACCACATACATACTTGCGTTCTTGGTTGTTCCTATTTCTTTTTTGATTGTTATTGTGGATTGAAGCTTACATGGGGTTTTATTTGGTTTTCCAAATTAGTTTATCTTAATCTTTGGGGATTTATGCCTAAAAATCCCTACAAATAGTTTTAAAGGCGATGGTTGTTAAAGATCTAAGGTCGTGGTGAAATATCAGAGTTATGGTTATTGGCTTAATCATAAGTTGCAGTAAAGATGACGAACATCAAGTACGGAGTTAAAAAATTCAATGGTAAGAATAACTTCTCCCTGTGGTAGAGGCGGATGAAGGATTTGTTGATCCAGCAATGAGTATCCAAGGCATTACTCGGCAAGGCAAAGAAGCCAGAGAAGATGGCTGATGACGATTGGAATGATCTTGATTGCAAGGCCACGAGTTCGATTATGTTGAATCTGGGAGATGAGATTATTCATAATGTGCTCGATGTAGAGACAACACACGAGATCTGGTAGAAGCTAGAAGATCTCTACATAAAGAAGAATCTGGTCAATAAGTTGTACGTGAAGAAACAACTGTATGGACTGTAGATGACGGAAGATACAAAGTTATTGGAACATCTCAATACGTATAATATGCTCATTACATAGTTATCAATGTTTAGAATGAAGGTTGCAAATAAGGATAAGGCGATCCTTATCTTGGCATCACTTTCGACATTTTACGATCATCTGGCGATAACATTGATGTATGAGAAGGATACTCTAGAGGTTAAAGAGGTTACCGGGGCTCTTTTGTCACATGAGAAGATGAGGAGGGACAATGAATCTAATGCAGAAGGTGCGCTTATGGCTAAGTCTGAGTCAAGTAGGGGAAAGAGCAGATCTAGTGAGTAGGGTTCCAACAACAATAGATCTCGGTCTAAGTTATGTGCAAGAAAAGATGTGGAGTGCTTCTATTGTCACAAAATTGGTCATTACAAGAGCCAGTGTTAAGAATTGAAGTAACATCTAGAGGAAAAGAAGGGTAAAGCGCATGCAGAAACTGCTAGTTTTGTTGAAGATTCGTCAGACGGTGAGGCAGGTGCTGAATTACTCTTAGTTTCCTCATATTTTAATTTTTTGTCAAAGTCATGGATATTAGATTTATGATGCTCATACCATATGTGTCCATTTAGAGAATGGTTTGACTCGTATAAGTCTTGTAACGGGGATACAGTTCTAATGGGGAATGACTCAATGTGCCAAGCCATTGGAACAGATACAGTGAAAATCAGAATGTTTGATGGAGTTGTAAACACTTTAGGAATGTCAAACATGTTCCATGGTTAAAGAAAAATTTTGTTTCTTTGGAAACATTGGATTCTCTGGGTTATGGGTTCGCAGCAAAGGGTGGAATAATAAAGATCAGTAGAGGATCTTTAGTTATCATGAAAGGGCAAAAAGTGAATGGTCTCTACAGATTGGTCGGGGATACGGTGGAGTTACAACTACGACATAGACAAAGTCCAGTAGGGATGGCACGAGACATAAATATTTGTGGCTTGATCAGGTTGATAAGTAAAGTATGTCAGAAAGTCAGAAGAAAAATACAACGGTCAATATAGAGCTCAGTCAGACCAATTCACCCAGAAAACAGGTGATGGTAGTTCAAGTCAATAGCAGCGAGGACAATCAAGTGGAGAACCTTTGTCTTACAAGAAAGCTACAGGCAGCACATGGATAGTTCATGGGCAAGTAGCAGTGCTAGAGAAGGTGAAGTCCTCACAGAAGACTGAGAAGTTGGAGTTTGGAAAACTGTCAAAAAACGAGAAGTCTGTTGATTGCAAGAGGGTCAAGTTCAAGTGTGACTTGGATTTGTCCAAGTTCATTCCGATTGATGATCAGAGAGGGTGGAGCACCCACACCCGTGAAAGGGGTGCAGGTCGAGGCGACTAACAGCTCTTCAAGATGATTCAGAAATTCGAGCCAAGGTAGAGATTGTAGAGTTTTATGTCTCGAATTTTGGGATAATCCCGTTCCGACGAGCGTTCGACTGCTAATTATTTTACGGCTACATGTTTTGGCCCGTTCCTAATTATGCTACTATTTTTTTTAGTTTCCTTTATTGTTATCCTTGGTGGGAAAAAATAGCCTAAATTGTCACATCCTCTCTACAGGTTTCAAAAATTGATGTGATTTATAGCAATCAAAAGAGTAATTATATTAATCAATCTCAAATTATTTATTTGTAGGAACCAACGTAACTGCACATGCTACGGATACATTATCTTGTATACCTAACCCGACGTATACTTTACAAAAACTTCATATTTTGTCTTTTTACTAAAAGATTAAAACAAAGCCACAATTGACTACGAGTCCGGAACTATGAACTTGACGACTGTGGTGGACTAATTCTAGCCATTTCTGCGACCTGCAACCACAAAGGTTACAGGAGAGTGCACTTAGTATTATGATGAACAAGATAAAAAACAGTCATTTCATTCAAAATATCATGCTTTTCATAAGAGATATAAAAAAAATACTGCATTTACTCGTCACAAAAATCTCATAAATAACATTATCAGCCCTTTTCAAATGTATCTTGCTCAAACTTTTCAAAAGTGTCTTTCGGGCTCAACAGTCACGAGTTATTAAATTCACTGTTACATAATTTAAAAGTAAAGTTCTTGGCATAACCGCCACACTTCAAATTGAAACTGTCTTATTCACAATCCATATCCAACAGTGACCAAGCAGTCGTCCACCTCACGATCGGGAGTTCCGACGGTACCGTAACCTCAATTCTCAATACACAGATAGCAACATGATAAAATGAGAGCCACTCTCCACCAATCACGAGTGGTATGTGTTGTCAGGGACTTAACCCGCAAAGCCTTTAAGGCAAAAATCCCCGCTCAACAGGAAACCTCCCTTATAGGGAGAACCAACACCCATAATTGGGGAACCTCTCCTAACGGGATATAAAGGGTCGAAAACTTTTGTAACTTGGCACTTTGGAACAGTATCACATTATCAAAAACTTTCCCTTTCACATGCTCATGCTTTGTAAAAAGTGTAGATAGTATATTTAGAAATGTCATGGCATTTGAATAAAAGATCATGCTATCACAATTTTTCATACTTCAAAACATGGATATAAAGCAAATT
>JAUMHN010002137.1:0-10546 GCA_032360265.1 Heliamphora ciliata | reverse complement strand
GAACCGAAATCAAACCGAAAAGGCGTTGTAGTTGGAAACCTAGGGGTTGTTTTGATTATGAATGATATGAGATGTTGTTGTATGTTGTTAACTTTGAGTTTGATGATCATTAAGGGTGCTAGATTCTTGATATTTAACTTTGAAACACAAGAATGAAAGGAAATAGAAATAAAACTTGACATAGCATAAGTAGAGGACCTAAACTCTAAGAGACTTGATTTTCTAGAACATTGATGTTTCTGCCCTGAGAATTGAAATACCATAACTCAATGTAGAAATTTGATCTAAGCATGATTTTTATGTCCAGAGTTATATTTTTGTGTTATCTTTCATCCATAGTTGGTTTCAACTCATTTTCATAACCAAAACTCAATATATTGAAATTTTACCAAAGTGTGTCATTTTATGACAGTCAACACTACTGACTTGGAAACCCTAGTTTAGAGTGTGATCCGAACTTTGGTCCAAACATGAAAGCTGTAGATAACATGTATATTAATCTATTTACCAAAAATGAGAACAAAATATTGAGGTTTTATAGGTGAAAACCCCTTTGAAAGTTTCTGTTGATTTTCTGCTCTCGAGAAACATTCTGTCACATATTTTTATATGACCCAAAACCCCTATTTTTAGTGATCTATTCCAAACGTGTTCTACATGAACATTGTATCTAGCATATTTAAGTATTTGTTTCCAAAAAATAAGACCTTAAATCCTTGGGATGATATCCCAAAACCGTTTTAAGCCCTCTGTCCGAAATCGGCTCTGCTGAGTTTTGGTGGCTGACAGAACCTACTTTTTAAAATGGCCAAAAAGTCTAACTTGTTTCAAACAAATACCCTTAGCTCTAGATATGAAATTTTTAGGGGACATACTAATCTAGAACATAATAAAAAATGGGCTCATTTTGACTTGATTTAATACACCAAAACTGAGAGAAACAGAAGCATAAGTTTGGGTAAAATCTGGAGTAAGTGCTGGACCGTTTTTGTTTAGGATGAAATGTTCACCCCTTTGCCTTAGGATTTGGCCTTGGTGTTAAACATGAGAGTTGTAGGAAATATGTCTATCTAAATGGTATATAAAAATCATAGCTTGATTCTAAGTCTAGATACTCCAAAACTTTGTTACCCCTTTTAATTTAATACTTAACTTTTGACCTTAAAATTTGTTAAGTATATGTTTGAGTACTTATCACTATGAGACCTGCGTTTATATGATGATTGGTTTAAATTAGTTGATCAGTGTTTTAAGTGAATGTATGATGTATTAGAACCCAAGCTATCATGCTTGAATCATATCTTGAGAATCGTAACTTGTGCTTCACATACTTGTGCTTTATGTTTTGCGCGTTATACCATGAATCTTACTTTGCTAGTTAATGCCATGCGATAGATGAATGTTTTTGAGTTCCATATCATACGTTATTGACATTGTCACTTGCATCCTGGCATATTGGAGTCCATCTGTGTAAACCGTTGTTGGGATGGGCTGTGTTGAGATTGTTCTTCTTGGTTCTAAATCTAGGGCGTCCCTGATTGTTGTTTTTCGAAAATGTTTTGGGATGAATTCCCTTTGTACACCTTGGGTGCGACCTCGGTATTTCAAATGGTTTTCAGATATTATTGGGTACCATGGGTTCGTCGCTAGAACTCTAGTTTTGGTAACTTAGACTTTGGGTTGATACCCAGCGAGCATCCTGGTCTTAAACTGAAAGGCAACGACAATAAGTCCTTCCACGGCAACGACAATAAGTCCCTGAAGTAATGAAAGGCAATGACAATAAGTCTCTAGTGCAATATATGGCAATGACAATAAGTCCCATCACGGCAATGACAATAAGTCTCTAATGCAATGAAAGGCAATGACAATAAGTCCCATCACGGCAATGACAATAAGTCCATGGTGCAATGAAAGACAATGGTAATAAGTCACATCACGGCAATGATAATAAGTCCTTGAGGCGGTAATGGTAATAAGTCCCTGAGGCGACAATGATGATAAGTCCCTGCAGGCAATACCAATAAGTCTAAAGTGGAACTCCTATTTTTATTTCTGATGAATGTTGGGTTGGGCATCTGCATTTCATACAGGACACCTCATATACGCATGCTTATTTACTTGTCTGCTATCCTGTCATAAATTTGTCTGTTCCTTGACTATAAACTGTTCTGGGTGTTATATGGTATGTGTTGCGATGAATTTTGTGTCGTGAGATTAGTTAGAAGGTTAGAGTGTTTTTCTTCTGGGCCTTGGCTCATAGCATTCGTGCCACAGGTGAGGAGGAGTTCTTGAAGGAAGTCAACCCCAAGTGAGAAGAATAGTTGGAAGAACAAGGGGAATTCCAAGATTACATGGATCCAGCTGATGCATTCTGACGAGTTGAAACCTCTGATTTCATTTTTATAGTCAGATTTCTCGTGCTTAGTTTAATTGTTAAAAATTCTTGGTGGAACTGTAATATTTATGTACTTTTGAACTGTTCAGAACTATTTTATTATATAATAACTAACGTATGTAAATATGAATGAATGGGTAAAATATCTCTTTATTTATATTTATATATGTGTCGACGTGCCCGGAAGACGGGGCGTCACACAAAGCCCAGAAGCAAACTCTCTAAACCTTCTAACCAAACTCACCACAAAATATTCTACAATGCATATCATATAACACCCAGTACAATTTATAGTCAAGGAGACAGATAAATTTGACAATTACGGCAAGACAAGCATATAAAAGAACAAGTATACGGGTACGTGATGCAAATAAATGCGATGCAAGTGCCCAACCCGACATATACCTAGAATCGTAACATGAATTCCAAGTCGGAAATTTCATTGTAGACTTTATGGGAGTTGATCACAAAATTAATCTTTGCGCCTCGTTGCGAATAGTAAACGAGCGCCTTGGCTTCATGCATCAGCTATTTTACTCAATGACAACAGCGTGGGGTCTAAGGCCCCTCTTGGGCCACCAAAATAATTTTCCTACCACTAATAAGTCAATTTGTCCCACCTTAAGACTCGTGATGCCTTTGCCAGTATAAACCCAAAGTCTAAGGTATCAAAATCAGAATGCTAGTGATGAACTCATGGTGCCCAACATTATCCATAAATAACAAATCTTTCTTTTTGAACATCGGGGACACGCCTGAGGTGCTCAGAGGGAATATATCCCAAAACAATTACAAAAATGGTTACCAAGAACGCCCTATACTAGGAGCCGAGAAAAAGAACAATTTCAATATATCCCAACCCATAATGCTAGATACGAACAGGACTTTAATATGCCAAAATGCAAATGCAACAATGCCTATGATGTACAATATGAGTCTCATGTACAACTATTTATAGCATGACATCTAAGCATGGTATAGCTCATAGTACAACTCATTAAAGTATGGAGTACAAGTATATGAAGCACAAGCTATAAATCATAAGACACGGATTCAACTTAGCAGCATCAAATAATCATTTTCATACACTAATCATCCAACATAATTTAATTAAAGCCAATAGTTTATATCCCACACCATAAACATGCTACTATACACTTAACAAAATTAAGATAAACGTTCAAGTATCAATTTAAAAAGCATAACAGTGTTTTGGGGTACCTAAACATGGAGTTAAGTTATAATTTTTAAACATCATTTAGATAACAATATTTTCTGCAACTCTTATATTTAACACTAAGGCCAAAACCTAAGGCAAATAGGTGAGCAATGTATTCTAAGCGAAAACAGTTCAGCACTGTCTTCAAAATTTTATCAAAAATACGCCTCTATTCGTTTCGATTTTGGGATATGAAATCAAGTCAAAACGAGCCTACTTTTTTATATGCTCTTGTTTAACATGTCCCCTACAATTCTTATGAAGGGTCCTAAGGGTGGTTGTTTGAAACAAGTTGAAGATATAAGCCATTTTGTAAAATAGGTTTCGTTAGCTGCCAAACCCTCAGCAGAACCGGTTTTGGACAAAGAGGTTGAAACAGTTTTGGGGGACTTTCCCGAAGCATCTAGGGAAGATATTTGGAT
Organism: Heliamphora ciliata; assembly: GCA_032360265.1. Lineage (NCBI taxonomy): Eukaryota > Viridiplantae > Streptophyta > Magnoliopsida > Ericales > Sarraceniaceae > Heliamphora > Heliamphora ciliata. The sequence continues at coordinate 6,507 of JAUMHN010002137.1, read as the reverse complement.
AGAAAGCAATTCTATATGTTACCTACAATATTCATGTAGACCACTTTTGAAGTAGATCACCAAAAAATAGGGGTTTTTGGCTAAACAAAAATATGTGATAGAAGTGTCCTTTCATGGCTGAATCACAATAGAGAGTTCTAACGGGGTATTGACCTATCAAAACTTAATATTTTATGCTCATTTTTGGTGGGTAGTTAGATATCCATGTTATCTACAACTTATATGTTTTGTCCAAGACTTGGATCTCATTGTTAAACTAGGGGTTTTAGGTTGGTATTGTCGACTGATCGAAAAATAATACACTTTAATAGAATTGCAATATCTCGAGTTCTACTTACTCAAATGAATTAAAATCAACTTGGGATGAAAGATAACACAAAAATATAAATATGGACATAAAGAGCATGCTTAGATTAATTTTCTACGTTGAGTTATGGAGTTCCAAATATCAGGGCAGAAACATTAAAGTTCTCAAAGATTGGGTCCTTTTATGTTCAAGTCTCCTACTGATGATACATCAAGGTTTTGTCCCATTTCTTTGCATGCTTGTATTTTAGACATGAATATCAAGGTTTCAGATCACTTTTAAATCAACAAACTCAAAAATAACAACACATAACCACATCTCATATCATTCAAGAACACAATAACCCCTATTTCTCAATTACGACGCCTTTTTGGTATGTTTTCGGTTCTCGATTATTAAGGTGTTTAGAGAGATGAGTTGAGGGACATTTTTTGGGTGATATTAGAAATAAGATTTAAAAGTTTTACTTACTTGTTTAGAGGCTCAAAGGGTGGTATGATGGAAGGACTTGGCTTTAGGAAAACACTCCTTGATTTCTCCTTGGATCCATCTTCTCCCTTCTCCTTCTTTTTCTCCCAAGTCTTGAAGAACACCTCAAGAACACTCAAATTTGGTTTCTCTCCTCTCTTGGCCGAGAATAATGAAGTGGGAAAGAGGGTGTTTGGGGTGGTTTATATAAGAAAAGTTTAAGGGAACAAAATGATGCATTTTTAGTCATTTTCTCTTCTATATCACATGGGTTGTGTGACGCCCCGTCCTTCGGGCACGTCGGGGCATACATAAATATAAATAAAGGGATATTCTAGCCATTCATTCATATTTATATACATTAGTTATTACATCATGAAGGAGTTTTTAACCATTCAAAGTACTTAATTATTACAGTTTTATCAAGAAATTTCAAAAATTACACTAAGCACGAGAGAATTGAATATAAGAACAAAAGCAGAAGTCTTGACTCCTCAGAATGCATCAGCAAAATTCATGTGCTCTTAGAACTTTCCCTGTTCATCGAACTCTTCTTCTCCCTCTGGGACGACTTCCTCCAAGAACTCTTCTTTACCTGTGGCACGAATGCTATGAGCCAAGGCCCAGAAGCAAAACACTCTAACCTTCTAACTAATCTCACGGCACAAAATTTACCACAACACATACGATAAAACACCCAGTACAGTTTATAGTCAAGGAGATGGATAAATTCGATAGTTACGGTATGGCAAGCATACATAAGAATAAGTGCACAGATATGTGATGCAATGGATGTGATGCAAGTGTCCAACTCGACATTCATCAAAAATAAAAATAGGAGTTTCACTATGGGACTTATTGGTATTGCCTACAAGGACTTATCATCATTTTCGTCTCAGGTACTTATTGTCGTTGCCGTGATGGGACTTATTACCATTGCCACCTCAGGGACTTATTGTCATTGTCGTGATGGGACTTTGTTCTTATTGCCTTTCATTACACCAGGGACTTATTGTCATTGCCGTGATGGAACTTATTATCATTGTGTTTCATTACACTAGGAACTTATTGTCATTGCTGCGATGGGACTCACTGTCATTGCCTTTCATTACTTCAGGGACTAATTGTCATTTCCGTGATGGGACTTATTGTCATTACCTTTCATTACTTCAGGGACTTATTATCGTTGCCGTGAAGGGACTTATTGTCATTTCCTTTCATTTTAAGACCAAGATACTCGCTTGGTATCAAACCAAAGTCTATGTTATCAAAATCAGAATGCTAGCGACGAACCCATGGTGCCCAACAATATCCGTAAACCATTTCAAACACCGGGGATGCACCCAGGGTGTACAAGGGGAATACATTCCAAAATATTTTCAAAAAATGGCAATCAGGGACGCCCTAGATATCGAACCAATGAATAACAATCTCAACACTGTCCATCCCAACAACGGTTTGCACAGATGGATTCCAACATTTCAGGATGCAAGTGACAATGTCAATAATGCATGATATGGATCTCAAATATAACCATCTATAGCATTGCACCAACTAGCATGACAAGATTCATGGCATAACGCGCAAAGCATAAACTACAAGCATGTGAAGCACAAGCTACAATTCTCAAGAAATGATTCAAGTTTGATAGTATGGGTTCTAAATCATCATACATTCACTTAGAAATATTAATCGACTAATTCAAATCAAACATCATAAAAAAACTCGAGTCTCATGGCAAAGGTACGCAATCACACACTTAACAAATTTTAAAGCCAAAAGTCGACTATTAAATTAAAAGAGCCGACAAAGTTTTGGGATATCTAGACTTGGAATCAAGCTATGATTTTTATACACCATTTAGATAGAAATATTTTCTACAACTCTCATGTTTAACACCAAAGCCAAATCCTAAGACAAATGGGTGAACATTTCATCCTAAGCAAAAACGGTTCAGCACTTTCTCCATATTTTTACCAAAAACTAGCTTTGATTACTCTCGGTTGTTTTGGGTATCAACTGAAGTCTAAACGAGCCTATTTTTAGAATGTTCTAGTTTAACATGTCCCCTACAAGTTTTATATTTATAGCTAAGGGTAGCTGTTTGAAATAAGTTAGACTTTTTGGCTATTTTAAAAAGTAGGTCCTGTCAGCCACCAAAACTCAGCAGAGCTGGTTTTGGAGAGAGGATTTAAAACGGTTGTGGGGTATCATCCCGAGAATTTGAGGTCTGATTTTTAGGCAGAAAAAACATCAATATGTCAGCTACAAAGTTCATGTAGACCACTTTTGTAATAGATCACCAAAAATAGGGGTTTTGGGCCATATAAAAATATGTGACAGAATATTCCTTCAGGGCTGAAAATAAACAGAGACTTTCAATGGGATTTTAAACTATTAAACCTCAATATTGGGTTCTCATTTTTGGTGGGTATGTAGACATACATGTTTTCTACAATTTTTATGTTTTGAACAAAGTTTGGATCTCATTCTAAACTATGGTTTCGAAGTCAATAATGTTGACTGGTCAGAAAATTACATGCTTTGGTAAAATTGCAATATCTTGAGTTTTGGTTATGGAAATGAGTTGAAACAAACTTTGGATGAAAGATACCACAAGAAGATAAATTTGGACATAAAGAACATGCTTAGACCAATTTTATACATTGAGTTATGGTGTTTCAAATCTCAAGATAAAAACATCAAAGTTCTCAAAAATTAAGCTTCTTAGGGTTCAAGTCTTCCATTTATGTCATGTTAAGTTTTTGTTCCATTTCGTTACATGGTTGTATTTTAGACTTTAATATTAAGGCTCCATAACACTTATAAGTTATCAAACTCAAAGATAACAAAACAAAACAACATCTCATATCATCCAAAAACTCAACAGCCCCTAATTCTTAACTACAACGCCTTTTCGGTTTGATTTCGGTTCTTGATTTTTAGAGTGTTCAAATGGATGGGTTGAGGGATATTTTGAGAGATATTAGATATAAGGTTTAGAGATTTTACTTACTTATTTTGAGAGATCAAAGAATGGTGGAGGATTGATTTGGACTTAGCTTTCGAAAACTTCTCGGTTTCTTCCTTTTCCTCCCTTTCTTCTTCCTCAAACTCATAGAATACTTCAAGAACAATTGAAGGTCTGGTCCCACACTCTCTTGCACAAAGTTTTTGAAAGGGAAAGAGTGGTGTTTGGCTCGGTTTATATAAGAGGAGGAAAGGGAACACATGGGAGACAAAAACTACCTTGAAGGAGACTTTTTCTTCACTTTAATCAATGTGATTTGAATTTTGATTTAAGTTCATTTGATTCTTGGAGGCTAGAATTCAGATTTGGGGAATCTAGAAGTAGCTAGGTGGCTGTTTGGGGGACAAAAATCGGATCCCCATCAATCAAGGGGTTTGTCTCGGTTTTTGTGCCCCTATTGTGCAAGAAAATGCATTAAAAGTTAATTTAATGTACCTTTTTGATGTCTTTTTCTACTGAAACTTATTATTTTAATATGGTTATGAGAAATATAGTATTTACATGTATTATGATAGTTTCCATAGTAATTGATTAAATAGATGTAGTCTTTTAAGTCAAATTAAGCTATTTGACAATATAAGATTTTTTAACTTATTTTGTTGTGTATGAACTTCAATAATCATTTGTTTTCTTTTGTTGACTTATAGCAATATATTATTAGGTATATTACTTGTTCAACAAGTATGGGATCATCATAATGCTTCATTTAATACAGTTCTCATCATTTAAAGCTAAAAAGAAGTAAAAAGTCACTTTTTGGCACATCCTCCAAGGTGGTCGGCCACTAAGGGGCATTTTTGATGTTATTTTGTCTTTTACCACTTAATTGTACTTATATTCTTTATTTAGGGTATCCATATGTCAAAATTTAGATTTTTAAGTTTTTTGCTGTACTAGGGGCAAAATAGTCATTTTACCCTATTTAAAAGGATTTTTGATATTTAATTCATTATTTCATGATATTTACTTCATTTAAAATGTTAGGAGATTCTCTGGGTTGTAAGGTTTTGTTACTTATGTTTTCGACCTTTTTAGGATTTCCGGGCCATACCTAGGGTTTTCGGTTCGAGTTAGGGTTTTGAATCTTGTCCGTATTCTATGGCCTCATGGACTATTCGTCACAAATACTAGGATTTGGATTGGGTATTTACATGGCTCATTATCAACAGGATTGGTGCAACTAGGGTCTGTACCGAGTCAATACAAACTACCCCTTAAACAAATTTCGTCCCTGAAATTTCGCCCCGTACTTTATCGTATGGAAGGTTAAGGATGATTTACTAACATTGTGTCTTCTCATTTCCCAAAATTGTGTTCTTGTTTACTTGAGTCGTTCTTTATTGCGATTGTGGATAAGGTTGGACCTATATGTTCAGCACTTAGAGTAAAGGTTGTCTCGTACTACTTAACATCTTAAACTGATTACTACCTAATCTTCAAGGATCATGTCACATAACCAGCTAGCCCCAACAAGATTCGTATCTCTGTCACGTTAGTTAACCTCTTCCCGTTAACTGTTGTTTCTACTTCTGTTGAATCCACTTGAATTTCTTCTCCATATATAATATGATCTAAAAATATGACCCGGTCCAACTAAAACTCACACTTACCAATGTTTACATATAACTTGTTCTTTCTCAGGATCTACAAAAAATCTTCAAATGTTTCCTGTGTTCCTATTTACTCCGAGAATATAACTGAAAATCATTTATTAACACAATTACAAATTGGTCTAGAAAGCTTCTGAACACTCGATCCATCATGTCTATAAACACAACAGGTAAATTTATTAACTCGAAAGGCATCACCACAATTTCATAATGCTCGTCACGAGTCCTAAAGGCAGTCTTGGGTATATCTGACTCCCGCACTTTCAATTTATGGTATCACGACCCCTGTCTATCCTTGAGAATACGTTGGCTCTAAAACATAACTTACATCGAGTACGACTTCTACAAGCGATTATATGTCTCTAAACTATCCCACCACCGAGACTGATTTCAACCATTCTCCACTTCTATCTGGAAAGACTGTTACTCTACCGAAAATCAGCTCATTGCCATATTCAAACGTACATCGACGACTACTTCCCGATCGACTAAGGACTATTAACTCGAAATCACATCACCACTTTATATTGGACTACTCTAGCCTTACGACCATCAAGAATAATACTGCCACTTGAACCTAATGAGTCACTACGGCTAAACATACCACACAGACTAATGCTTTCTAGGTATATGCTTACTCATAAGAATCCAATCACAACCTCGTCACATTATTCCTTCACGTACGTACCATCTACTCTCCAATCCTTTAACTGAATAGTTTTAACTCCTGATTATAATGTCTCTTATCATTATCACTCAATTCCTTCACACATTTTATGCCACACTAGAACTAAGAACCAGTTTCGCACTTTAATTATTTTATTTTACCGACCTTCTACCTAGACACTTGATTCACTCAAGGCCAATTACAAAACTTATAACTATGAATTTGTATAGTATTACTTACGCTTCCACTCATCTCATCCAAACAATTATTCCTCCCACGTACTCACACTAAACTACTGCGTAACTCTACCAGAAACGATAAAATTATATCACCCTTCAACTTCTCATACATAGAGTTCATACGTTCCCATAAGAAAATTCCTTCTTTATACCAGCAATATCTACTCATCAATCTAAACAAACTT
>JAUMHN010002136.1:0-31524 GCA_032360265.1 Heliamphora ciliata | reverse complement strand
ATCATATCGTCTACATACACTTCGACTTCCTTGTGTATCATGTCATGTAATAAGATAGTTGCAGCCTTTTGATAGGTTGTCCCAGCATTCCTCAAATCGAATGGCGTCACGCGGTAACAGTAGGTGCCCCATAATGTAATAAATGTCATGGTTTCTCTATCTTAGGGGTTTTGGAAAATATTCAAAAATATGGGGATTCAAAGATGTTTAGAAAATATTTTAACACCTTGAAAACTAAATTTTGAAAATCCCTTTTTGTTAAAAATAAAGTCGCCACTTAGTTTTTAAAAAAAATTAAGAAAAATAAAAATAGCTTACTGATCTTTAAAACGTTAACCAGAGAAATAGGGTTCGGGGGTTAAGGTACGAATCGGCAAAGGTGTTAGGCATCCCGTTCGCTCAACCATAAGATTGGCCTCTACTAATCATCATTGGTTCTTTTGATAGAAATTTTCAAATGCATGCAAATAAAGAAAGTGGGGGGTGAAGAGAAAACATTCAAAATCAAGCATAAAAAATACATAAAATATGTACATAACACTCCAAAATAAATAAGTGTCAAAAAAAGATTCTTAAATCTTATGGCATGCAATTTCTATCTAAAGGATACATAAACACGCACCCACATGCAATAATGTTGAATCAACCTAAACTAGCATGATTTGGTTAAAAGAATAAAAAATATGCTAGAAGTTGGCAAAACTACCTAACCATGGATTTGATACAAAAGAAAAAAATTAAACTATCCTAAACATGCTTTCAAATAAAGAAATTAAAATTTACATATTATCAAAATTAACTAGGTTAACATTAACATGATAAATTAATAAAGAAATAAGAAATGTAGAATAAGAAATGCAGAATAAAAAATGCATAAAAGAGAAAAAAATGCTACATTAAAAGAAAGCCTATTTAACAAAGAGATTTAAAATGAGAGTTTTGTAAAAATTTAAAATAAAAGAAAAAAATTTGACAAAATATGAAGGGTAAAAAATACTATTAAGAAAAAAAATCTAATTATTTACATAAAAGATGAAAATAAGAAGAATAAAAGAGCATTAATTAGCATAAAAGGTATTTTTATGATTTTATACTTTTTGTGGTTAATAAAAGAAAAGAAAAGAAAAATACTATAGAAGAAAAATTAAGTTAGCAAAGGAAGGTTTTGAAAAATAAAAGAAAATTTGATTATTAACATTTTATATTTATAAAAGAGAATTAAAGAAAAATGGAAGAAAATAAAAGAAATGAGAAGGATGATGGAGTTTTAACTATTATTAAAAGGAAAAATTATAATATCATTTAAAGATGAAAATTAATTTGAAAGTCTTTTGTAATTTTTAGATTTAATAAAAGAAAAGAAAAGAAAAGAAAGATAAGACAAGTATTAGAAAAAAAAATAAAGCTATAGAAAAAGAAAATGAAACATTTTATGGAAATAAGCTAATAATAAAAATGAAAATAAAATACTAGAAAAAAAATTACACTATTGTTAAAAGAAAAAGAAAAAGAAAATAGAAAATAAAGGCTAATGAATGAATGTTAAGCTAACATTAAAAAGAAAATAAATGCTAAAAAGAAAATACTAAACAAAAAAAAAAAAATGGAACACTAATATTACAAGAAAAGAAAATGAATTAGACTACTATTAAGAGTAAATTAGAACAATTAAATAAATGGTAGAATATTAAACTAATACTGGAAAGATAAAAGAAATTAAAAATAACTATTTATCTTAAATATGAAATGTAGTATTAATCACTACATTCACATAAATGTAGGTGCATTATTACAACAATTAACAATATTATTAAGTTGTAAATGCCAGAATATGTTAGCACCATTTATTCAATATAAATGCAAATTACAATATGCTAAGCGTGAGTGCGAAAGAATTAACAATTAAAGAAGTAAAAAAATAATTAAATTATATGAAATAAACAAGATTAACTATATAAATGGAAGAACATGCAAATTAAAATTGCATCTTAACCTGGTCACCCCAAGAGAGAAGAATCGGAGTTAGAAAGACCAGGAATCCAAACGAAGTACCTGAGTCGTGGAATCCTCAAATTGGGAAATGTGCTTCAATCCTCGGGTGCTGATTCCAAACTAAGACTTCAATTGTAGGTATTGGCGGTTCGGGACTCGGTATTTCGGTAGGACTTCGGTGTCGGGGTTCGGGATCGCTCGATGTATCAGTAGAGTCTCCCTCGCTCAAAATTTGTACTGAAAACGTACGTTGGGGTACGATATTTATAGAATTCTTAAACCAATGAGATGTAGCCACGTTTTGGGACACGTCTGGCCATTTGGAGTTGGCGGTCGCCACTATGATAGTTGGCGGTTGCTATGTTTTTGAAAGGTTCTACAAAGTTCTATAACGGTCGCCACAATGGAAGTTGGCGGTTGCCATAATGAAAGGTGGCGGTCGCCACCTTTGGCTAGGGCTTCTACAAAGTTCTATGGAGGGCGCCATGATGAGAGTTGGCAGTCGCCTTACTTGGGCAGCAAGTTTCGATAGTTCGACAAAATTTTATTGGTTTGAAGGTTTCGGGTTCAAATACCGAGTTTGGATCACTTTTCGAGGTTTGTATTGAGGCACTAATTCACCTGTTTTCATCATCGAATTCGCCTAAGATTGGGCGGGGTCAAATTGGTATGTCTACACCTGGCTGAAAATGTCTTCCATGACTACTATGACTATGGGTCACTTGAGTGTTTCTGTTGGTCAGCTTGAAGCTGGCCACTTTCTATCATCCATATCACATCCTTCGTCAGTTAGGGTATACTCAGATCCGTCTTGAGGCTGTTGTGGGTCATCTATATAGTTCTCATCATCGGGCCCCTTTCTTGGGTCAACACCAGTGGGCTTGGTCTTCTCGACTGAGGGCACCAATTGGCAATGATTTTATTAGTGGGCTTTCTGAGGATTACAAGGCTTGGCTGCAAACGGAGATAGAGCGCATGGTAGGACATGAAGGAGATGCAAAAAGAAGGAAGGTTTGACTTTTGCTGTATCCCGATATCTTGCTTGTTTCCCCTTTGTACTTTCTTAGGATGAGGACTTGCGAGCTTTTCTTACTTTTGAAAATTGTATTCGTAAGGCTCATTAATGAAAGTCTCTCCATTTTTGTTTTGTGGCGATTTCTAAAACCATTCTTTAGATTTTTGTTCTTGCAATATAACCGTTTTATTAGAAAAATTTATAGTAAGTTTTTACATTGATCAATCTACTCGAAGATTGGTTATAAAGGGAGAGTTTCAAACAAAGGTTTGGGCCGAACTTTTGACAGATGCTGCCTACGTATCCCATAGAGGGGAATCAGGCCATAACGTAGTTCGAGGTTCGGGTTACACTCGAGTGTTATCATTCTTCTTTTTGTGGGTTTTTCTCTCAAAGGTAGAACTTTTTGAGCTGGTCTGAGTTGATAGGTGTAGACAAAACACTTCTGTCTAGATTCAAAAGGACGACATCACCGCTTGACATTAAGGTTTTAATGAGATAAGATCCGGTTCAATTGGGTTTGAACTTTCCCTTTGGATCAAAGATTGGAGCTCTGATCTCTTTGAGGACTAAGTCACCTTCCTTCAAGTTTCAAGACTTAACCTTCTTGTTGAATGCTCAAGCTATTCTCTTTTGATATCCTTGAATGTGAAATAGCGCTCTAAGCCTTCTTTCGTCAAATAAGAGTAACTCTTCGAATCTGTCCCTCTGCCATTCTTATTTGAGGACTAAGTCACCTTCCTTCAAGTTTCAAGACTTAACCTTCTTGTTGAATGCTCAAGCTATTCTCTTTTGATATCCTTGAATGTGAAATAGCGCTCTAAGCCTTCTTTCGTCAAATAAGAGTAACTCTTCGAATCTGTCCCTCTGCCATTACTTTCGGCCATTATTCTTAAAGACGGGATCTCTATCTCAATGGGCAGAACTGCTTCCATTCCATAGACCAACGCATATGGTGTCGCTCCTGTGGAAGTTCTAATTGATGTTCAGTATCCCCAAAGTGCAAATGGTAGCCATTCTGGCCATTCCATGCTTCCCTCTGTTGTTTTCTGTAGGTTGTTCTTCACATTCTAATTTACATCTTCCATGGCTCTATTAGATTGCGGTCTGTATGGCGAAAACTTATGGCTGACAAACTGATATTCTTTCAAGAGGTTTAAAACTTCTCCATGAAAGTGAGAGCCATTGCCAGAGATTATCTCATATGGGACACCATACCGATATATCAGTTTTTCTTGATGAATCTGGCTACTTGGGAGGCCCTCAAGACTAAATAGGAGGTTGCTTCGACCCACTTCATGAAGTAATCAATCGCAACGAGAATAAACTCGTGTCCATTTGATGCCTTGGGCGTAACCTTCCCTATCACGTCAATTCCTTAAATTGAAAATGGCCAAGGCAAGGTTATGTTATAAAGCTGAGACGGCAGTACATGCTTGAGGTTTACGTGGATTTGACATTTCTGGCATTTTTGAACAAATCGATGACAGTCCATTTCCATTGTCATCCAGAAATACTCTTGGCACAGGATCTTCTTAGCCAGCATCACCTCACTCATGTGAGGTCTAAAAACTCCTCTATGAACTTCGCTCATTAACTCGTGCCCTTGCTCTATGTCAACACAAAGTTTATTGACTCCCATATATTCCCTCTTGTATAGTCTTCCTCCACAGATTACAAATTACGTGGTAAGTCTCCTAATAGCTCTCTGATCCTTTTTGCTTGCTCGACTAGGGTACTCTCCTTTCTCAATGAAATTCCAAATGTCGTGATACCATGGTAGTCCGTCATTGACCTCTTGAGTAGCGATGAAATTACAAACTGTAGGTGTCTCCTTTTATTAAATCTCCAAAGGTCTCATCTTTATCCAGGGTGATATGTCTATCATTGATGCCAGAGTAGCCAAGGCATCGGCGAACTTGGTTTGTAGTCTCGGATTGTGGGTAAACACTACGCTCTCAAAATAGGGGATCATTAGTTCGAGCACTCGGTGATATTGGATCAACCTTTCTTCTTTAACCTTCCATTCTCCTTTTGCTTGGAAGACGACCAAAGTTAAGTCTCCTATAATCTCTAACTTTTTTACCCCTAGTTCCAAGGTAGTTTCCAATTTGATTACGCAAGCTTCGTACTCGGCCAGATTTTTAGTGACCTTAAAACTTAACTTAAAAGCCAAAGGGATATGGGAATCATTAGGGGTGATGAGAAGTATCCCTATTTCATACTTGTATTGGTTCGAGACTCCATCGAACTACATGATCCACAGATCCTTCTCAATTTTCAAAACTTGTTTATCGAGAAACTCAAACTTGGGTTCTTCTTCTTCTTCTTCTTCTTCTTCTTCAATAGGGTGGTTGGCCAAAAATTCTACAACAGCTCTCCTTTTTACGAATTTCTTTATGACGTACTGCAAGTCGAATTCAGCTAGCATGATCAACCAACGGGTCAACTTCCCTGTCAGTGCTGGCTTTTCGAAGAGGTATTTGAGCAGGTCCATCCTTGAGATTAGAACAACTCAATATGTTAGCATGTAATGGCATAAATTCTTGGATGCCCAGACTTGTGCCTAGTAAGTCTTTTCTAAACGTATGTACCGACGCTCACAATTTGTCATCTTCTTCCTCAAATAATAGACATCTATTTCTACCTTAGCTTCATCTTCTTGAGTAAGAATACGCCCCATCGCTAAATCAGTCACTGATAGATATAGTATCAAAGGATTGCTGGGTTTTGGTGGTGACAGAATCAGAGGGCTTTGCAAGTACTTCTGTATGGCTTCGAAAGCATCCTGACATTGCTGATCTCACTAAAACTTGGTTCGTTTCGTTAAAAGTTGGAACAAAGGTTCACAGGTGGTGGTTAGCGTGGCAATAAATCGGCTGATGAACTGAATCTTCCATAAGAAATTCCTTACGTCCTTTTAGGTCCTTGGAGAAGGCATTTCAAGGATAGCTTTGATCTTTAATAAGTCTACCTCTATGCCTCGCTGTGTGATCATAAACCCAAGCATCTTCTCTACTGTAACTCCGAAAGCATACTTATGTGGGTTTAAACGTATCCTATACTTTCTAATCCTCTCGAAGAACTTCCTTAGTGCGACGACATGCCCTTCTCGTGTTTTGGACTTGACGATCATGTCGTCCACATACACCTCTACTTCTTTGTGTATTATGCAGTGTAGCAACGTGGTTGTAGCCCTTTGGTAGGTTATTCCCGCGTTCTTTAGTCCGAATGGCATGACCCTATAACAATAGATTCCCTAAGGCATTGTGAAGGTAGTCTTCTCTTGATCTTCTGGCGCTATCAAAATCTAATTGTACCCTGAAAATTCGTCCATGAAAGACAAGAGCGCATTTTTAGCGGTGTTGTTTACCAATACATCTATGTGGGGGAGAGGGAAGTCATCATTCGGATTAAACCTGTTGAGATTCCTGAAGTCGATGCATACTCCGATCTTTCCATCTTTCTTCAGTATTGGGACGATGTTGGCAACCCACTTTGGGTACTTTGTGACCATAAGAAATTCAACGTCTATCTGCTTCCTTCATCTTGAGTGCCCAATTTGGCCTGATCCTTCTCAGGTTTTGGTTGACGGGTTTGGCATCGAGATATAGGGGGATTTGGTGCTGTACGATGTCGGGGTCTATAATGGGCATGTCTTCGTATGACCATGCAAAAATATTTTTAAAATTTTTAAAATTTTTAATAAAAATATTAATTATTCACGTTCTTCTAAAGACAATGTAGAACCAACCTGAACTAGTTGTATGTCTTTTTTATTATTGAGATTTATTAAAACAGTCACTTTAATTACAGGTTTAACTCGCATTTCTTCTTCCTTTTATCCTCCTCGAATTCATCAAAATCTTCATAATCAAGACAAGATATTTGAGGCACAACAAAGTAAGTAAAATCTGGTTTCATTTTATTAATTTCAAAAGGAGTTACAGCCTGAGATTCAAACAAAAGGGGCTCGGGATACCAACAAATGCATTCCCGATAGACTCATCGTTACATACATTGTGCACAGACTCGGTGAAAATAAATTCAATAGACTCGGACTCCAACTCTCTTGTTACATCATGCATAAGAAAAGACTCAAAAAACTCTCTTTTTCATTTTAGCAGCATCCATGATAAGTGTAGTGTAATCCGTAGGTGCATTGGCTTCCATCATCAGCGCGTCATTATCTTCATCATTGCCTATATGCACTCGTGCCATATCTTCATTGAAGAAATAACCCAGATCTCCTTCCTCGCAATAAACCACCCAGTCTGTTGGAACCTTTTTAGTGAATTTCATCTGCCATATTTCTACTTCTTCCTTACTATCAGACAACTGATGGTCGAAAAAGATCTCCAGCCCCAACAGCTTCTGTTTAGTCTTCTCCTCTATCCACGGTTTGGGAAATCCACAATAAGAGAAATCATCCCCTTCTTTGACAAAGCGCCCATTCAACATTGGCCCGTATTTTTCCATCTTCGGCTCCTCCAATTCTGTCTTGTACCCCAGTCTATATCCAGAACAATTGTGGTGCTCGGGGATTAGTTATGAGATTCCTTATAAGTGCTTTCCCAGTCCCATTCTTGGAAAATAGGACATCATCTTCATCATGGCCAAGACTTTGGGATTCACATAGTTCTCTTTTTCATTCACCAAAACTTGCACAGCCTTAGTCTCGTCGAAGTCAAACCCATTTAGAAGGAGATCTTCCTCCTCATGCTGGATCTGGAGAAGTGGGATAGTGTCATTAAATGGGGTTGGCAATCTAGTTTCTCTCGGTATGGTGACAGTTACTCCTTTCTTGATCGACTTTACTTTTTGGTGTAGGGTTGATGAAACTACTCTGATCGACAGGTCGTGCAGCCACAGCCTCCTTAGTAACAGATTAAATGAGGATAGCACATCGAGAACGTGAAACACTACTTTGCTCTCTAGAGTTCCAGTTGTTATGGAAAAAGTTACTAATTCCAGGACATCTCTTTATGTGTTATTATATGCCCATACTCCTTGCGCACTCGGCTTGAAGTCTTGCGTCTTTAGCCTCAAACAATAAGCAGCTCGCAGTAGACACACATTGAGAGCAAAACCAATGTCAACCAAGATAGCTGGCACCCATTTCTCCAAACATTAGACGGTAAAATGTAACGGCTTATTCTGAGACGGCCCTTCGGTTGAAAATTCTTTGTCACTAAAGGTGATAACATTGGTCTGCTTCTTTGGCAAAAGCATTCCAACCAACTAATCGGGTGATACGTCGATTGCAATGTCTACACTGTGCAAAGCTTTCGAAAATGGCCTATCGGTGCTTATGGGATACCACAAGTAACCCCCACATGCTCACATTGGCTTGTGTCTTCTTGAGTTGCTTCAAAATTATGTCTTCCTCTTCTCCGTTTGCTTTTTCTGCTTGCTTCCTTGGTTCTTCCATGCCCCTACTCAGTTTCTTCTTCTCTAACTACGCGGGCTTAAAATGCCTCCCTCTTCTCGTTGGATGTTCTATCTGTTCTTTAGGTTTCCAAAGAACTTTGAATTGGTCGATTACTTCTCGAATTTCGACCACTGGGTATCCTTTCTTTCGAAAAGCTCAAAAATCGTCTATGCTGATCTTCCTTTGATTTTCTTCCTCGTTAATTGCTCCATCTCCCCAGAGATCCTCCTCCATTCCCATTACGTTTTGTGAAAACCATTGAGATTCTTCACCAATGTCAGTTTTTAACTCAAGGAATTGTAGCAGTGATACCCTATCAAATAGGTCTTCATAATCATAGGGTGGGGGAGGATCCCAAGGTTCCCACGGGCCTCCATGGTCATATGGTGCTTCCACAATCGGATGTCATTCTGGCACATCCTCTCCTTCATTGTATTCTATATCCATGAACTCCTACTCTATTTCTTCTAATTTTCACATGTCGTTCTCTTCTTGGTACTCCACTTCGAGAGAACATAAGATCGGTCCCTTAGGTAGAAGTGTCCTCGATTTTGGCTCATGAAGAGGAACGATGTATACGGAAGGGTCAAACACAGAACTTGCGGTTCCCAATGAGTTCACTTGGGGTGAGTCCATCTCTTTCTCTTCCTACTCTTCTTTCTTCTTGGTCTTCTTACTGATCGATAAATTCTCTTCCTGTCTACTCTCATTATCAACTTCTTTTCCTTTCGAAGATTCTTCTATTTCTGACACTACTCTCTCTTCCTCTTCAACTCTAAAGCATGGCTTGGCTTCCCCATACCAGGCTGTCTCTCGGTGTCACGCTGTATCGTCACTTGGAACGGTCAGGACGTGCTATTTGATGTTAATTCCTGCCTCCTCCAACTCATCTAATGCCTCAAGGCGCGCCAAATCCTCTTATAGCCGTCTGATTTCTTCATCTTCTTCATCATTACCGTCGACAGGGGGAGGAACTTCCTCCTCGTGGACGATAAAGATCGAGAAATTATCAAAATCATCGTCTATTAGATCCTGAATAAGGTCGTTGAGCAACAGTACCTCTTGATCAGACGGTAGAATTGTAATTAGCTTCGACTTTATTGCGAAGACTATGAATTTTGTAGGAACGAAACTTTTCAACCCTTTTTCAACGACATTCACATTCTACTGATTTATGTGGTTTGGTAAAGGATTGGTGGTTACATTCGGTTTGTTAACGGTAGTGGGCGGAGGAATCACCTTGTTATCTATCAAATCTTGGATCTCATGCCAAAGCCTCATGGAGTTGTTGGTTAGATGACTATACCCCGGGTCGAAGGCACAATACTGGGTTGGATTATATCTGGGCGGAAAAGAATTTGGAGGCAGAGTTGGCTCTAAAGGCTTTAGAAGACCCCTCTCGATCAGACGTCTCAAGATGGGCGTTAAAGGTATGGTGAGTTGGGTGAAGGCTCTCTTTTGGTTTCAGGGTTGAATTTGGGTAGTTGGTTGGACAGATGGGCTAGCTTGATTTGGGTTGGGGTTCGGCAGGTTCACTTCATAGCTTTGGTTCACGGCGTCGATGGTATTATTTGGATTGTTGGCATACGACTTTCAAACCGTTCTTTGACTCAGTTCTCCCTTCTCAATATCCACAGATTGCAGTGCATCCTCTATTTGTATCCCGACATTGAAAATTTTCTCAAATGTCATCAGCGGCTGTATTATCAAATATTTGCGTACTGGCTCCTTCTCAGTGGGTCAATTTGTCATTTTTGCTATTGTAGCCCTCTATTGGGTTAGAAACTCAACAAAAGACTTTTTGGCCTCCTTCTGGGTAGTCTCGAGTTCCCGAGTGGTGACATTGAGCTGGATGTTGTATTTATATTGATTTAAGTAAGCAGTGGTAATGTCCTCTCATGTTCTCATCTTCGCAGCATCCAAAGACAAAAATCATTTTTGAGCAGCTTCTCACAAAGACCGTTAGAAGAGCTGAGCCTTTAACTAATCACTGATTCCCATCGATGATAGGGTTCCCACATAAATCCTCAGATGGATTCTCGGGTCTTTGGTTTCATTAAATTTTTCCATGTCAGGCCTCTTAAATTTCTTGGGAAGCTTAGCATCGGGGAACAAACAGAGTCCCTCAACATCCAACATGTATTCTTCAACTCGTAAGGCTTTTCTCAAAATCTTCTCCAGTTTGTCGACCTTATCAGATAAGATCGATTCTTTCATGGCTAGGATCTCTAGGATTCCCAGCCGAACGAGTTGTGCAACTGCTTGTTGGACTGGTTCAGGTTCCACATTTTCATCCCAGAGGTTATCCTCTACTCTGTCTACTTGGGCGTTCAGGAGAACTGCATTGGGGTCTACAACTCGAGTTTGTAAAGCCTGGATCTATGCTTGATACTGTGTCTAAATCCTAGCTTGATTGGTCATTGTAGTGCTAACTTCTTCAACTATCCGCTGTAACTCTAAGATCGCCCTCATCATGTCTGCTATAGTCAATTTTGGATCTGCCATCGGTATCCTTAGCTGAAACGTTTGAGCCTTTTGCTCGGAGATTAGGCCCAAGTGCGTTTAGGTTCTTCTCTGCATGGCGCTATTTTTTCGGATCTCTAAACTGAAAAGACTCATGTGAATCGGAGGACTTGTTGGCCGGGCCTAAACTCGAAATAACTCGCCCTCGACGATAGTACGGGAAAACAAAAACTAGTCCTAATCGGGATCCTAACTAGACAAACAAAAGTATCCATAAAAGAAAATCACATAACCCTAAAAGATTTATTGATCCTAAAAAAAAGAATTTTAAGAAACTATATGCATATGAGAAAGCTGGTAGGTTTGCACTCAATGTACCTTCTTAATAGAGTCAAGAATATACCTCTTAATGCCAGGAATGGTGTAAAACATGGACAAACGGTACGCAATAACTCTTTTTACCACATTTATGGAAGCATGTGGCCAAAAAGCTTGCTGATTTCCCCGACATAGCTCTGAGACAGTAAATTGATCGGGGTACTGGGTAGGCGGAGCGGGGGTTTGAAAACTAAGTACACAAATATGAAAATGCAAATGCTAATACCGATGAAAAGTTTTCAACAAGAATCATTGACATTCCAAGTTAAGCCTTCTTATGATTTTTTAAAAAATCAGTCACTAGCGGAGTCGCTAGAAAAACTGCGGGTATTATTTTTGGGGGAGACGGTGCATCGAATATCTATTATTTTTTTAGAAAAATGTTCTTTTCCTTTTAAAACAAGAATATCCAAGATACCTGAGCACATTTTTAAAAAAAATAGAGTCGTCACTTGGTTTTTGAGAAAAATCAAGAAAAACAAAAAGAAGGCTACGAGTTTTTTAAAAATGTAACCAAAGAAAAAGAGGATTTAGCGGGTAAGGTATGAAAAGGGAAGGTGTTAGGCACCCTTTTCACCCAACCATGAGGTTGGCCTCTACTTTGTCAATATTAGTTCTTGTTGTAAATGTTTTAAATGTAACATATACAGAATGTGAGGTTAAAGAGAGTTCAAACAAAAGCAAGTAAAGAAACAAAATCTAAACTACGATGCTAAGGGTCATGCAACTTGGTTATTATTTCTAGATATGCCACGCATATCGTTTGAGCAAAATAAAGAAAAAAACATGCAAGTAAACAATAAAATGAACAAATAAAGATCTAAAGGTCATGCAACAACGTTTCTACCTCCTAACATGTTATGAACAAACTATATAGAGTAAATAGAGGAGACCAGAACATCATTTTCAAGCTACTGAACATGCAGAAAACTCTTAGCCGAGTAACAAATGTTGCGGCCATGAGAAAGTGAGTCACAAAACATGCGGCTGTGACAAATATTAGGTTACCGCAAGAAACAGAATAAACAAAGCTTACGGTCGTGACAAATAAAAGTCGTGGTCAAGATTTTTAAGGATCCCAAAAGGGTATAATCATCATACAAAGCCTAAAACAAACTTAAAATAGACATGATATGTAAGACAAAGACCATAACCCATTTATTCTAGGTTAGATCCACCACCCTTTATCCTCTACATAAGCAATATCTCGAAATAAAGCATACATGGTATAAAAAATGAGTAACAGAGTGCTTGAAACACATTTTCATGTCACTGATCTCATAAAACCTCACAGCCGTAGTAAGAGGACATCGCCACTGTGACAAATATGGAAGTATAAGCTACAGCCGTTAGAAAAGAATTGGCGGCCATTATTGTGAGTTTAATAAAACACATGGCTGTGACATTAAAAGGTCGCAGTCGTCATGTTTTTATAATTACAGAACATATAAAATGAGAGGTGTACAGAATGGAGACCACGAGCCATTTGATCTAGGCCAGATCTACCATTCATTCCCCAAAAAGAACATGAACTATGGTACAAAAAAGAGCAAAACAAAATAGAATAAGGAAAAGGGAGAAAAACCTTGAAATAAACAAATAACAAAGAGTTTCAAAGAGTGTTTTCATGTTTTTAACCTTTAAACAAATGTCACAGCTGAGACAGTAAGATGTCGCGGCTGTGAGAAAAGTAGGTAAAAAGGTAACAGCCAAGTGCACAAAAGTAACAGTCGTGACTGTAGGTTTAATAAAATATGCAGCTGTGACATTGAAAGGTCGCGACCATCATATTTCTAGAACCTTAGAATGTTTTTGATGTGCTCAGTGTGCTTGTGAGTGTAGACAACCCAATTTGACCCCGTCTTATCTTAGGTTGATTTGGGTGAATCCGATGATGAAATCAAATGAAATGGTGCTTGAGAACGATCATCAAGGAATGATCTAAGCTTAGTGTTCAAAACCAGATAATCAAAACCTTTAAACCAATAAACCTACTTTGAGCTACCAACTTCAAAACCTTAAGCCATTATTTTTGAACCTTGGGGTCGCCAACTTTATTGTGATGACCGCCATAAGAACTTCTTGAGAACCCTAGCCAAGGTGGCAACTGCCAACTTAGAACTATGGGGTCGACAACTTTATTGTGGAGATCGCCATAAGAAACCCTTGGAAACTTGATTCTTTGTGGCGATCGCCAACTCCAAAAACCCTGACATGTCCCAAAACATACCAGCATCTCATTGGTTGATGAACTCTATAAATACTGTACCTCTGGTACATTTTTTAGGATAGATTTTGAGAGAGAGGTACTCTGCCGAAGTACTAAAAGAGTACAAGTCTTGACGCGACACCCTGCTGACTTGACGCCTGTACTCTTCGAATTCATGACTTACTGATTGGAATTGGAGCATTCCTCGAGGATCGAACAATTGAGCACTATTCTCCTGACTTGAGGATTCACCCAGGTTACGGTTCAGGTATTCTGTAAGATCTCCGACGCTTCTCTCTTCACTTTCTTCTTATGTGAAGAGGTCGGGTTACATTTTCAATTGCATGCCTACTTCTCAATTTTGTGCTTAGTTAGTAATTTCTAAATCTGAAACATGTTTGATCCTAGTTTCGAACTAGTTATGCTTTTATAGTTTGATCGGATTTCATAGTTTCGTATATTCCAGTTCTTTATTTTATAGTACATTATTATTATTGTACTATTCTATTGAAATTTAGCAATATTGTCTATATTCCTTGCATCGTAATCTATGATATTATGATCGCGATATTCCAGCATCGACATTATTGTGATCATAGTAGTCAATATTGCGCCCACATTCTTTTCTTTTATCTTATTCTAAGTTTTACCTCGTTACAGTTGTTTGATTAAAGCATGCTTTACTATACTAGCATAGTTTGTTATTTTCTAATATTTTAGTTAGTAATAGACTAGGTTAGGTACTTCTACCTTAGTTTCGTGACATGTTTAGAATTTAGTGAATTTTAGAGTATGTTTCTGTTTAAAATCATGTTAGTGTAATTTTAGGTTATTTGACAATATTGTAAGCAATTTATGTTCATTTTTTGTGTGTTTAGAATTTAGTGAATTTTGGAGCATGTTTTTGTTTAAAATCATGTTAGTGTAATTTTTGATTATTTGGTAATATGTATTTTTGATGTGATAATTTTGGAGCATGCTTTTGTTTACTTCGCTTAAAATCATGATTAAGATAATTTAGGATATTTGATTATTTTACAATATTGTATGTAATTTTGATTAGAATCTATGGAGTTTTAAGATTATATTTCTTTTAATTTGAAACCATGTCATGCTTATGTTAGTTTAAGTTATTTGGTGTTATTGCATGCGGTTTGCTCCATGTATCTTTTAGTTAGAAATTACATACCGTAGCACTTAGAATTTTTCTTTTGCTACTTGTTTTATTTGGTGTTCTATATAAATATGTTATGTATTTTTTTATTTGATTTTGATTGTTCTCTCTTTGCATACATTTGAAAATTTTAATTAAGAACCAATGATGATTAGTAAAGGCCAACCTCACATTAGGCAAACGGGGTGCCTAACACCTTCCCCAGTTCGTACCTTAGCTCCTGAACCCCAGTTTTCTCTGATTATTATTTTAAAGATCAGTGGCTCATTTTGTTTTTCTTAGTTTTTCTCAAAAACCAAGTGGCGACTGCATTTTTCACAAAAAAAGATTTTCAAAATTTAGTTTTCAAGATGTTAAAGTATTTTTTATACATTTTTTGAATTCCCTTATTTTTGAATCAAAACAATCAAAAATTCTGGCGCCACTGTATTTTCTGGCGACTCCACTGAGGATTGGTTTATAAAATAAAATAAGAGGGCTCGACTTGAAAACATTATTGGTTCTTAATAAAAAATTTTAATTTACATTCTTGCATGCATTTGAATTGTTCTCAGCCACTTGCCTAGTCGACCCGATACCCTAGTCAGTTTACTGTCTCGGGACTATGTCGAGTAAATGGACAAGCCTTACTGGCTGCACGCTTTCACAGGAGCGATAAAAGAGTTCTTGCATACTGCTTGACCATGTCCTGTACCACACCAGGCATGAGAGGTATATACTCAGCTCTACTGAGAAGTTACCCTGATCACTAACCAAAATCAGTCTTTTCTGCATATAGTTGCTTAGAACCTTCTATTAGGTGCTGCTGAACCAGTAGGATTATTTGTTTTGTTAATTGTATGATTTGTTTACGTTTGTTAGGCTTTTTGTTTGTTCGGCTTAAACTTGTTCCCTTTTTCTGCGTTTGGACCGAGTTTCCTGTTATCCTTTGTTGATTAGGGTAGCTTTTCCTTCGGGTTCTTACCCGGGTTTTAATCTTCACCTTGTTTGGTTTTTGTGTCGTTGGTTTTCTTCTAGAGTTAGTGCTCGTGTTTTGGTTTGAAACCTTTAGGATAGCTTTTCGCTCTCTTTTGAGTTCTTCTCAAGCTCTCGGTTTTATACCCCTAGTTTTGTTTAGGCTTGCTTTCTTCGAACCCTTGTCCAGGTTCTTGTCTTGAGGACCTGCCTGGGTTAGATCTGTTTTGCCTACTCGAGTGCTGCCCGTTTAGAACCTTAGGGTAAACCTTCCTTTTGTAGTTTTGTTAGTCGCTCGCTCTGTTTTCGTGTTGGTTCTTAGGTGTTGGGGTTTCTAGTCGTTATGTTGCCAGTATGAGCTCAACATGGGCATGTTTTAGTTTCGATTTTATATCTGCTCGTGGTCAGCTATTTTTGGTATTTGGAGTGTCAGTTATTTGTTATCGAGATTCTTTTTAAGAAATGTCTGATACTGGCGATTCTACTTTTGGGATTTAGGTTTTGCTTTGAGTCTAGATCATTGAGTCAGAAGGTTTGCATCCAGTGCATATTTAGGCTTGGCCAGAAACAGGCAGACTCTATAGAATATCTGAACAAGCAGTAAAATTATCTAAAATGGCAGAGAATGAGGTGGACTTGATGTTAGAGGCAAAAATGGTACGATCATTATTTTTGTAAATGATTTTCGATAAAAAATTAACTGGATGGACAAACACCGAAATGGGCTCCAGATAAAACTTTTGACGTCGATCGATCAAAATAAACCCGTGCAACTACGTTAATTTAGAAGAATACCTTCATTGGTCAAATATTCAACTACGTTTTTGATTTCGAGTTAAAACTTTAGTCAGACCTTTTACTGTATTTTCTTATGCGATTCTCGGATATAGTGTGGGCTATAATTCTCTGAGAACTCATACCGGCAAAATGTAGATAGCTTTAGTCTTAGAAGACAAGTTATGAAACTGATTCAACCTACCCGCATATTTATAGGGCTACAGTAGGGATGTGTGGAGTAATTATGAGTAAAACTTCCAGTGAAACACAGACACCCATTAGCAGTTTTCGCAATTAAGCAAACCTTATAGTGGTAATTGTAATTATGAAAATCTTGCAGCGGTTTCTGTAATTTTCACAAAATACTGAATTATAGTTCACACTACTAAAGAACTATAATTGCACTCTAGCCCAAAATCTCAAGACTATTTTGCATTGAGCTCCTGTTATTAAATGCTTAATATTTATCCCCACGTTAAGATTATCGATACCCGTTAATTAAATTTAATTACTGATAATTTAATTTAATCGGTATTTTTAAATTTCTTAAGTTTTTCCGCTTAACTTATTTGGCCACTAAATAATCAAATCCACCTGCAAGATTCAGACCGGTCAAAACTTATAAGCTTTCTTAAGTGGGTATCATTAGTCCCGATCATTCGAGACGTGGATTCCATCAATAATTAATATTTACCATATAAATAATACCGTTATTTAACTCACCGGAAATATAGACTCATATAAGATCACACCCTTTAATGAATCAAAATAACGAATATTAAATATACGCAAATCAATAATTATTTAAGGATTAAGAGTATAAATACTATTCATAATAATTTTGGGGTGTGAATTAATTTATATAATCAGTATAAAATTAATTATCCCAACGTGTCCCATTCAATACACACAAAGCGTATTACCACAGAGAGTCAAAACAATAGACGACACTATTATCTATTTTTCGTAACCAAGATAGGTCTACTAAAACTCTGTACTATAGTCGTACCAATGGTATATCTATTTTCATCTATATTGTGAACATAAAACTTATATTCTGTAAGAACCTAAAATTTGATATTCTGTGTGCAAGACGTACTCTATACACCAGATTAAATACTATATAAAATAGTAGACATCCATGCATAATATTATAGAAATGATATACATACATTGCTCATAAAGATTCTCATAAAATAAAAAAATTAATTTTATTAAAATAAAATTAAATACTAAAAA
The DNA here is from genome assembly GCA_032360265.1 of Heliamphora ciliata. Lineage (NCBI taxonomy): Eukaryota > Viridiplantae > Streptophyta > Magnoliopsida > Ericales > Sarraceniaceae > Heliamphora > Heliamphora ciliata. Next base: position 13,892 of record JAUMHN010002136.1, on the reverse strand, counting down.
CATAATTTTTAGTATACCAACCCTAACACTTGACAGCTTTGATGAAGGCAATCACTGAGATACAAAGGGCTATTGAACAACAGACGCAGGCTCAGAACCAGTGTCAGGATCAAATTCGGGCAATCTAAACTCGCTTGCTGGGGGTAAATAAGCAGTAAGATGATACAAATGAGAACGGAGATGACTTTTGAGCAGATAATAAAGGGCAGGAGGTGCCACCAATTGTTGTACCATCGCGGGTTCCACATCAGGTCGTGATAGAGAAAGAAAACACAGCTCAATCTAGGGAGTCCGCATTAGCAAAAAAGATTAATCGAATGAAAAAAATACTAAGAAAGGCAAAGGGAGTGGAAGAATATATGCAGGATGTAGGTGATTTATGCTTATTCCCAGATGCCAAACTTCCAAAAAAATTCAAGATACTAGGGATGGAGAAGTTCAACGGCACTGGAGATCCTCGAATTCATCTGAGGATGTACGTCGGTACTCTCTTTCCCATGGGAATTGATGATCAGCTAAAGGCCCAATTGTTCCATCAATCACTATTGGGGGAAGCGCAGAAGTAGTTTCTCTTCCTAGATGTTGCAAATATCCGAATATAAAAAGACATTGCCACTGCCTTTGTTAGTCAGTATAGCTATAACGTCTCGCTGGACGTCACTACTCGAGAACTCAAAACCACCCGGTAGGAGGGTTGGCAGTCATTTGTGGACGTTTTAACCAGGTGGAGGGAAAAGGCGGCCAAAATGATAAATCGACCAACGAAGAAGGAACAAGTGAGGATTGTAGTCAAGAACCTCCAGTCTCCATTGAAGTGTTATTTGATAACACAGCCATTGTCCACTTTTGAATAGCTGGTTGATGCCGGGGTCCAGATAGAAGACGCGATCCAGTCTAGAGATATTGAGAAATCTGAGCCAAGTCAAAAGCAAAGGTCCTTTCCCGTAAAAAATCAAAGCCAACCCACCGCTGCTGCGAACTTTATTTCTCGTTCGAACGAGGTTAACCTTTTGAGCCTCCATTCTGAGCAATACAATCCCTCATCTTCTACCCCATAACTAGGTAATAACCAGCAGTCTCAACAGAAGCTGAGGAGAGTTTTTACTCCTCTCAATATACCTTTTATCTACAGCTCTTAATCGACTCATCGAGAAGGGGTGAATCAAACTTTTAGACCCAATGCCTGTACCCGACCCCCTACCACCAAGATACAATGCTTTCCAATATTGTTCCTTTCACCAAGGTCATGGACACTTGACCGACAAGTGCATGAGGTTGTGCCATGAGATCTAGAATTTTATCGACAACAAGGTCATTCCACCGCCATCCGCTGCTCAGAAACCAATTGTTACAACTAATCTGCTGCCAAACCATGCTAAGCACGGAGGAGAGAATTTGATTTTACTAGGGGAGTTAGAGGATCCTAATCGTTACATGTGTTCAGCACACTTTTTGTGTCCACATGGTTTAGTTGCTAAAGATCAATTGTGTTCCTTAATCATGGCTGAAAATGGATGGGACACGATGAAAGAATGGAATGACAATGCTTGGGAAGAATATCAAATGATGGTTCAGGTTGACAATCAAGAAGAGCGTAATGAGGATGCTGGCTGGCCGTTAGACTACCCTGTATAGTCATATGGATTCAGTCATGTACTAGATGGCGTCAATCTTCCTCAGTTGTTCGAGGATGAGGCTTATGCCAATGAAATGCTGTCTTATTGGCTGGTTCGAACTGTAGTGAAGTCGGATAGGGAGGAATGGACTGAATTTTGGACTACCCTAAAATAGCAGGTAGGTTACATCAGGAAAGACATCTGGGGGATAGATGACATCGATAACACGTGGGCAATAGAAAAGGAGAAAGAAAGGAAGGGAAGATTAGAATGAGCCAATCTGGACGACCTGTGGGAATTCAAAAGTTCTTCGCATGTTATCAAGATCAGACAAACTGAGAACACAATGCCAAGATTATGGGATCCTGAGAAAGGGGTAGAATAACTGACTAGGAGTGGGTGACATTTTAAGCTGGCTCAATTAGAAAAAGGGCAAGCAAGCGGGAAAGAAAAAGAGAAGGAGAAAGAAGAAGAAGAAGACGCTATACTAAAACAACTAAAAAAGACTCAGGCTAATATCAGCATCTAGGGTTTGTTGATGGCTTCACACCGACATCGACAAGCCGTGTTGAAGGCTTTAAACAAGGCTAATGTTTCAATCGATGTGACTCCACAACAACTCATAGGACTTATTCTGCCGGCGGTGGAGCCGAAGGTCATTCCCTTTTTTGATAAGGATTTGTCGTTAGAAGGGAGGAGCCATAACAAACCATTGTACATCACTGTTAAATGCTTGGAGAAATGGGTCCTAGTGACTCTCATTGACAATGGTTCAACATTGAATGTCTTCCCACTCAAACTGCAATCTACCTAAGGATGAAACCTGATCATTTCACACCCAATAACCAGGGAGTTCGGGCCTATGCTAACATAAGGCGAGACGTGCTCGGGTTAGTGTCATTCACAGTATTAGTAGGACTACTAGAGATTCCAGTCCAATTAGATGTGTTAGATGTTTCGGCATTTTTAATTTGTTGTTAGAAAGGCCATGGCTTTATGACTTGAATGTCCAAGCAGTACCTTTCACCCTTCACCAAAAGCTAAAGTTGATTAAGAATGGGGTAGTGCTGACAATCTACGAGGAAGCTAGTATTCAAGCCCCAAGAGAAGATAGCACAACTCTCCAAGAGGTTCAGCACAGAAAAGGAGACATGTTTTTAAGCGGATTCAGTTTTGACGAGACTTCAGCCCACGAGCAGTCACAATGATAAAGCGAATGTCCTATTCCTCAAGAATGGGATTAGGTCGCAAGCAGCAAGGTATTTCGAAGCACATCACGGTAACACAGAGCTCACAGCTTCGGTTTGGGGTACAAATTGACCAAGGAAGATTTGAAGGAGCCGAAAAAAGGACAGAGGGGAAAAAGGAACAGATACTTAGGAACGTTGAATGGTTACTTCGTCAAAAAAGGTGAGGATTTTTCTTACTGTGGCTTCTTGGAGCCATGGATTGATGAAAAGACTAACCAGAAGCTACCGAGACTAGAAATTTTTTTTAACCACCAACTGTTTGACACGGAGGAAGACGAAGTTTTGGGAGAAAAGGAAGGAAAGAAGAAGAAAAGGGAAGAAGATTGGGCTGATAAATTAGAAGGCATGGGAGCTTTATTTGCTGACCAGGTGTGCATCACTGATCAAGACTGCTTGATGAAGGGTTTCAAAGTACTAGCTAACTATACCAGCCTTATCATGGATGCTGCGGTAAAAATTGTCAATAATTGGTCTCTTGACTTTTATATTTTGCATGACATGGGTCTCGAGTCCAAGTCTAAATCTCGTGAATTTCTATCTGATGACCTGTTTGTTAAGTCTGAGGACACATCTGTCTGTGTATCCTCTCTGCTGCTTTTGATCTTGTAATCCCTTCCCTTTTTCATATCAATGAAATGAACAAGATTTTTGGTTACTCTGCTTTGTTTGATTTATTTCATACGTTTTCTGACGATTTTGAATTCGACGGGAATTTTTCGGAAGAAATAAGACTTTTCATAAAAAAAAAAAGAGAAACGTGTGCCCAACCTATAATTGAAGAAACTTTGTCAATAAATTTGGGTAATAAAAATAATCCACAAATTGTGTAAATCCAGTCTTCGTTATCTTTAGTTGAACGTGAGCAATTAATAACTTTATTAAAAGAATTCAAAGACGTCTTAACATGGTTTTACGAGGATATACTTGGTATTGATCCCGATATTATCCAGTACCATATCCCGATGTTAAACCGATCAAACAGAAATTGAGACAGATACGGCTAGAATGGGTTCTGAAGATTAAAGAAGAAGTCACCAAGCATAGCAACGCTGGATTCCTTATGGTAACCGAGTATCTGAAATGGGTGGCCAACATTGTTCTGGTTTTGAAAAAAGACGGACGGATCCGAGTCTGTGTAGATTTTTGGGATCTCAACAAAACAAGCCCGAAGGATGATTTCCCGTTACCGCATATTGATGTTCTGGTAGACAGCATAGTAGGGCATGCTCTATTATCATTCATTGACAATTGCTCTGGGTACAATCAGATCGTAATGGACCCTAAAGAAAAAGAAAAGACGGCATTCACTACACCTTGGGGCACCTACTATTATCGTGTGATGCCATTTGGTTTAAAGAATGCAGGAGCAACCTATCAAAGAGCAGCCCCTACTTTGCAGCATGACATGATACACAAGGAAGTCGAGGTGTATGTGGATGATATGATAGTAAAGTCCAAGGATCGAGATGGCCACATCATAGCATTGCAAAGGTTCTTTTAAAGAATCAAAAAATACAAGATGCGACTCAACCCACAAAAAATGCGCCTTCAGAGTCACTACAAGAAAAATGCTTGGATTTTTGATTACTGAATGGGGCATCGAGGTTGACCCGTCAACAATTAAGGCAACCATGGAAATGCCTCTAAAGACCGAGCGAGAAGTCAGGGGATTTCTAGGCAAGATACAGTTCATCAGTCGGTTCATAGCAAAGTTGACAACCACCTGTGAGGAGTTGTTCTGCCTGCTGAAGAAAGGGGTCAAGTTTGAATGGAATCAGAAATGCCAAGATGCCCTTGAAGCTGTGCATTAGTACTTGCAAAACCCACATGTTCTGGCTCCTCCTAAGCTCGATAGATCACTGATTCTCTATTTATCAGTGATTGACTCGGCTATGGGATGCATGCTGACACAAGAAGGAGAAACTGGAATTAAGAAGGTTGTCTACTCTTAAGCAAAATGATGACTGGGTCTGAGATATGATATACGCCACTAAAAAAGACATGTTGGGCTTTGGTTTGGGCCTTTCGAAAACTAAGGCATTACATGCTATCTTTCACAGTGAATGTAATTTTCTGAATGGAACTGTAAAATACTTATTTGAGAAGCCGACACTAACAAGAAGGTTAGCCCGGTGGTTGTTGTTTCTATCAGAATTTGACCTCGAGAACGTCACTCAGAAGTTGGTAAAAGGCAGAGTAGTAGCAGAGTTTTTAGCAGACCAACCAATTAAGATAGGCGAAGATGTAGACTTTTTGTTCCCCGACAAGCAGCTCATGGGAATCCAGGATGATAAATGGACTCTGTATTTTGATAGCGCATCTAATCAGTATGCTTATAGAATAAGAGTTCTCCTTGTCACTCTTGATGAATCACATGTTCCCTTGTCTCTAAAGCTCCATTTTGAGTTACCAACAACCAAGCTGAGTATAAAGCATGCTTAGTCGGGTTAGAGTAAACCCTAGAACTAGGGGCAAAGAAGATGAAAGCCATCGAGGACTCAGCATTGGTGGTTTCACATGAAAGAGGGGAATGAAAGGTTAAGGACATAACATTAATTCTTTATCATCAAGAGATGAAAAAGCTGATACTGTGCTTTGAATCAGTTGTTTTCACTCACGTTCCGGGACTGCAGAATAAGTTAGTCGACGCATTGGCTACTTTGGCATCGATGATTGACATACCATTTGGAGTTAGGATGAGACCATTGATAATTGAGCAGAAAAGAAAATCGGCATACGATATGGCGGCCGCAATTGAAGAAATCAATGATGAACTTTCTTAGTACTTTGATATTTAAAATTTTGTAGAAAAGAGAGAATACCCCAAGTTTGCTAGCAAAAAGGATAAAAGAGCAATAAGAAGATTATCTGCATAGTTCGTCATTTGCGGGGGAAAATTATACAAACGAAGGCATTCTAGAGTCAACAAGCTATGTGTCAGTAGTGAGAAAGGTCGAGAATTAATGAAAAGGGTACATGCAAGAGTTTGCGGGCCTCACGTGAGTGGAAACATGTTAGCCAAGAAGATCCTACGATAAGGGTATTTTTGGATGACAATGGAGACAGATTGCATACAGTTTGTGTGAAGGTGCCATAAGTGCTAGATCCATGCAAACCTTATGCACGTTCCTCCATCCAAGTTGTATAGCCTGACGTCGCCATGGTCGTTCTTAGTATGGGGCATTGATGTGATTAGCAGGGTAACACGAAAGGCTGCAAATGGACACGAGTTCATTTTGGTGGCCATCGACTATTTTAGCAAGTAGGTGAAAGCTGCCTCCTACTCGGTATTGAAAGCTTCACATGTCGCCAAGTTTACCAGACATAATTTTATCAATACGAGGTCCCTCATGAGGTTATCTCAGATAATGGCTCGCACTTCTAAGTTGAAGTAGTGGATCTTTTTGAAGAATACCAGATAGTGTCCCACAAGTCATAACCATACCGGCCACAAACCAATGGAGCAGTCAAAGCAACAAACAAGAATGTAAAGAAGATTCTACAAAAAATAATTAGCTCACATAAAGATTGGGCAGAACATCTATCGTTTGCACTTTGGGGGTATAGGACATCGATTAGAGTTTCAACAGAAATCACGCCTTATTCTTTAGTATATGGGATGGAAGCTGTGCTTCCCATTGAGGTGAAAATCCCTTCACTAAGTGTAGTGGCTAAGGTCAATATTTCAGAGGCAGAATAGTAGAAAAATCGAATGAAAGAGCTGCTCTTATTTGATAAAAGAAGGTTGCAGGCTTTATTTCATGTACAAGGGTATTAGAGAAGGATAACCTAAGCGTTTCAAGAAGTTCAAGGCCCGAGATCTTAGAGAAGGTGACTTGGTTCTTAAAGAAATTAGGGCTCCCATCTTCGACCCAAGAGGCAAGTTCAAGCCAAACTGGTCCAGGTTGTTTCTAATCAAAATTATTATGACTGGTGGTGTAGTAATCATCATGGATTTGAATGAAAATACATTCTCCACTCCGATCAACTTAGACTAGCTCAAGAAATACTATCCTTGAGAGAAAAATAAATAAAATAAAATCTCGCTAGGCTGAAAATCGAAAAGGCGACCCAAACAAAAGTTAGAGCAGCCCGCAAGGCCGAAAACCTAAAAGGGCGACCGTGACAAAAGTTAGGGCATCACAAAATGAGAGTGTTAATACCCAAGAATTAACCAAGCCCAAACTACGTTAAGGCCTGATTTTACTTTCTTGGGATACGTAGGCAGCTTCTTTTAAGAAGTCCGGCCACTTTCTTTGGTTTAACCAATTTTGAATCTAAGCAAGATCAATGCAATTTTGTCTTTAAGTTCTAATAATAAAATCTTTCACATTGCAAAAATCGAAAAGCTTAAGATAATTGAAATCTTTTTCAAATAAAAGTGGAATACTTCATTTCAGTTTTGATTACAAAATTTTGAAAATAAGGTGGGCGCGTAAGTCCTAAACTCTAAAATAAAGTAAAATTGAAAGCTATGAAATTTGAAAAGCAAGGCAAGTTTCTCAAATCTTCATTCTCTTCGCTTCCTATTTTCCTTCTTCTTTGTTTTGTTTCTCTCTATCTTGGACCAGCTATGCCTTATACTCCTCGAAAAGATCTAGATATTGTAGCTCCTGCGTCACCATCAGTGAGCGAGATGGCCAAGCCTCATAATACTTTGCCAAAAGCGGGGCCTGAAGAGAAGATGAGTATAAACGGCCTCGAATGCTATGGAAGATGATATGACTCTGACCAAACTGGCGCATGATTTGGTGAGGGTAGTAGAAAGTGGACTGTCACAAGCCAATCAACAGAACGTCGGGATTGTCCATAGTGGTTAGGGTTATAGTTGAGATTCGCCACTGGAAGCACTGCTAGGTAATGTTTTCACCCATCAGAGAAGAGAGATAATGTTGCCAAGCTGTCTCAGTGCTGCATATCTGATAATAATGGCGATAGATGAGAGCCGCAACACTAAACCTGTCTGTGGGTATTTTCTACATGAGATATACCTTCTCCATCAACCAAATCTATAGGAAAGGTTAGAGGTGGAAATCAAGAAAAATTAGTAAAAAGGGGAATAAAGTTACTCAAATTTGCAAAAATGGCCAACGAAGATTAACGAGATGGGCAGTGACATGATGATGAACCCGAACCTGAGCTAGATGAAATGGAAGCTAGCTGGAAGACAAGAAGAGCGGCCTCGGATGACATCAAAGTATACAAAGGTGCAAGAATTCTGGGTACTCATTGGCATGCATGCACCCGTGATGGTTGAATTGGAATAAAATTGACCTCTTTGAGGGCAAAATAGGAGGGCTCCGACCAAGGCCCAGGAGAAGGGAATTGACCGTTGAAGACTCGTGGAAGAGGCAAGTGGGAAGTGATTAGTTTGTAGGAAGTGATACGATTCTTCTGGGTGTTGATTGGTGATGCTATGCATAGTGCGTACCCTGTGAGTTTTGAAGTCGGTCTAAGGATTGGGTAGTGGATGAATTGATTGTTGGAGACTCGTAGAAGAGGCAAGTGTGTTTTCAGCCAACAATATATCTAAAAAGACTGATGAAAAAGAAAGGTTTTGAGTTTTCCTGAAGAAGCAAGGGGCTACTAGCAAAAGTAGTAGTCTTTCCATGATGAACAGCGTCTAGGCCAATCAACGTCTCAGCAGAACTAGCAGGACAAAGTCTTTCCCCGACCACATTTAACCTGTAATGTCCACTAGTGAGCAGCTAACACGTCTATCAGAAGGAACCAAGAGGTAACGAGCAAGGAGGCAGAAACACAAAGCATAGCAGCACCGTAGTTAAAGGCCGAGATCACTAAGGTTGCCAGTGGGATGAAATCTATCTATAATCCAAGGAATGTCAAGACAATTGTCAGATGTCAAGAGAGAAGCCTCCATTTTGGATATGCCACAGAGTTATATTATCTGTTGCTGAGTTGAAAGGAAGAAAGTGGGTACAACAACAGAACTTCGTGGGGTCAGATCTAGAATGGTAGCAAACTCCTCTACAGTAGGGCACAGCTCCTCAAGACCAAAGCGGAAAATTTGGGATTGTGGGTCCCATAGTTGTGCAGCAGCTTTCAGTAATGGTTCGTTAATCTTGATAGTTATCAAGGAAAACAGAGAGTTAATACCGAATGAGGTGAAGTTAAGACGTTTAACATGTGAAAACTCCTCGATCCATACAGAAAGTGGGCCATGAAAGGAAGCCTTCTTGATGAAAGTGACAAAAAATTGGGGTCCCAAGGTTGTATTTATAAGGCATGTGAAGGCTGAACGTCAAAAAGTTTGAAAAAGTACGATGCATGTGGCATGCTACGTAATCCCCCTCAGGCCCCAATAGCTCAAAAGTAGGAGTCACCGCCATCTCGAATAAAATGTTAAAGCAGCTCAGATGATCTGTCCGATGCATGTGAGCTAGAGGAGTCGCTGAAATCCAGAAGTAGTCGAATTTGAGAGACTGTCGAACCACTCACTCTCCCAGATACTACTCGTGGCAAAAAGGCCTCTCCAGTAAGATTCGTCTCCTGGAGGCATCAAGGCTGTGCATCAAATCCCCACCAGCCTGATCCTCCATCCCGCGCCAGATACCCTAATGAACCTGTATGAACAGTATAGCCAATGTAAAAAGAGAACAATGTACAGTATAGTATGAAAAGCAGTGTTTAGTGAACAGTGTACAAAGAGCAGTGATCAGTGTGTAGAATAGTGTTCAGTGAATAGTGCACAGAGAACGGTGCAGTATAGAGAATAGTGATCAATACAGTGAGCAGTGAATAGTACAGTGTACAAAGAACAGTGATCAGTACAGTGAGCAGTTAATGGTGCAGTATAGAGAACAGTGCACAATACAGTAAGCAATGATAAAATAAAGCAATAAGTTGAGAATAGAGTCATAAATGGTACCTGGTCGGGAGTTATTCAGTCTAAAGATGCTCAGAACCTCTCCAGGTCCTTCCCTCCGCTCTTCCTCCCCTTCAAGTCGTGGGCCCACCAAGCAGCACGGGGGATGATCAGGGGATCAGTAGCAGAGTTTGCCGGGACATGAAGCCCAAGGAATTCATAGGTCTATAACTATAAAGAGAGTGTGTTAGTAGAAGAATAGAAAGCAGATTGCAGATATCATACTGAATAAATGAACAGTGTACACAAACTAAAACGTACCTTCCAAACCCTCTAGTATCCCCCTATGGCTGAGCTTCTAGGGGAATCGGGTCAAGGCCCTCATTGAACTACAGAGTGTGGCAAGTGTAGCTCCTCCCTAGTCATATGTGGCCACTCAGTCAAGGCAAAAGAGGGCGTCGAGATAGTGGAGACGTACGGTATTCTACTTGTTTGAAAATAAGGAGGTGCCAAACATGTACAACAGAAAAGCGCAACCAACCCACTCATAATGGCAGGGCTCGGTGCAGTAAAAATGGCAAAAATGATCATGAAACTAGATACACCTAACTTGGTCTTGATCCATCTGAACTGAGACGGTGCCTAGCAGGTATGTCAGCGCCTCAGTAGAGTGGGCCATATCTGGATCGAAGGGGATAGGAGCTCGTCAAACTCGAATGCCAGTGATCATAGCAAAATCGAGTGGTGTCAGCGTCACCTCAAAAGTGTAGGAGTGAAAGGTGTTGGTGGTATCCCACCACCTCTCTGCCAAAGCAATAAGCCATACTCGGTCATTACTGGTTCGACCTAGTAGTGGGATGAACCGAGCAAAGCCAAAGGTGTCAACAAAGGCCCAGCTGAGAGCAGGAAGGACGTCATACCACTCCTTTACATCACTAGAAGCGAAACCCCTAAATCCTCAAACGTACTGGCCAACCTAAAAAGTAGAAGATGATCAGAAGAGATATAAGAAGCAGTCAAAGTGAATGGAATGCGAAAAATATGAAAGGAAAAGAAAAGTAATCTTTTTAACCCTAGGTTCATATGTGAGTGGCGATTCTTTGATTTTTTCAACCCCTAGAAGACTAGGTACCCTAAGCCCTGGTGCGCCAGGCAAATCTTTCAACCCTAAGTTCGTGTGTGTGTGACGATCTTTTGGTTCTTTCAAGCCCTAGAAGACTAGGCACCTTAAGCCTTGGTGACTCAGGCAAATATTTTAACCCTAGGTTCGTGTGTGTGTAGCGATTCTTTGGTTTTTTCAATTCCTAGAAGACTAGGCACCATAAGCCCTAGTGAGCCAGGCAAATCTTTTAACCCCTAGGTTCGTGTGTGTGTGACGATCCTTTGGTTCTTTCAAGCCCTAGAAGACTAGGTACCCTAAACCTTGGTAAGCTAGGCAAATCTTTCAAATCTTAGATTCGTGTGTGTGTGACGATCTTTAGGTCTATCAAGCCCTAGAAGACTAGGCACCTTAAGCCCCGGTGAGATAGGAAAATCTTTCAAACCCTAGGTTCGTGTGTGTGTGATGACCCTTCAGTTCTTTCAAGTCCTAGAAGACTACGCACCCTGAACCCTAGTGCGCCAAGCGAATCCTTCTTTTTATAATTTTCTAAAAATAAAAAATAAAAAAATAAAAAATCATCCCCTTAGATTTTATGATTTCTAAAAAAATAATAAAAAACAAAAAACCACCCCTTAGATTTTATGATTTTCTAAAAAAATAAAAAATGAAAAACTACCCCTTTAGATTTTTTGATTTTCCAAAAAAATTTAAAAAATTAGTTAAAAACAACACCTCCTTAGGTTTTATGATTTTTTGAAAAAAATAAAAAAACCACTCCCTTGTTTGTATCAAAATCCTAATCCTCGTGTCTCTACGTCTTGTCCATATCTCCTTCGCATAGGTACCTAACTAGTTTTTAAGTTTGTCCTTTTGATATGATTACTTCTTGATTGGATGTTTTAATGTTTGTTTTAAATCTGTCACAGTTGAAACTGGGGCAATTTTAACTATTTCAAGAATCAAATCATATACACATCACAAGTCACAAGGGATCCCAGACATGCATCTATGTTCGAAATGATAGATTTAAAGCATTCTTGATACTAAAGAAAAGGGCAGGAGAACCTAGTGAAGGGTGCAGAAACGAAAGATGCTGTTCGGACTCGCGAAACAGTAGGTCGTCAGCAACGACGGTGACCAGAGGCTCGTATCGCCTCTTCCCGCTCAAACCCAAGCAGTGGGGTGTCGGAGCATAGGTCATTGGGTGGAAAGAGGCAGGAATGCCCTTGCCGGCATGTGGATCAAGGAAGCCCTCAACCTCCGCCTCAGCAGCTGCCTGCTCTGTCGCCGTTTGTGCCTCAGCAGCTGCATGGATCTCTTGAGCCTCGCCCTCAATAGCCTGATGAAGAGCCCTCTCAGCCTCGAGTGCTAGAGCGTTCGTCGCCCCTAACGCAGTAGAGGGCTGAGTAGTGGTAACCTTGCTAGCAGGAAGGCTAGGGTCTGAGCTCCTAAGGGCACCCGTGGAAGAACTCTTGCCAGCAAATGGGTTGGGTCAAGCCCTGAAGATATCATCACCACGTCCGTATCCTGCCATGATCAAAAGGTAAAGGAAAAAGCTCGAAAGCCGCAATGAAACAAGAGGGAAGCCGAGAGAGTTCGAGAGAGAGTGAGGGAGCTAGAGAGAGAGTAAGGATGTGAGAATGTGGCCTAACCCGCGCGCCTGAGGGAGCATTGTGCGCGTCTGGATATGGCGGTCGCTACCTTTGAAGGTGGCGACTGCTATGTTCTTTAATCGACACGTGGCGACCGCCACCTCTGTGAGGAAAGTTCTTGGCGACCGCCAACTTTTCAACGGACATGTCACTAACCTCGAAGCTTGAACCCAACGACAGCTAACTCTGAAGTTGGCATGTACGTGTCAGTTTATTATGATTAGGCTTTGGGGTTTCTTTTTGTGCTCTTTAGGGGTTGTTTGGGGCTATTTGGGTGTTTAGCTTATATTTTTTATAAAAATAATTTTGACTTGGTTTTTAATTATTTTTGTTTTATGCTTTGACTCAGTTTTTTTTAATTACTTTTATCTTATGTGTTGTTTGTTTTTAATAAAAATAATTTTGAACCTTGACTCGTTTTTTAATTATTTTTATTTTATGTGTTTTTTGTTTTGATAAAAATAATTTTAAACCTTGACTCGATTTTTAATTATTTTTATTTTATGTGTGTTGTTCGTTTTTGACAAGGCAAAGGCAAAGGTAAAGGCGCCAAAGGGCAAGTGCTTTTTTTGTCAGAAGTCGGGACACTGGAAGAGGGACTACCCTGACCGGAAGAACAAGCAAACTGCAAGTATTGCTTTTTCTCTAGCAGTTGAATCATGTTTAGCGGTTGTATCTACGAAAACCTGGTGTGTAGATACGGGAGCCACTAATTATGTCTGCAATTCTTTGCAGGGGTTCCAGGTAATCAGGCAGCTTAGAGAGGGCGAGATCTACCTTCAGATGGGAAACGAATCCCAAGTGTTTGTTGTTGCAGTGGGAGAAATAGTTCTTTATTTCAGTAAAAATAAAAGTTTAATTTTGAAGAACATTTTATATGTACCCCAAATCAGGCGAAACTTAGTTTTGGTTTCCTATTTGGAGAATGATGGATAATCTGTTTCTTTTAATAAGTTTTCATGCAGTATTATGGTTGGAAAACAATTTATCTGCCGTGGTACATTGAAAAAAGCTCTTTATATTTTACACCATGTTATTTCTACTGATAAAAATAATGAGGTGAATAATTTACATATTTTACCACTTGAAAGGAAAGTTTTCTCCTTAAACCAAACGCTATTTTGTCATATTCGTTTGGGTCATGTTAATCTAAAAAAGATACAAAGACTGGTTCAAAATGGACCTTTGGGTTCATTGGAAGTGGAGGCATTTCTAGTCTGCGAATCCTATTTAGAAGGTAAAATGACCATGAAACCGTTTACGGCCAAGGGACTTAGAGCCAAAGAAGTGTTGGGATTGATTCACTCTGATTCATGTGGTCCCATGAACACCCAGGAAAGAGGTGGGTATGAGTATTTCGTCACTTTTTTTGACGATTACTCTAGGTATGGATATGTTTATCTGCTTCACCGCAAGTCTGAAACCTTTGAGAAATTCAAAGTGTTT
>JAUMHN010002135.1:17284-56331 GCA_032360265.1 Heliamphora ciliata | reverse complement strand
GGGAATACGGAAAACTTGTTTGGCAAACTGTTTTCCGGAAGAACGTTTTGAGAGCAACTTACTTTTAAGAGAACAACAACAACTCACTTTTAAGAGAACACCAAAATGATTTTTTCAAATTCTTGAAAATTGTTTTTGCCCAAAAATGTATGGTGAAGGCCGCACTGACCCATACTGATGAAGAGTTAGTGAAAATGATGGATGTTTTTTCAACTTTCCATTGTTTTTGTTTCAGAAACGTGGAAAATGAAAATGAAAAATGAAGAAAATGAAAACAATTTGAACAATTTAAAAATTGTCAAATAAAAATACTTTTTACAAAATTTAAATATTAAAATGTTTCTGATTCAAGGTTTTTATTTGAAAATTGTCAATGAAATTAATTTTTCACCACGTTAAAAGATAATGGTTTTCATGGTATTTAAGCTTTTTTCTTCTCTTCTTTATTTGATATTTTAATTTAGGGAAAATAATCTTATTTGAAAGATCGAGGAGGTGCAAAGGGAGAATGGGAGAGCTATACGGCCATGGGGACGGGCTGAAGATGATGTATGCATATGAATAGATTGAGGTGTCTTTTCCTCTAAATTCTCAACGAACGCAATCGTAAGGGTACGAAGGGCATTGTTGTCATGAACACAAAATACTTCAATCACGGGACAGCATTTCGTTAGTGAATATGAGTGACAACCCCTAATGAAAGGGGGGTGAAAGTGATACAGTCTCGGTCTAATCCTTTGATGTGCTAGTTGGGGAGGTTAAATAATACTTGGTGATAGTTGAGGGTTGTCTTTCTTGAGTGGAAGTGTTGCCTTTATGGCGTCTACTGAATATAAACCCCTCCCAAAAATAAACGTTTGTATTTATTTTTCTTGTTTCCATGCAAGATTGGAACTTGAATTGGTATTCTTGAAAATCATATACCCGTCCAATTTTGTTGCAAACACACAAGCACAAGACCCACACATTGTTCTTGGCTTATAACGTAAGCTATGCCATATGGCATTGTAAACCGCATTGTGCTATGCTCGCACGCGCCAATTAGTTTCTATATTTTCCGTGGTGGTGATAACAGGTGATTGAGGAATTTGCAAAGATTGATATGCTTCTCAAAGTCAAGAGGGGAGGCAAAGAGGAGAAGTTCAAGGTTGAGGTACATAAGAGTCATGAAGGCACCTTCCATCTCAATCAGATTGAGACAGATCACTGTTAAATTGCAGGTTGAAAAGTATGGAGCTTGGCAAACTTCAATATTATTTGGAGTTGTCTCCTTACCTTTTTTAAAGTATGTTTACAGAGATTTCTTGTTCTATTTTCTCTCCTCAAGATTCTCTCCATATGATCGCTGTGTCAAGATTCTCTCTTTACATATATGTATGCATATTTGTGTGCATGTTGATGATGTTTTCGGAGGACCTGTATATGGTCACTATGATGAGGGTATTTGAGATTGTTAAAATTAATAGTTTATAAATTGTATTTTGTAGCAGAAGTTGTGAGTGTTTGGTAAAAATTATAACTTTTAGTTGAAATAGAAAAAAAAAGTAGTTAAAACTTGTAACAAAAGTTGTAAGTGTTTGAAAAATATTGTAGCATATCATTAAAATTAGTTGCAGGAAGTTAAAAGCTAAGTTAAAAAACTTGGTCAAATTTTCCCTATTTGTGATGGGGAATGGGTCTTGCCGTGCCTTAAAATGATATTAAGTTTTTATATAGATTTATGATTTGAACCATTTATATTGTAAATTCGGTTTATATTACAAAAATAAGCAACATGGTTTGATCCAATGTTTTAAAACTCGAATCGGACCGGCCGGTTCAACCGGTTAAACCGGTGATCGGCCCGACCAACGGTCCGGTTAAGCCCATTAAACCGGTGACCGGTCCGGCCAACGGTCCAGTTAAGCCCATTAAACCGGTTAGGTGTAAAAATCGATATTTTTAATGAAAAATGTTCAAATTCGCGGTTGAACCGGTAACCCAGTCAAACTAGTACCGGTTCAAGAAAACCGGTTGGGTTTTCATCGGTCGTAATATTTTTCTGCTATTTAAGTGTTATTTTAAATTTTATTTTTTTGATTTATTTAATTTAAATTTTTTTCAAAAGATCCCGCTTCCAACCCCTCTCCCCACATAACTTTTTACTTTTCAGTGTTTTTATTGTTCCTATACTTTTGACGGCGCTTTGTTTTCTTATTTTATCTTGTTAGTTTTAACTGTTTCACACTGTTGCATCATCTATTGCTTAACTTACTTGTTTCAACTTTTTGCGTTTATTTTTTTCATTTTCTTTTTGCTCTTATTATTATTTTATTTATTTTATTTTTTAACTTTTTTAATGTTGTGTTGTTATGTGTCTGTTCCAGAACAGTTTTGTCTTTTATTCTTATTTTTTTTCTTTTTCTTTTGCTTTTATTTTAATTATTTTTGTTGAAAATTTTAATTGTTTAATTAAAATTATGCTTAGATCATGAGATGTCTTTATTTTTTTTATTTAAATTGTGAGTTAGATGTTATTTTTATTTAATATTTAAAAATTTTAAAATTATTAATGATGTAATTATGACGTCACGGTTCGATTTCGGATCGATTCCAATTGAACCGGTGACCCGTCTGCCAATTTCTTTTTTTCGGTTTGCTCAACGGTTCGGTTTTTAAAATATTGATTTGATCGCATTTGTTTAATTGTTAATTCTAATAATATACTACTTATTCACTTTTTATATAATCAAATGAGATCGGTACTACTTATTCACTTTTTTATAAATAAATGTGATCGGATCATGTGGTTAATGATGTTCAATAAACTTGATTTTTTGCATGAGGGCTAATGATGTTCAATAAATTTGATTTTTTGCAAGAGTAATATTATTGGTGAAGTTTATAATATCAATAGTTTAAGTGATACAAATATGTAAAAAAGTTCACACCATTTTAAAGCACAATAAATTTTCGGAAGGCACTACAGGAATCCATTCTCATTTGTGATGAATTAGGATGGGTTTAAGAAAACTAATAACTTAATAAGTCTAAACCAAACCAACCCAAACTCTTAAAATAGAAACCGTCAGAACATGAATTCCAACAAATATAGCGTGGGATTTTGAGTACACACTTTTGCGTACACGTTTCCTAAATTGCTTGATTTGTCTCCCGACATAATGCATTTAATTGATTTATGGTTTTTGTGCGGAGTTTGAAATTAGTACTTTATCGGTTGAAATTATAAATTTTGAGTCACCCATGATGGGACAGTTGTCCCATGTGGCATTTTTAAAGATAATGATTTTTTTAACCCTAAATGTGAAAATTATGTACAGTCGCCCCCTCTCTCTCTCTCCCTCTCTCCCTCTCTCTCCTTTTTCTCATAATAAAGCTCTCTCTTTCTCTCTCTCATTATTTATGTGCCATTTCACAACTCTCATCTCCATCCACAGCATCATTTCGTATTTTTAGTTATCAGTTATCAATTCTCTATCGTATTGGTTTGTATTGGTTGATACATACCAATTTTTGCCAATCTGGTACAGTAAAAGCTGTGTTCCATTTCGCCCGTAATGCCGAAAGTTATCGGTCTGTACCAAAAATACCGAGTTATACCAAACTGTATACGAGATATTCAAATTTTGGGCGGTACATAACCGAGGCAAAACTTTTAATTTCCTCAGCATTCCAAAGTACAAAACTGTGTAGTTTTGGTATTAAGTGATAACCTTTTCTCCAGAGTCCAAATTAGGGATTTATAAATTTAGAATCCTCATGGATGATTAGGGATTTCCCTAGTGTGTGGCGGCACTTAGGGATTTCTCATTACCGATTATTGTCGATCTTGATCATTCTCGCCTGTGGCTAATTTTTTTTACTAACTGGCCACTTAAATTTGTTTTTATTTATTTATTTGCAAGGTGGGAGAAATTTGGAAATGACTGTTCAGAATTTTAAAAACTTACAATCCGATTACTTTGTCAATGTTGTAGTGCAATTGAATGTGAAATAAATTGGAGTACATTTGAGTTCATCAATTCCAAGAAATGAAATATACTAGAGCACAAAAGATTAAATAATCTAGTTTATGTTCATTACAACTTGAAATTTTGAGAATTGTATCATTGAGTAAAATTTAAAATAATTCATATCAAAATTACGTTGAATAGTAAACTAATGAAAATGTGATTACTAGTAGGAATATTTGCGGAAGAAAAAATGTTTTTCACCCAACTAGTCTAGACAACATAGATTTGTTGGAAGATTGGGTATTTGAAGAAGTTGCTCTACTTGATGAAGATGATCTTGCATGGGAGATTATTGAACCTCCATATTCGAATTCATTGTCATTGGAGGATCAAGAACCTAACTTTTGATGATGCTGTTGATAATTTTCCAAATGAAAATGAGAGTTAATATGATTGGGATGGCGGAAATGCTTATTTTGGAGGAGACAAAGATTCTTATGTCTATGTTGATTGATTGCCTTTTTTTTTTTAATATTGAATTTGGATGTTAAACTTATTTGCTACGACACATTTGTGATGAATATGTACTTAAACAATGAGTATGTTTTAAGATCTTTTATGTAAAAATAAGTTATTTGTTGATGATAATATATATAACAAATGAATATGTACTAAACAATGAGTATGTTTTAAGATCTTTTATGTAAAAATAAGTTATTTGTTGATGACAATATATATAATAAATACATTTAATATGTGTAGCGGTAAATTCAAAACAGTATTCAGTCTTTCACTGGTACCAATACATACCTAACCAATGAAAAAATCGATACGTTAGCTGGTACATTATTCAAAACTATGATTTGGTGTGTGAAAGTTATTTATTATCTTTTTAGCTTTATTTAATTATCATGGCTTGTTACCTTTTGGTAGTCCATTAAATTGAAATATGCCTTAGTACGTGACACTTTTTTTAGGCTAATATATATTATTTTAGTTAAACGTGTACATGTGACATATAGTGATATTACATGTAAACTTATCAAATTAACGTTGGTATGGTGAAGAATATAACTTGCTAAGTTGATTATTGAATTATTAGTTAATATTAATATGCTTGTGAAAATTGTTAACTTAAATATTAGCATAATAACCCCATGGTATGAGTCATTTTTGTTAAATATGATATCATGAGATTTTCTTCATGTTAATTGGTTGCTACGTTGAGAAACATACTATCCTGTTAAGTTAGTATTTTTCATGCAATAATGATGTATGCTCACATTCATGGGATGGGTTGTGGGAATCACACTTTATTGTTCAAATATTAGAAACAACTATATCTCTTATCGGGACATAGCGAACAGGAACATAGTGTATGAGAATTTCAGGGTATAAAATAATGAGATAGGTCCATGGATGTCGTGAGCTCTGCAATATCATGAGCTATATTATGTCGTGAGCTATGTACTTAAGTTAAGTGTATGAATGGGAACGTAATGAATGAGAACATAGTGAACACGAATACAGTGAACAGGAAATCATGGTACCATGTAAAGTGCGATGTGACGATGGATCGCATAAATGACACATCGAACCTTGACTAGAGATAGAAAGGATTGAGGTCGTGAAATCAACGCTCTTTCCCTTTGGATGCCCTGTTGGATACCTAATTCAACTATAAAGACATCATTGTGGTTTAAGGAGTGCCATTTGGTCGTTAGATTTGGTTTGTGCTCGATGATTGAGGTTAGAACAAATTTTACGGCCAGGAGAACCTAGTATAACCTAGTTTAATCAACCTTAGCGAATTTTAAAGGAGCAACCATCATAAAACTCATTCTATATATCTCTTATCAATACTTGGTGAACTACTTAGCATGTCTTTCTTTAAAATACTTGTGTATATTTCTATTTCTACTGGGCGTCGTAACTCATGGTGTTTCATGCTAGGTTACGGCAAGTTTGAAGGAATTTCCAATGCTTATTTTTAAGAGACCATGGAACCTTAACTCACTTGAGCTGCATTGACATTTTCTTTTTACTAGCAACTTAGTTTTTTGCCTTTCTTATTCTAAAATACTTTTATTTTCTTACCGCTCGAAGTAATCTAGATGAGTTTGTAATTTCTTTTAAACTATTTCATGTTTTTCCTCAGTTGGACACTTGTGAATGGGTAGTTGTTTCTTGTTTGCAGAATGGAGGTTATTCGAATTTTGGGGCATTACACCCTTGGACTCCTGAACCCCCAGACCACTAGACCCTGACCCCTACCCCGGATCTTGAACCCTTGCCCTCAAACCTTTAGGCTCTAAAAGTCTAGACAATTGTAACCCCAAGCCCCACCCTAGACCTTAGAATGACTGATTGTGCCTACACTGAATCCGTGACCCTTGGACCTCAGACACTTGGAACCCCGACCCTTATCCCATAAACCATGGATCCCGGACCCCTAGACCCAAACCCCTACCCCCCACCCTAGACCCAAACCTCAGACCCCCACTTGGACCCTCGACCCCAAATTATCGAGATAGTGGCAGTGGGGTTTATTCTGATTCCATGCGAACTACTTATGTCGTTGTGGCTGGTTGAGGTGCTGCTCTTCTTTTTGATATGAGAGCCTTTTTCTGTAAGTGAGAGCACTAGCGCGGTCTAACTCCACTTGTATTATTCATCTATATATGAATCACTCTTGCTCTCTCCCAAATGGAATGATTTGGATCGTTGCGAAACGACCTATTGAACTTTAAAAAAAAAACCTAGTCATATATTAAAAATAGAAAGTAAGATCAGGATTAAAGATTACATTTACCATAAAATAAAATAACAAGGTACTACAAATTTGACACAGTCTAAATAAAATAGAAATAGCAAAGGCGTAACAGAAGTCTGCAAATGAACTAAGTGAATATCAATGTAATAACCAAAGTATTACTATAGCATTACACGCATGATATGTTTCATTAAGTACATGATGAATTGCATTTAGAGTTCTTTATATTACTTTAAAGGAACATGCATGAAAGCATTTTACACATAGGCAAAGAATAGCCGATTGATGAATGCAATACTTGATAACATGAGAACTTTTACAACTTGAACTTGTATAGTATGCTAAGTATAGATAAGAAACTTGACGTGCTTCATCACAAGGATGGAGTCAGGATTATTGTTCAGTGGGGGTATATTTTTAAAATCGTAGATATATTTTAAAAACTGTAGATAAAATTAGAAAGGAAAAGTAAATTAAAATACTGCTCAAAAGTACACATTATGAACTTGGTCTCTAATATTTGGATTATAATATAAAATACGAGGTCGTAGACTAGGGTCAGCAGGAAGATCAGGCAAATTGCATTCTATACGACTTTTCTTCAAAAGCTCACTCTGACTTGTAGAAGATGATGATTCAAACCTTGACTGTCTTTTAAAATATTTCTCCATAATTTTACATATAATATAAACAAAAAATAGGCATAATCAATAACCATAAAAAACTCAACAAAAATCCCACAAATCAAAAAAAGTCAACAACAAAATTCAAAAATTAGAATTAAGGCAAGTCACAAAAATCTAGCAATTTATCAAATTTATCCAACAAAAATCTCCATAACTTTAACATATAAAAATCTCCTCCAGCCAGCAAAAATTTAAAGTCTTAATTCTTGAAGACCCATGTCAATCTTTCAACAAAAAAAAGAGACCTAGATCACGAGCATTTAGAAGACTTGCGCACAGTAAGGGATCTATTATCAACAAGGTCATTAATTCTTAATTCTTAACTCAGCATTTAACTATTTAAGGATCTATTATGCTTAACTTAGCGTTTAGATTCTAGAAGATTTACGTAGTTATGTAGAGGCAGAGCGACGAGGTCACGAGCCAACAATGCGACTACGCAAGGCGAGTCCAGCGGTGAGGTGAGCAGCAGCGACGTGAGAGCCTGAGGCGAGCAGCGCTGCGTGCGGCAGCGTGAGTCGTGATAGCGTGAAAACCTTAGCTCGCTTGAAGATGATACTACGATTTGTGAAACTGTGAATGAGGTCAATGACTCAATGGGTAAATATATAAAATTCACTAGGGACATATTTGTAAAAGTTTTAAAAAATGTAGGTAAAAATAATTTTTTTTATAAAAAGTCAGTAGGGTCAAATGCTCCCACTGGCTCCTCTGTGCCTTCATCCCTGCTTCATCAACTAAGGTTGTTAATGTGTAATTATGTGATTAGATGATCTTAAATACTTAATTGAGGTATTTAAGAGACTTTTGTTAATGTTTAAGAGACACTGAAACTAACTTGCAAAAGTTACTCGAGATTAAGTACACATAAACAAATATAATTAGGCTAATTAGCATTTTGTACTTGGCTCACAGTAAAGGAGTGAATTGTCCACATAAATGGCAAGGCTCGAGTGAATGGCCTATAAATGACTTATGGCCCGAATAGATAAACTGGCTAATTGGTATTACAACAGGTAACTCGATGCTCGAGTCACTCGAGATCCAGAGTAGCTCGGACTAATCCGAGTCAATCAGAAATCATGCAGCTCGAGAGGCAATTAACTCGCTACTTGGGTCGACCTACTCGGGTAGACCTACTCGGGTACAGTAGATCTACTCGTGTAGACCTACTCGGGTGTAATACTTCTACTCATAACTTGAGTTACTCATGACTCGAGCTACTCGCCTCTCTAGAAGCTCGGATATTCTTCCACTCAACTGTTGTCGACTACTCTTAATCAGATACTCTTAAGTATTTGAATCATAGATTCCTTGACCTAAACCAAACAATAAAGCTTGTAGAGAGGCCCAAAAAACTCACTCACTCGAGTTACTCGAGTAACCCGAGTTGCTCGAGTGGCCCAATTTTACTTTATCAGTAAATCGGACATACAACTCCAAGTTACTCAAGTTACAAGAAGACATAGACTTGGCTTACTCGAATTACTGGGGATTCGAGCTGCTGGGACCCCTTCTAACTCGGCCATCTAATATTGCTGCTCATTGTGCAGAGGCAAAAGATATTCCATAGCACAGACTATGAAGCGTAACCCTGACTACGAATGAAGATATTCCATAACACAGACTATGAAATGTAGTAACTTTGACTACTTATCATGGCACATACCATGAAGATAGCACATACTGCATTATTATCATGGTACAGACCATGAAGACAGTACAGACTATATAACACAGCACAGACTGTATTATTGCCACGACATGGGTCGTGAAGACAGCACAGATTGTGACGTAGCTCTGACTACCTAATCATGACGATATAGCACCGACTATGTGGCCCAGCACAGAGTGAACAACCAAGATATAGCATAGACTATATGATTATAGATTCCTCTGAGAATCGAAAGATTGTCCTAGAGATAATGAAGACAATGGCAGTACAATCATGCATGGGACATTGGGAGACATGTGGCTTGGTGGCTAAGGAAAGGATTTGTCGAGTCATACGGATCCTCTCACTCGAGTCACTCGAGTCACCCCCGAGTCACTCGACCCGAGTGGGTCGGGTACTTAACCCGAGCTAGTTGGGTGCCCGTGGGGCTTATGTTGGCCGACCTAGTTGAGTTGGAGTAGAACACTACTTGGTTGATTATAGGATAGAATCTCTTGATTCTCTGCTATCGCCTCTTATGTTCCAATTCGATCTCTTGAAAGAGTCCTATCCGAACTCCAATATAGCTCCTCTGAGTGCTATAAATAGGAGAGATAACCAGACTTTCGGATCAATCAGATTTTGATAATCAGATACATTGTTCATACTGTCAGTACTCCATACTCAATTAGCCTTCTCCTTCACCCAATCTCGTCTCTCTCCGTTCCGTGTTTCTGACTACTTTGCATATTTCACCTCTCCATTATTGTTTATTATTTGTCTATTCCTAAAGTACCCTACATTCTTTGGCGACTCCGCTGGGGAGGTAAATTTGTGAACGGTTAGTACTCGGAGCGGACTACATACGACACCAAGAGCAACTAACAGGAGAGTTCGGATTGAAGGAGGCCGCGTTAGCAACATATAGGGCGATGGTGCAGAAGTAGCTCGAGAAGTTCAAAGAGGTAAAGATTGATCACGTACCATGGTCAGCTAATCGGTTGCCGAACGCATTAGTTACCCTGGGGGCAAAGCTACCACTGTCAGACGACGCGACGACTATTACAGTAAGAAGAAAACACAAGCTTGCCCGATTCTTAAAAATATTACTATGCATAAAATTGCTATAAAAAATTCTTCATTAAATTATCCCCTATGCCTATGTCCAACGGAAAATGAGACTCCTGCTGGACCACCTCCGCAGTATCTGCCTCCAGCTTCTCTAGCAAACGGGCGTGCTCGGCTCTAGCCTCCTTCAATAAGGCTTCTAGGCCTGTAATGCGCTGGGCTGACAGGGATAGAGAATTCTCATCTTCGCTCACACGAGCAAGTGAACCCTTATATAACAGCAGAACACGAGCAGTGTCCAATCTCGATCGCAACCAGGCAAGATCCAACTTTACTTTCTCTAGGTCGTCGACCCATGCCAAAGCGGTATCCAGTTTGGCTAGGTCTAACTCGTGAATGGCATAGTCCGACAGCTATCGAGTTAGAGAACTCAAGCTATGAAGAGTAAGACTAGGCAATATAGGGCCACGGATACGAAAATTAGTAAAGGTCCCTGGATGATGAGCACGAATGGCCTCTAACGTTACGGCGTCCGAGCAGCTGACCTTTCGTCCTAGAAATTCAGTTTTAGACCCTTCAGGTCTTTCTGGCCCAACGAATGGCTTCGACAAAGAAAGATGGATTGCATTTACATGAATGGTTGACTCTTCTGCGTTAGTTCGGTCCTTCCACTTGACTTCAGCATGTGACTCCCCGTTGTCAGACAACTGATAATTCAGAAGAGATTCTATACGGCCTGGGGGAGACATCTCAGCCGCATGTTTAACCTCCTATTCGGAACCAAGAGCAGGAGCAATGTTTGCAACAGCCTCGTCTACGGAGGTGTTGAATCCGGATTCAGGTAGACGAGGGGCCTCTCGAACAGATGATACGGGTCACGGAGAAGCCTGTCTAGAGGAGGGGCAGAAGAAGACTTGGTCTCAGCCTCAAGTGTCGGTGAAACCAATGTGCGCCTACGGCTCACAATTAGTAATGTACCCAACGGAACATTGTAATCGTGCTCTCTCACCTCCGTATCTATCCGAAGAGGCGTTCTGGAAGTAACGGATGCATTGGGCACAGCTGAAGAATGCACTCCCTAAAATTAAAAAAAAAAGAATATAATTGACCAATGGAGGCAAATAGAATAAACAAAGGGGAAGTATAGTAGACTTACTCGACGAAGTCGCTTCAATAGAGGAGGTCCGTCTTCAGCAGATGCCACTAGTCTATCACTAGGGTCTCCTTGCTCTGTTTGAGCCGGGGCATGCTGGTTGGCCTACACCATGGAGCGAGTAACTCGCCGTTCAACAGCCTGAAGTGGAGCAGCAATGATAGCATCTGGAGCTGTATCAGTTTCTTGAACAACATAAGCAACAGCAAAACGGCTACGAGTGCCTCTATCACGTTTCCTCCTCGGAAGCTGACAGGCTGTAATGGACTTTCGAAGAGGATGGGTCATGGCCACAATTGCGTCAGTAAGGGGGAAACGAGAGGAGTCTAAGTTTTGCCGCCAGTAATGAGCGTGGTTCGGCGTGCACTGGTTGATACGTCCTCTGGAGGGGAGTTCGATACTGGAAGGCGAAAAGGGGTGACCAAGTTGCCGAGCATGAAAGGTCAAAACTCTCTACAAATGAACATGGTTGAAAAAGGTGAATGGGGGCCCCTTGATTGAAGCCGAACTGACGAAGTACATGATTGGGGCGGTAGGAGGAAATCCTCATACCCTCTTGTGATGTAGGGGAGCGAGCCACGAAGAAGTATACATAAGACGCAGAGGTGGGCGTTCTCCAGAGAAGATGCTGTCTCTAGATGAAGATGCTGAGGAGAGTCAAAATACCAGTTTGGGGAAACCACTCTGGTGGGCGCTGTAGTATACGAGCGAGGTGAAAAGTCACAGAATTTATTAAAAAAAGATGAGATATCTTTTGTAGAGCTTTCTTTGACTGTTCCACCGAAGTATTAAGGGATAATCGCTTGGAATCTCTACTGTGACGGCGTTCGAATCTGAGTCGGTAGTTTGAATTTTTCTAATACGAGAAAAAAGGAGGGGGCGTGGAGCAAAAATGGGGAATCGCTCATAAAGCACTGCCTGTTGGAATGTTTTGGCAGCGAATGTAACTGTCCCATACCGGCCAATAGAGCGTTCCATCTCGATTCTTAAGACATCAAGTCGGCAATAGAGCGTACCCAAGAAGAGGGGGCCCAAGGGAATATGCTCACCTCAAGCAAGCACGACGGCCAGAGGAAAAATATGGGGGGCGACCCTGTCAGGAGGGCTCCCAGGAATGACAAGCGTAGATAAGAAGAAAGATATAAAAGCCGCCAAATAAAGATATGTTCCACTGCCTTCACCAGGAAACTCGACCCTGTCCCCATTATCAGCATCGCCCTGAGGTTGAATATCCTTAAAGTACTTGATCCACGAGGCATAAGTGGATTTGGTAGAGGAGCATCGATCAGAAAGGGGGACACCAAAATTGCTGAAGTGGCTTCCATAGCTAGCAGTTCGGGTGAGGTAGGTACGGAGTCTGGAGACTGCATCTTAGTCAGAAGGAGATAAGTTATCCAGGTCAAAAATAGTACTACCCCTGATGTCTAGATGGAGGAGGATGGCGACGTCTTCAAGAGTTGGGGTCCACTCACCCCAAGGGGTAATAAAGGTGTGAGTGTCAACGCTCCAATAATGAATCAGTGCTTCTAAACTTGAGATGCTGCGACGCATATGTAGTGTCCTGGAAAGCATGACGGAGGGAAGGATACCTGCCCGGTCAAGAATAGCACGGAGGTCTGTCGTGTGAATAACGTCCTCGACCCATTCATCCCAGCCAGTAGCTGGACCCGCAGAGGACTTGAACTAAAGAAAAGTGTAAGGAAAATTGCCTCTCTCAATCTGGAAGCGAGGAATGGAGACAGGGGTGATCATCTTTGCCTCTTCAGGAGCCACCTCCAGGTAAAGAAGAAGAGGATGAGTAATCATAGTGGAATGAGGGATGAAGGAATCAACTGCTCTCCAAAACTTGTCACTTTTACCTCCAAAGAAAGGGGCCATACACCATTCTGATTGGGGTATAGCAGATCAAGACTCCAGATGGGCCCCACGATCACCAATATTAAAAGCGGAGGAAGGACGGACGGCGCGAGAAGCCATGGCAACAATTAACAGAGTTACGAAGAAGAAAGCAGGAGAAAAGAGAGACAGGTAGCTTTGAAGGAGGTGGGGTCAGAATGAGGGTCCCAAATCGCTATTTAAAGGATAAAAAGCCGAAGGCGAAAGGTCGAATGTCATTAAATACGTTGGCAACACAAACAGCAGGCATCCACAAGCACGCGCGCAAGTTAGCGGGTGTGACACGCGCGAGAGCAGGTCGGGTGACTTGCGCCCATGCATGGGCAAAATGTACATGGCTCATAGTAAAGGAGTGAATTGTCCACATAAATGGCAAGGCTTGAGTGAATGGCCTATGAATAACTTATAGCCCGAATAGATAAACTGGCTAATTGGTATTACAACAGGTGACTCGACGCTCGAGTCACTTGAGATCCAGAGTAGCTCAGACTAATCCGAGTCAATCAAAAATCATGCAGCTCGAGAGGCAATTAACTCGCTACTCGGGTCGACCTATTTGGGTACAGTAGATCTACTCGTGTAGACCTATTCAGGTGTAATACTTCTACTCATAACTTGAGTCATTCATGACTCGAGCTACTCGCCTCTCCAGAAGCTTGGATATTCTTCCACTTAATTGTTGTCGACTACTCTTAACGAGATACTCTTAAGTATTTGAATAATAGATTCTTTGACCTGAACCAAACAATAAAGCTTGTTGAGAGGCCCAAAAGACTCACTCACTCGAGTTACTCGAGTAACCCGAGTTGCTCGAGTGGCCCAATTTTACTCCATCAGTAAATTGGACATACAACTCCAAGTTACTCAAGTTACAAGAAGACACAGACTTGGCCTACTCGAATTACTGGGGATCCGAGCTGCTGGGACCCCATATAACTCGGCCATCTAATATTGCTGCTCATTGTGCATAGGCAGAAGACATTCCATAGCACAGACTATGAAACATAGCAGCTTTGACTACTTTCCATGGCACAGACCATGAAGACAGCACAGACTATATTATTACTATGGCACAGACTATGAAGACAGCACAGACTGTATAACACAGCACAGACTGTATTATTGCTACGACATGGGTCGTGAAGACAGCACAGATTGTAACGTAGCTCTGACTACGTAATCATGACGACATAGCACCGACTATGTGGCCCAGGACAGAGTGAACAGCCAAGATATAACACAGATTATATGATTATAGATTCCTCTGAGAATCGAAAGACTGTCCCAGAGACAATGAAGACATTGGCAGTACAATCATGCACGGGACGTTGGGAGA
Organism: Heliamphora ciliata; assembly: GCA_032360265.1. Taxonomy (NCBI): domain Eukaryota; kingdom Viridiplantae; phylum Streptophyta; class Magnoliopsida; order Ericales; family Sarraceniaceae; genus Heliamphora; species Heliamphora ciliata. The sequence continues at coordinate 41,812 of JAUMHN010002135.1, read as the reverse complement.
CATGTGGCTTGGTGGCTAAGGAAAGGATTTGTCGAGTCATACGGATCCTCTCACTCGAGTGACTCGAGTGACCCCCGAGTCACTCGACCCGAGTGGGTTGGGTACTTAACCCGAGCTGGTTGGGTGCCCGTGGGGCTTATGTTGGCCGACCTAGTTGAGTTGGAGTAGAACACTACTTGGTTGATTATAGGATAGAATCTCTTGATTCTCCGCTATCGCATCTTATGTTCCAATTCGATCTCTTGAAAGAGTGTTATCAAGGAGCCAAGTTGGAGTTCGGATTATCACATCTTATGTTCCAATTCGATCTCCGCTATCGCATCTTATGTTCCTATCCGAACTCCAACTTGGCTCCTCTGAGTGTTATAAATAGGAGGGATAATCAGACTTTCGGATCAATCAGATTTTGATAATCAGATACATTGTTCATACTGCCAGTACTCCATACTCAATTAGCCTTCTCCTTCACCCAATCTCGTCTCTCTCCGTTCCGTGTTTCTGACTATTTCGCATATTTCACCTCTCCATTATTGTTTATTATTTGTCTATTCCTAAAGTACCTACAGCATTAATTATCGGTAAGCATGATTAACCATGTTAAATGAGATTAAATAACCTGGACTTGGATTAATTAACCTAATTTGGTTTGAATAATAATAAAAAAAACCTAAATTGGTGATTAAGAACCTTAGTGAGGCACCTTGTCTAAAAATGCGCTTTAGTGTTAAATACAAATATCTATGTGTATATGTGAGATAAAGACATAAATTCTCTAGAGACATTATGGAAATGTTGCCACTAGTTTTGTAACGTTTTGAGTTAAAATGCATTTATTATGAATTTTCTCCAAGTGTGATGAAACTATGACGATCCGTAAAGAAATGAAAAAATGTATTTTACGGGCCATATTTTGGTGTTGGGGTCTTGACCTTGTGAAAGTAGACTTAAGGAGGTTTCCATAGAATTAAAGTTTACATCAATGGGGTTTAAAACGAATTTAATATGATTTTACAAAATTTGAGTAACTGCATAGAAATTTCTAAGAAATGTGAATCTTCTTTCGAAAATGACTTTTTCTTATCTTGGCTTACCCACCTTGTCTAAAGATTTTTCTTACTTCATAATCCCTCTTTTTGAATATCATTATTTCTCTTAAAAACCATAACATCTGCCTTTGATAATAAACACTTGGGGTCCAAAATGAGGGGTGGTATCAGAGCTTATTATGCTACAACTACCACGTGGAACTGTCATTTCCAAATAGTTGGATAAAGGAAGGCTCTCAGCCAGAATGTTTGAGGTAGCATGCAAGAGTTTCTTGGCTAGTTAAGACATGCTTAGACTATGATAGGTACCATTGTTGCTTTCAGGGGGCATTATTTATGTAATAACCCATGTCTTAGAAACAAAATGAAAAGAAAAGTACGTTTCGAATCAAGCAAATTATGAAACCTAACCGATCCAACCGTTTAATCTTCTCGAGCTCAGGACTCAAAATAATTTGAGATTGGTTTCACCATCATGTAAAAATAATATCCGGCGACCAAATAAAAAGAGAAATAAATAATAATTAATAAAAAGACTCGAAACTAAACTCCTAACAAAACTTTATAATTAATTTTAAAAACTGTGGCTCAAAATCAAAATCAAAATCATATAAAATACCAAAAATTGTAATTTTCAAAATAAAATCATATAACATAATTTGAGATTTTTCTTAAAAATTCTGTCTGCACGATAATTCATAAAATAATATTAAAAAATTATACCAAATTTTTAAAAAATTTTCGAGAATAAAATTATACTACAAAAAATTCACGCAAATTACACTGCAATTAGTGATATGTGAGCTTTTCGCATGTCCAAGCTTTGACACCTCTGTCCATCAATTATGACACCTAGTTTCTGAAAATGGCACCGTTCCTATCATTTTGGGCATGCACCTGATAATGAGGATTAGGAAAATTAAAGAAAACAGAAACCAACTAGAAAAGAAATTGAAACGAAGAAGCAGGCACACACGGGAAGAAGGGTGGATGTCCCACGCCACGGCCACCACCAGCCACGTCCCACCACCAGACCTCATCCGGACCTCTACCGCGCCACCACCTGCACCACCAGCACCAACCACTGCCGCCAACGTGAGTTTCTCTCTCTCTCTCTCTCTCTTTTTTACATCTCTCTCCCTCGAATTTTTTTTTATCTCCCTCATCTCTGCACCCAAAACCACCACCAATCGCCACTCACCACCACCTCAACGCCAACCCCATTCCACCACGGCACCACCACAGTGCCACCACAACCACCGAAATGCGCAACCACCAAAAAATTATCCTCTCCGAAAAATTTCGATAAAAAATGGTTTCATGGAACCACTTTCGGCCACCCACCACGGCCACCACGAGCCACTAAACATGCCACAGTCAGTATGGTTAGAACCAAGTCACAACTACCTTTGCATAGTCGCCAACGGCCGCTAATTTTGACGTCCGGATTGTCAGAACGGAAGGTCCAAACTTGGGCCAAAAGAATCAAAAAGTTGTCTGCAACTCCAAAAGTCAACGAACTAGTTTTCTTTAAACAGCTTCCATTTTTTCCATGGACTTCCATTTTGAATGATCTTGATGTAAACATTTTGTACATAGTTTCGCGTCTTTAAAGTTGATATACTTCATAACACTAGTTTGGCTCTAGGTATGTTTGTAAATTTCTACTTTCGTAAAATGTGACGCCCCATCTTACTGGCACGTCGGGACATACGTAATTATAATTAAGAGAGATATTCTAACCATGCAATCATAATTACATATGATAAATACTATATCATTAAAGGTTCAGAACTTGTTCAAAATATTTAACGATTACAGTCATCTAGAGAATTTTAACAAAAGTTACAATATGCCCGTAAAAGCTGAACAAAAGATCAAAAAGAAAGAAAATTCAACGTCTTCAAACGTCGTTGTTGGGATCGGCTAGCTCCTGCCATTCATCCCGTTCCTCGAAATCTTTTTTCCTTATGAGCACACTCTCCTCAAAAAGTTTTTTTTCTTCACCTGTGGCACGTATGCTATGAGCCAAAGTCCAAAAGAAATTTTCCTAAACCTTCTAACAAACTCATAACAAATATCCTACAATACATATCGTATAACACTCAATACAATTTAAGGCCAAGAAGATAGACAAATTTGACATTTACGGCAGGGTAAGCATATATAAGAATAATTATGCAAGTGCGTGATACAGTGAATGCAATGCAAATGCCCAATCCGATATACATCCAGAACCATAACATGAATTCCACGCTGAGAATTTCAGAGTAGACTTGATGAGAATTTGATCATCGAAGTTATCCTTGCCTCGTTGCGAAAGGTAAATGCTCGCCTTGGCTACATGCCTCAATTGTTTTACTCAATGGCAACGGCATGGGGGTGGGCCAACCAATTTTGTCCATCCTTATCCGGGCCAACCGATCACACATTAAGGATCAGGATGCTCGTTAGGCATCAACTCAAAGTCCAATTAAAAAGGCTAGTGACAAACCCATGGTGCCTAACTCCTTTTTATAATAAGTAATCTCCCAATTTATTTTTAAAATTGACAACCAGGGACGCCCTAGGTTCAAAACCACATAAAGAAGGATTTTCACATAACCCAACCCACAATGATAGGTACAAAAGGGACTCCGATAAACCAAGATGTAAGTGTAGGAATGCTCATGATGTGCAATATACATCTCGTGTACAATTGATTATAGCATAACATCATGGTATAGTACAAAGTACAACTCACTAAAACATAGAGTGCAAGTATAATAAGCACAAGCTACTATTCATGCGACATAGAATCGAACTATCGACATGGATTCATTTCATCAAAATTGTCATTTTTATATACTAATCATTCACAAAATTCATTTAAAGTCCATATATTCAAGTTTCACAATGTAACATGCCAATCATACATTTAGCTAAATTTAGGTGAACGTTCAAGCATCAATTTTAAAATTATAACAGTATTTTGGGGAATCTAGACTTGGAGTTAAGTTTTAATTTTTGAATACCAATTAGAAAAAAATATTTTCAACAACTTTTATGTCTAACACTAAGGTCAGATTCTAAGGCAAAAAGGTTATTTGTTTTAATTAAGAGAAAATCATTCAGCACTTTACAGAGAAAAATGTAGAAATTGGGCCTCTATTGGCCTTGGTTTTGGGGAATCAAATCAAGAACTATAGGTCTGATGTTTGGGGAGATTTTCGTTTAAGGTGTCATTTACAAGTTTTATATTTTGTGCTAAGGCTAGTTGTTTGGAACAAATTGATGATTTTGGCTAATTTATAAAATGGGTTCAGTCAGCCTAAAAAGGTTCAGCAGAACGGATTTTCAACAGAGAATGCTCAAGACCTTTGAAGAGCCATCCAAGGGTATTTTGGGCTGATTTTTACTAAGTATCTAGTTTAATATGTTATCTACATTTCTCATGAAAACTAGTTTTGGATTTGACCATTAAAAACTTAGGTTTTGGGTCCTACAAAAATGTGTGACAGAGAGCTCTGTTAGTCACTTAATCACAACAGTGGTTTTGGAAAGGATTTTGACCTATCAAGACTTTATATTTATGGCTCATTTTTGGTGGAACGTAATATAAACATGTCATCTACAAGTACTATGTTTTGACCTAAGCTGGGCTTTCACTCTAACCTAGGATTTTTAAGTCTGCAACTCAGAGTTGTCAAAATCTGACATTCTTTAGTAAAAATGGTATATGTAGAGTTTTACCCAACGAAATCACTTCAAACTATTTTTTTATGAAAGAGAACTTAAAAATTTAGGCCTGGACGTAAAAAACACATTTAGATCATTTTTTTACAATTAGTTATGGTAGTTTAAAGTTTGTGATAGAAAGTTAATATGTCCAGAAAATCAGGTTATTTAGGGTTTCAGTAACTTAGCTCATGATATGTTTAAGCGTAATGTATTTTCTTTGCATACATGTAATATATTCATACATACTAAAGTTCCAGAACTTATTCAAGTTATTAAACTCAAAAACACTTACATGCAAACACATAGAACACTTGATCTCGTAAGAACAACCCCGAATCTACTCACATGACGCTTTTTTTTAGTGAAATCTTGTTTCTTACTCTTGTGGTTGTTTATAGAGATGGATTGAGGGTTGTTTTTTGAAAGAATGGAAGAAAGTTTAAGGGATTTACTTACTTGTTTTGAAGATCTAAAAACGGAGAATAGCTAGGACTTAGGTTTTATGCACATTCCTTGCTCCCATCAAGCTCCTTCTCTCTTCCTCCTTTCTCTCATTCTTCTCTCTTAGAACACCTAGGATATTTTCTGGTTGCTCTTCCTCACTCTCTTGGCCGAAATATGGAGAATAGAAGGGGTGGTTAGGGTCTTATTTTATAGCAAAAATTGTAGTGAAAATTAAATAATTATTATGTATAAGTTTTAATTTGAATTTTCTTAAATTTTATTGGGTGCATGGGGTGGCTATGCTCTTTTTGAGAGATATATATTCAGATCATGGCAGTGGGGTTTCAGCTGGGACTATTTTGGAAAGCACAAAAGCTAATTTTGCATTAATATGGGGTTTAAATTGTATTTTGGTACAATTTTGTGCAAGAAAATACATAAAATATTAATTTTATGTATCTTTTTGGTATCTTAACCTACTAAAACCTATTATATTAATGTGTATATAATTAATTTAGTATTTTCAAGAATTATCATAATTAATTAAATATGTATAAACTTTTAAGTCAATTTAAGTTAGTTTGACAAGAATTAACTTTTTAACTTATTTATTGTGTAGAAACTTTAAATAATGATTTGTTTGCTTTTATTAACTCATATTATTATATTATTATATTATTATATATATTACTTGTATAAAAAGTCTTGGGTCATAATAATACTTAATTTATACAATTTTTTCTTATTTTCAAGCTTAAAAAGGCAAAAAGTAACTTTTTATGCACAATTCCCTAGGTGGCCGACCATGCAAGGGTACTTTTTTTATTTTTGTTATTATTTTGTCTTTTATTATTTAATTGTATTTAAATTTCTAATTTTAGGTGTCTATGTGTCAAAACTTGAGTTTTTAAGACTTTTTGCTGTACTAGGGACAAAATGGTCATTTTACACTAATTATGAGAATTTTTAATTTTTAACTTTATATTTTATATTATTTACTTAATTTAGGATGTTAAGAGTCTCTTATGAGTGTTAGGGTTTTACCTATAAGTATTTGGTCGTTTTAAGATTTTCGGATCGAATTAGGGTTTCAGGTTCAGTTAGAATTTTCATCCTTCTAGATATCTAAGATTTTGTCAACTAACTGTAGCTAATGCTAGGGTTTGGATTGGATCGCTACACTGGTCGTTACAAACTGGCTTGTTACAACTAGGGTCCGGACCGAGTTGTTACAATCTATCCTCCTTAAATAAATTTCGTCCTCGAAATTTCATGCGAAAGGTTGTGGATGGTTACTTGTACCTCTTCTCTTTGAAGTTGTGTTCTTGTTTACTTGATTCGTTCTTTTTTGAGGGTGTAGACAGGGTCGCGTGTATGTGTTCAGCACTGTGAGTAATGTTTATTTTTTATTAACTTCTGAGTCCGACTATTACATAGTTTTCAAAGATCACGTTGCGTACTCGTGGCGTGAGAATTGTTTGACTAGTGTTAACCTAAAAGCCTTTGTCCTTCAAGTTTATCCTTTCTCAGGATAATGCAACAAGTCTAACTAACGTATATCTTAGCGTTTGCGAATTCAGGCATACCTCCGCTCATTAACGAATACTCCCTTTTCTCTTGTGAAAGCGAGTCTTTTGTCCACTGATTCTCTTGTTGATCAAGCTGTATCATTCTTCCCAAATCTTCTTGATGTTTTTGTTTGCTACCTTAATTGCCCCGTTGGTCTACGGCTGATATGGTGATGACTTGTGGGCCACTATCCGGTACTCTTCGAAGAGATCCAAGACCTCACCCTGGAAGTGTGATCCATTGTCTGAAATAATCTCATGAGGGACCTCGTACCGGCAAATGATGTTCTACTTGATAAACTTGGCAACATGTGATGATTTCAATATCGAGTAGGAGGCTGTTTCCACCCATTTGGTAAAGTAGTCAATGGCCACTAAAATGAACTCATGCCCATTTGACGCCTTCGGTGTTACTCTACCGATTACATCAATGCCCCATACTGAGAACGGCCATGGTGATGTCATGCTATATAGTTGAGATGGACGAACATGCATAAGGTTTGCATGAATCTGACACTTATGACATCTCCGCACGAACTATATACAATCTGTCTCCATTGTCATCCAAAAGTATCCTTGTCGTAGGATCTTCTTGGCTAATATGTTTCCAGTCATATGTGGTCCAGAGACTTCCGCATGGATCTCTTTCATTAGCTTTTGGCCTTCTTCAGTGCTGACACACAACTTGTTGACTCCAGAATGCTTTCGTTTGTATAGCCTTCCCCCGCAAATGACAAATTGTGCTGATAGTCTTCGTATTGTCCTTTGGTCCTTCTTGTTAGTAAACTTGGGATATTCTCCCTTCACCACGAAATTTTGAATGTCAAAATACCACGGCAGTTCGTTGATGCTCTTCTCGATAGCGGCTGTCATCTCATATGCTGACTTTCTCTTCTGCTCGATTACTAATGGCCTCATTCGGACTCTGAGTGGTATGTCAATCACGGATGCTAGGGTGGCCAGTGTGTCAGCAAACTTGTTCGGCAGTCTTGGCACATGGGTAAAGATTACTGATTCAAAACATGGTATCAGCTTCTCTAGCTCTTGATGGTAGAGAATCAACGTCACGTCCCTGATCTTCCATTCTCCTCTTGCTTATGAAACAACTAATGCTGAGTCTCCGAAGACTTCTAGCTTCCTTACCCCTAATTCTAAGGCTGCCTCCAATCCGGCTAAACATGCTTCATACTCAGCTTGATTGTTGGTAACTTCAAAGTTGAGCTTCAAAGACAAGGGGACGTGTAATTCGTCAGGAGTGACAAGAAGGACTCCTATTCCATAGCTATACTAATTGTATACACCATCAAAACATAGAGTCCACTTGTCATCCTCAACTTTCATTAACTGTTTATCAAGGAATTGGAATTCTGTGTCTTCACCTCCCTCAACTAGTTGGTCGATGAGGAATTCTGCCACTGCTTTACCCTTGACTGACTTTCGGGTGACATATTTAAGATCAAACTCTGATAATAATAGCAACCATCGAGCCAATCTTCCCGTCAGTGCTGGCTTTTCAAACAGGTACTTCAATAGGTCCATCCGGGAGATGATATTTACCGTGAAAGACAACATGTAATGCCTCAATTTTTGAAAAGCCCAAACCAAAGGGCAGCATGTCTTTTCCAATGGTGTGTATCGTATTTTCGACCCCGTCATCTTCTTACTCAAGTAGTAGACTACCTTTTTCATTCCAATTTGACTCTCTTGTGCCAGCATACATCTCATAGCTAAATCAGTCACCGACAAATAGAGGATCAGTGGCTTATCAGGTTTGGAAGGAGCCAGAACAAGTGGGTTTTGCAAGTACTGTCGCACAGGATCGAAGGCGTCTTGGCATTTCTGATCCCATTCAAATTTGACTCCTTTCTTTAGAAGGCGGAACAACGGTTCACAGGTAGTTGTCAATTTTGCGATGAATCGACTGATGAACTGTATCTTACCCAAGAAGCCCCTAACTTCTCGCTCGGTCTTCGGAGGGAGCATTTTCAAGATTGCTTTGATATTGACGGGTCAACTTCTATGCCTCGTTGAGTAATCATGAACCCAAGCATCTTATCGTCAATAACTACAAAGGCACACTTTTGTGGGTTGAGCCACATCTTGTATTTTGGAATCCTTTTAAAGAACTTTCTCAGTGCTACAATATGGCCATCCTGATCCTTGGACTTGATGATCATGTCATCCACGTATACCTCAACCTCTTTATGTATCATGTCATGCAATAACGTAGTGGCATCCCTCAGATAAGTTGCCCCTGCGTTCTTCAAACCAAATGGCATCACACAATAACAATAAGTGCCCCAGGGTGTAGTGAATGTCGTCTTTTCTCTGTCCTTGGGATCCATCAGAATCTGGTTATATCCGGAGAAGCCGTCCATAAATGATAAAAAGGCATGCCCTGCTGTACTGTTTACCAAGACATCAATGTGTGGCAGCAAAAAATCGTCCTTTGGGTTAGCCTTGTTAAGATCTCGAAAGTCCACGTAGACTCGGATACGACCATCCTTCTTTAAAACTGGCACAATATTGGCTACCCACTTTGGATCCTCGGTTACCATCAGGAATCCAGAATTGATTTGTTTGAAAACTTCTTCTTTGATCTTTAGAGCCCATTGTAGTCGGATCGGTCTTAATTTTTGTTTGACTGGTTTAGCATCAAGGTATAAGGGGATATGGTGTTTAACAATATCGGGATCAATTCTGGGCATATCCTTGTAAGACCATGTAAATACATCTTTGAATTCTTTTAATAAAATTATTAATTGTTCACGTTCAACTAAGGATAAAGAAGAACCAATTTGTACATTTTGTGGGTTAGTTTCATTACCGAAATTTATTTACAAAGTTTTTTCAATTATTGGTTGAGCGCGCATTTTTTTTCTCTTTTTATTAAAAAATTTATTTCTTCAGGGATGTCCCCATCGAATTTAAAATTATCAGAAAGCGTTTGAAATAAATCAAACAAAGTAAAATAATCAGAAATCTCGTTTATTTCATTGAAGAAAGAGAGAATTACAAGCTCAAAGGCAAAAGCAAGAGGAGGTGCGCAGACAGACGTGCCCTCAACCACAGACTCAGACTCAGACTCAGACTCAGGACGGACAGACTACACATCACAGGACTCTAAGGCCCAGTTCTTCAATTCCTTTATAGCTGCATCGACAATGAGCTTGGTGCAGTCGGTTGGTGCACTGAAGCCCATCATGAGGCAGTCTTAGTCAATTACATGCAGCTGAGCCATCCTTTCGTTGAACAATACTCACATGTCGATACCATCAAGTTTGTCTGCCCAATCTTCTTCTTGGATCTTCTTTTCTTTCTCTTCCCCTTTCTCTGTTTCATCTTCTTCCGTATCGGATAATTAATGGCTAAAGAAGATTTCCAGCCCTGGCAGCTTTTGGTTAGTCTCTTCATCAATCCTTTTCTCTGGGAAGTCGCAGTACGAGAAATCTTCTCCTTCTTTGATAAAGTACCCGTTGAGCGTTTCTGAGTGTTTAGCCTTCCGTTCCCTTTTATGCCCTTCCAAATCTTCTTCCGTTGGCTTGTACCCAAGATCGAAATGGCACGAAACTGGTAATACCTGGATAGGTTCTGGAATACCCTGATGCTTGTGACCCAACCCCATTCCTGGGAAGTAAGGCATTTCTCTCATCATTGTAATTGCTCGCGGGTTGATGTAATTTTTCTCTTCCTTCAACAGCATCTGCACAGCCTGAGCTTCATCAAATTGGAACCCACTCAAGGACACATCCCCTTCCCCATGCTAAACCTCCAAGAGAGTCGAACCCTCTCCTTTTAGTGGAGAGTTGATGGCACTGCCTAGATGTTCGGGTCGTGCAGCCATGGCCGGCCTAACAACAAATTGCAGGAAGCTGGCACATCCAGCCCATGGAATTCAACTGACATTTTTGAAGGCCCTACTGATAGTGCAAATGATACTAGTCCCAACACATCCCTCCTCGTGTTATCGTCGGCCCGGACTCCTTGACTATAGGGCGTGAACTAGTCCGGCTTCATCCCTAGGCAAACTGCAGTCCTGAGTGGGCAAACGTTCAAGGCTAAATCGTTATCGACGAGTGTTGTTGGGACCCACTTTTCTAAACACTTGACTATAATGTGCAGAGGCTTATTGTGATTCTTCCTTTCTAATTGTAAATCTTTCTCAAAAAAAGAGACCACTTTAGGCTCCGCAGCTGGTAGTATTAATCCAATCAATAGTTCAGGGGTTGCATCTATCGATACATTGGCTTTGTTCAGAACTTTTAACATAGCTTGCCGGTGTTGATGTGAAGCCATCAGCAAGCCCCATATGCTAATGTTAGCTTGTGTCTTCTTTAACTGCTTCAGTACATCGTCGTCCTCTTCTTTTTGTTTTTTCTCTTTTCCCTTCTTACTTGGTTGCCCTTTTTCGAACTGAGTCGGCTTGAAATGCCGGCCACTTCTAGTCAGATGCTCAACGCCTTTCTCGGGATCCCACAATTCCTGCATTGTACTTTCAATTTACCTTACCTCATCCACACACAGAGGGCTTTCAAACGCCCATAAATCATTTAAGTACTGACTGCTGCTCTTCCTTTTGTTTCCTCATCATCCTCAATGGCCCAGGGGCTATTGACCTCTTCCCAGATGTCCTCTCTAATAAAACCCACCAGTTGTTCCCGAGCGGCCCAAAAGTTGGTCCATTCAGCCCCATCTGATTTCAGTACAACCCTCACTAACCAATAGGATTACATGTCATCAACATATACCTCCTCCTCAAAAATTTAAGGAAGGGTAATACCATCGAGCACATGGCCAAATCCGTATGGCAGTGCCGGGTAGTTCAACGGCCATTCGTTTTTCTCATTACGCTCCTCTTCTTTTTGTTGATTAACTTGGATTGCCACTTGATACCTCTCCCAAGCATCATTGTTCCACTCTTCTATCATATCCCAGCCATTCCCAGTCATAATTAGTGAACATGCTGTCTGATCCTTAGTAGCTGAAACATGCGGGTGTGGCAAATGTGCTGAACAGATGTACTAGTTTGGATCTTCTGATTGTCCTAAAGACATGCAGTTTACCCCAGCTTGCTTGGCGTGGTTTTGCAGAAGGGTGGTCGTGACATTTTGCTTTAGAGTTGCAGATGGTGGAGGGATTACTTAGTTGTTGATGAGATCCTAGATCTCATGACGCAGCCTCATACACTTATCAGTCGGTTGCCCGTGACCCTGGTGGTAGGCACAGTACTGAGAAGCATTATATCGCAACGGTAAGGGATTGGGTATAGGCATGGGGTTCAACAGCTTGATAAGCCATTTCTCGACAAGTCGATTCAAGGCTATGGATAATAAAATATTGAGGGGAGTAAAGACTCTTCTTGGCCTTTGTTGCAGTTGCTTACTGTTATTTGACTGTTGGGTATTGTTTGATTGTTAGGTGGAGGATGAAGGGTTCAAAAGGTTAACCTCGTTCGAGCGAGAAACGAGGTTGGTGGAAGCAGATTGATTTTGGTTGTTAGCAGGGAAGGTTCTTTTTGGTTTCTGACTGGGCTCGACTTTCTCAATGTCTCCAGATTGAATGGCATCCTCAATTTGCACCCCAGCGTCAAATAGCTGCCCAAAGGTAGAGAGCGGCTATGTGATAAGGTAACTCTTTTGAGGGGACTACAAATTTTTCACCACAATTCTCACTTGGTCTTTGTCAGTAGGCCGATTCGTCATCTTGGCTGCCTTGCTTCTCCACCGAGTTAAAAAGTCAACAAATGATTCTCGATTTTCCTAATGAGTCATTTCCAACTCTTGGGTGATGATGTCCAGTTGGACATTATAGCTGTATTAACTGATGAAAGCAATGGCTATATCTTTCCAAGTTTTAGTCTTAGCCACCTCTAAGGAGAGAAACCACCTTTGTACTGCCCCAGAAAGTGATCAGTGGAACAATTGGGAGTTGAGCTGATCGTTAATCCACATGGGGTAGAGAGTGTTAACATACATTCTCAGATGGATCTGGGGATCTCTGGTGCCATCAAACTTTTTCATTTCTGGCATCTTAAATTTTTTGGGTAGAATGGCATATGGGAATAAACACAAACTGCCTACATCCAGCATGAATTCTTCCACTCCCTTTGTCTTTCTCAGTACCTTCTTCATACGGTCAATTTTCTCCGCCAATACGGACTCCCTAGACTGAGCAGTGTTCTCTTCTTCTATCACAATCAGGTGGGATACCTAAGGTGGCACAACAACTTACGGTACATCTTATCCCTAATTATCATCCCAGAAGTCTTCACTATTCTCATTTATGTCATTCGATTGTCCATTCACGCCGGGCAGACGGGCCTGAATCGCCCGGATCTGCGCTTGGCACTGATTTTGAGCCTGGGTTTACTGCTTCACGGCCCGTTGTATCTTAGTGACTGCCCTCATCAAAGCGGTCAAGTTCACCTCATTCTCTACCATTTCAGATGATTCAACTGGCTGTTCAGATACCTTATAGCATCTGCTTGTCACTGATCGAGCCCAGACATGTGTCAATTATAATCTTCCCAGCTTAATGATCTAGACCTGAAGAAAATCTTGATCCCAAAAGTAGAATAACCAGTATCAAACACTTCTTTGAGCGAAACTTTGACAATAGATAGCAAACATCCCAGATATCCAAAACGACAAGAAAATGATCACTGAAACTAAAGTAATGCCTCTGTTGGGCCCAAATAGGCAGCATAACAATAGAACTACCTGGGATGATAGCTAAAGAGAAGATCAACCAAATTCTAAAGGGAAGGTTTATCTAAACAGGGAAACGGGCAGCACTCCGGCAAGAAAATAGAACTAGACCGAAGGGACCGGTTTGATCTAAGATTCTAAAAGAAAACGGGTAGCACTCTGGTAGAAAAGCAAAACTAGCTCACACGGGTCTAACAAGGGTTTAAAGAAACGAGCCTGATAAAACAACGGGGGATAAAACCTACAACCTGAGAAGAACACAGAAGAGAGAAACTATCCTAGAGACCTCAAAACAAAACATGAGCATAACCCCGAGAAGAAAACTACGGCGTGAAAACCAAAAAAGGCGAAGAACAAAGCGCGGGTAAGAACCTGAAGGCGAAACTAACCTAAATAGCAAGGGATAACAGAAAAACTCGAGTCAAAACCCAGAGAAAGAATTAGCCTAAGCCAAACAAACAATCCTAACAAACGCAATTAAAACATACAATTAACAAAACACATATTCCTACTAGGGTTAGCAACACCTAATGGAGGGATCTAAGCTACTATATGCAAAAATGCCAATTTTAGTTAATCGAACATGGTACCTTCTGAATAGAGCCGAGTATATATCTTCCATGCCTAGAGTGGTACAGGACATGCTCAAATAGTACGCCTGAACTCTTTTACTACACCTATGAAAGTGTACAGTCAGTAAGGGTTGCCCGTCTTTCCAACAATCCACAAAATGGATAAACGATCGGGGCATTGGGTCGACCAGGTAGAAGGTTGAAGAATAATGCACATGCATGCGATAATGCAAATGAGAAATACATATTAAGAACCAATGATGTTTTCAATTCTAGCCCTCTTATTTGATTTTATAAACTAATCCCTAGCAGAGTCACCAGAAAATACTTTGGTGCCAGAATTTTAGGGTTTTAAAAATGTTCAAAAATAAGAAGTTCAAAAGATGTTTGAAAAATATTTTAACACCTTGAAAGCCAAATTTTAAAAATCTCTTTTTATTGAAAATAGAGTCGCCACTTGGTTTTTGAGAAATACCAAGAAAAACAAAAATGGCTACTGATCTTTAAAACGTTTAATCAGAGAAAAAGGGTTCGGGAGCTAATGTACGAATCGAAAAAAGTGTTAGGCACCCCGTTCGCCCAACCGTAAAGTTGCTCTCTACTAATCATCATTGGTTCTTTAATAAGATTTTTTCAAATGCATGCAAATAAATAAAATGGAGGTAAAGAGAGAACATCCAAAATCGAATAAGAAAATACATAACATATGTATATAGAAAATCAAAACAATACAAATAAAGAGGTAAAATCGTAAGTCTTATGGCATGCAATTCTAACTAAAGGATACATGGAGCATTTCCACATGTAATTTTATGAAAATATACTAAGCTATCATGATTTAAATAAAAGAACAAAAAAAATATACTAGAAATTGCTAAAATTACCTAAACATGAATTACTACAAAATAAGCTAAACTATTCTAAACACAATTTAAAAGAAAGTAAACAAGACAAAAACAAATGATGCTAAATACATATTACCAAAATAACCCAGAATTATGTTAACATGAAACATGCTTTAGAAATGTTAAATTCTAACTAAGAATAAAAGAAATGAAAAGAAACCAAGTTAATACTTAAAAGATTTTTGAATTTATGTAAAGAGAATAAAAGAAAGAAAGAATAAATAAAATACTATCAAAAGGAGGTTAAATTAAAATTTAAAGATTTTTTTATAGAGCAAAATAAAAGAAAAGACAAATAAAGTGAGTGTTAGTAAAAAGAAATGAAACTAACATTAGGAGATCCTAAAAGATTTTAATATTTTACAAAATAAAAGAAATGGAAAAAGAAAGAAAGAAAAATAAACTAAATTAAAGGATTGTGATGGAGTTTTAATGCTTAGAAAAGAAAAATAAAAGAAATAGAAAAAGAAACAAAAGAAATACTATGAAAGAAAAATTAAGCTAACATTAAAAAGAAAAAGAAAAAAGACAAAAGAAAAGGAAAGTGAAGCTAATAAAAGGAAAGGGGAAGAAAATAAATTGCTAATGAAGGATATTACACTAATATTAAAAGAAAAGAAAGAGAGAAGAAAAATGAAATGCTAGAACAATAAACTAACATTACAAGAAAAATAAGATGAAATGAAATGCTACTAAAGGAATATTAGACTAATGTTAAAAGAAAATGAAAAGAAAAAGAAAAAGGAAATGAAATACTTGAACATTAAACTACCTTTAAAAGAAAAGAACATAAAAGTAAGATAAATTGTAATGCAATTAAAGGAACATGAAACTAACATCAAAATAAAAGAAACTAAGTACAACTATTTAATTATTAAATATGAATGTAGTATTGACAACTACATTAATATAAATGTAAGTGCATTTATTATGACAATTAACAACACTAACAAGCTGTAATTTTCAAAATATGTTAGGACTATATTAATGATTCAATGAAGGTGATAATGTGCTAAAGACGAAATAAAAATAAAATAACGACTAAAAACTTTAGAAAAAATAGCCTAACTATATTAAATAACTATACACATTCTACAACAAACTACATTGCAAATGTCAAACGAAATTGACTATAAATGAAACAGAAGAATTTGAAATGAAAGTTAACCCGATCACTCCAAGAGAGAGGAAATGGAGTTAGAAAGATCGAGGATCCAAACAAAATATCTGGATTGTTAAAGAATCCTTGAGTCGGGGAATGGTGATAGGTAATTCGGTCCTCGGGCGATGATCCAAGCTAGGGTTTTAGAACTTCGGTATCAGGGACTTGGCTCTCGGTACTTTGATAAGGTTTCGGTGTTTGGGTTCAAAATTGCTCGGCGACTTGGCAAAACTTCTCTCTCTAAAATTTTGTCCTAAAAACGTACGCTGGGGTACGGTATTTATAGAATTCTTCAACTAATGAGATGCTGATACGTTTTGGGACACGTCTGGCCATTTGAAGTTGGCGGTCGCCAGGTTAGGAGTTAGCGGTCACCACAATTGAAAAGGTTCCAAGAAGTTCTATTAGTGGTCGTTACAATGCAAGTTTGCGGTCGCCAGGTTGGAGGTGGCGGTTGCCAATTTGATTAGGGTTTTCAAGAAGTTCTATTGGCGGTCGCCACAAGTAGAAGTTTCCAAAAGATTCTATTAGCGGTCGCCACATTGGAGTTGGTGGTTCAAAATAATTTCATTGGTTTGAAGGTTTTGATGATTGGGTTTAAATACCGAGCTTGGATCATTTTTCGAGGATCGTACTGAGGCACCATTCCAACTGTTTTCATCATCGAATTCACCTAAGATTAGGCGGGATCAAATTGGGGTGTCTACAGTCCTCCTTGATTGTCTTCTCCAATTCTTATCGAAAAATGCGTCATCTTATGTTCTGGCTGGTTGCACTTATAACCAGCTCTTTCTGTTGTTTGTTGTTTCCTTGTGGTCTTAATCCAAACCTCTGTTGTTCGGGAAAAATTTTTCTTCTCAGGTGTTGGGATATTCTGTACCTTTAGATTCGATAAGTACCATGATCCTTGCTGGGGTTCCTTCCCTTGCGATAGATCCAAAGTGGCTACTAGATCTTGCAAGGTTTGCGCTAGGCTCGGGACGTCTACTTCCTCCTTGGTTTCATTTACTCTCACTGAGCTCTCGTGGTTTTGTTTTTGTTCTGCCATCTTTAGGAAAGAGAAAAGGAGAAAGGGGTCATTGATCTGTTCGATAAAGTTGAATCTACTTACAAGGTGAAAGCATGACACTCAACCTGTTTATTAGTATGAAAAGTCTTATCCAATGAGATTCTATCGTTCTTTACCGTAGATTGTTAACGTAAGGTTACTATTCTGGGTTCTATATAAATTTTTGTTATTGCATTATGGGTCTCACTTTATTGACTAGCAGAGTTCTATTCCAACCAATCAGTCACTTTCTATTTCTATTCCGTATATTGATAATCTCGCCGTATCGTTTACACACAAAATCTCACACGGTTGCGAAAGCTAGCTTTGGAGCTATTGTTGTAAGCAGATTTTGATTGAAGATAAGAGTTTTCTTCAATTTCTCTTATGCATACTCTTAACATGCTTTTAATGATTTAGAATCCTGTGATCGGATTGCCCAGGCGAGATGCAGGTCTCGGTTGGGTACAATAAAAACTCATGTTGGTGCAGATCTCACAGATGTAGTTTTTGCTTGTAGCTACTGATGTGTCGTGAGGTTTAACCAATAGAAAGAGAGCGATCTTAGTGAGAAAATCCATCATAACCTGAATGTTGTTGGTTCTGGAGGTGACCTTGATAGTCCTGGTGACGAAATCCTTAGTCATATGTTTCCATTCCTATTCCAGTCTTTCCACGTGTTGTACTGTTTCTCTTGGTTTTGGCCATTGTCTTTCATGTTCTGGTACGCTGGGTTTGGATGTCTCTTTCATTAACTGGATTATTTTTCTCCAGTGGTTGGTCACTCTAGGGTAAAGTGAACATGAACAAAGGTGTGTCTGAGGCAATTATCGAGTCACGTAATTCATTGTGGTTTGATAGTTAATTCTTCATTTGGCTCCTGATGCACATGGTTGTCGTCAAAATTCTTCATTGAAGGCGGGAATGGCAGGATTAGAATCCTAACATTTTGGTGAAAAAAAGCTGACGTGAATATTGATGCATACAGATACTTTTTCATTACTTGCATGCTAAGGGTATCCTAAGCTCAAGGTTGTCTCTTGTTTTCCACTTCCCTACTGTTGGCATGAATCCCTTGCTTCCCGGTTCATTGGATGTGTGGGTCTGCTATGAACTAGTCTGGGGAAATCTCAATTCTGTCACATGGAGGCATCGTGAGTCCCTTGGTGTGAAGCTATGGTTTCTATCTGTAGGTTACTGATGACATAATTCTACTTGTCGGGTCCTTTGAAAAGGTGTAGTTAGTTGAATAAACTCTTACTTAATCATTCCTGCAGTCGGGGGTCTCAGTCTTCAAAATTTTGTAAAACGTGGACGTTGATGGTACTTTAAGTCGTAATGTTGAGGAAAGATTGCCCCACGATTCGAAGAGGTGCTAAGAGGTTCCTGTGCATTGTCCTTTTTTTTGTGAAAGCGCTAAGTCTAATGACGTAATACTCTAACGATCGTCGTTACTCACAAACCTATAGGGCAAGGTTTTGAAGATCAATGGGCAAAAACATTCGTGGAGTTTGATAAAAATGGTCAGCTCAATTTTACTTGTTTTAGAGAAGGTGATCATAAGGCAGTGAATAGGTAAGCATTTAGCTGAGGATTTTGAATGGTACAAAACATAACTGGGGTTAGGTTAACTTAGGGTGGAACTTAGATGGTTCAGGAATAGGTTGAATTAAGGCAATGGATCATAGTTAAAGCAATCACCGTTGACCTAGGTTGAGAGGTCAATTGAAGCTTAGATGCATTGGAGAAAAGAGATCGGCAATTAATGATTATTACAAAGAGAATGTTTTCGGAACTAATCTGTGCAACATCAGTCCTTGACAAAAGATACATTTAAGCAATGGGTAGCCAAACTAGATATTTTCTTTGAAGTTACGTTGGCCTAACGTACTTCAATTCAAACATTCGAGTCAACTCCCCAGGTTGGGATTTCTAGAGTTTACAAAATTGCTTCAGTCGGATGTAGTATTGGAGTTAGGAGAAGATGAATGGTGGTAGAGGATCTTGGCAGTATCGAATGCTCGGGTCTAAAGAAATGACATTGAGTTCTACGAACAAAGAGTTAGTCCAAGGATGATAGCTTGAACTAAAGGACAATCAAATGCGAACACTAGTCATCATCTAGGCACAGCTCAATAATGAAAACCCAAGGATAAAGGTATTTTCTAGGATGAAATTCCCGATAGGGTTACTAACGAGACTTGGGTGCAGAAGGATTACCTACGAATGATACCGGACAGCATTGCTGAGGACCGGTGTTATTAGAAGGGGAGATAAGTAAAGAATTTTAATCTAGTATAAAAGTTGATACAAGGGCTTGGAAAAAGAAACTCATAAGGGTGAAGTTACGGGGTATTAACGGTGGTTTTCGTAAAACTTAGGCTACTCTGAGTGCTTTATCATTTAGGGGTTAGTTAACTTGTCAGTGGTTTGATCGCCTATTAGCCATCTTAAGAGAGTGTTGAGATTTGGGGGTTGTTTTCATTCTCAATTGTTTTCATGTTTTGGGAGCTCGTGGAATTTAGTTTGAGATTATGAGATAGCTTATAAGGAATTTAACAACAAACACTCGCATTTCATTCAAACACATAACAACCACAAAGTTTTCAAGAGTTCACCTAACACAAGCATAATAGTCAACGAAGGAAAAATACAACACCTATCATGCTAAGGCCTAGACAAACAGATGCATATAGAAGTAGTGAATAATTGAGTCACGCTCCCACGTTGCCTCGTAGATACCATAGTAGCGCCACTGCACTTCCATGTGCCAAAAGTCCTCTGACCCCATGCGAGTCCTATTGATAATGGCTACTGGTATCTCCAGGTACATTTTTGGATTGTTAAAGTTGATTGTCGGGTTGTGTGGGTTGATGAACCCTCTCTTATCCCTTGGTTTCTATGTCCGCATTCACCTTGCCTCCATCCTGTCCCTTAATAGTTCTTCGAATCTCGGTGGTACCTTCAGATGAAAGGTGGTTTCATCACATCTCTCCAACAACCTTAGTGGTTCCATGTACCTCAAAAAAGACTCAAGATTTTTCCACTTCCACGTCCTTTTCGAGAATACTCTCGCATACACCCGTTCCCCAACACGATAGTCCTTGCGGTAATCTTGGCGGCTCTGGTAGATTGCTGCGCCCGTTGCTTCTTCATCGTCTGGCTCTAGTGGCAGTGCCTCTAGTGGATCATAAAAGAAAGCGATGGCTCGCTCTTCATTCTCATCGTTGTCACCCTCAGGTTCCTCCTCTTTGTCAGCCTCAACGTCTGCCTCGTCTCCTACCTCATCTGGTTCTTCGTCTTCTCCTACTTCATCGACCTCTTCTTCTTCCTGAACTGGCCACTCATCCAAAAACATCCATGCTAACGAGAATACATCTACCGGGTCTTGCTCTTCAGCGGGTTCTTTCTCGGGGTTTGAGTCTTCTGGTTCTAGTGCTGCCCATGGTTCCCCAGCCAGTTTTGCGTCGGTCGTCATCCTAAAAAAAGAAATATAGAGAAAATCCTAAGGTACAAATTTTAAGTTGTTAAAATTATAAGTGACAATTTAATAATATAGACACTCTATAGAGTTTCTACGCTACAGAATTCGTAGTCTCCCCTCTCCCAAGTCTTGAAGGTTCAGTAAACCTAGGCTCTGATACCAACTGTGATGCCTCGTCTTACGGGCATGCCAGGACATACGTAATTATAATTGAGGGAGATATTCTAGCTATGCATTCATAATTACATATGATAAATACTACATCATTAAAGGTTCAGAACTTGTTCAAAATATTTAATGACTACAGTTATCCAGAGAATTTTAATAAAAGTTACAATATGCCTGTGAAAACTGAACAAAACATCAAAAAGAAAAAAAATTCAATGTCTTCAAACGGCACTGTTGGGATCGGTTGGGTCCTGCCACTCACCCCGTTCCTCAAAATCTTCTTTCCTTACGAGCACACCCTCCTCAAAAAGTTCTTCTTCTTCACCTGTGGCACGAATGCCATGAGCCAAAACCCAGAAGCAATTTTCTTAAACCTTCTAAGAAACTTATAACAAAATATCCTACAATACATATCGTATAACACCCAATACAATTTAAGGCCAATGAGATAGACAAATTTGACATTTACGGCAGGGTAAGCATATATAAAAACAATTATGCAAGTGCGTGATACAATGAATGCAATGTAAATGCCCAACCCGACATACATCCTGAACCATAACATGAATTCCACATCGGGAATTACAGAGTTGACATGATGGGAATTTGATCATCGAACCTATTCTCATGTCGTTACGGAAGGTAAACGCATGCCTTGGCTAACCCGTTTTATTCAATGGCAACGGCGTGGGGGCGGGCCAACTAATTTTGTCCATCCTTATCCGGGTCAATCGATCCCACATTAAGGACGAGGATGCTCGTTATGCGTCAATCTAAAGTCTAATTAAAAAAACTAGTGACGAACCTATGGTGCCTAACCCCTTTTTATAATAAGCAATCTTCCAATTCATTTTCAAAATTGGCAACCAGGGACGCCCTGGGCTCAAAACCACAGAAAGAAGTATTTTCACATAACCCAACCCACAATGATAGGTACAAAAGGGACTCCGATAAGCCAAGATGCAAGTGTAAAAATGCTCATGATGTGCAATATGCTTCTCGTGTATAATTGATTATAGCAAAACATCATGGTATAGCACAAGGTATAACTTACTAAAGCATAGAGTACAAGTATAATAAGCACAAGCTACTATTCACGCGACATAGAATCAAACTATCGGCATGGATTCATTTCATCAAAATTGTCATTTTGATACACCAATCATTCACAAAATTCATTTAAAGTCCATATATTCAAGTTCCACATTGTAACATGCCACTCAAACACTTAGCCCAATTTAGGTGAACGTTGAAGCATCAATTTTAAAATTATAATAGTGTTTTGGGGCATCTATACTTGGAGTTAAGTTCTAATTTTTGAATACTAATTAGATAAAACTATTTTCTACAACTTTCATGTTTAACACTAAGATCAGATCCTAGGGCAAAAAGGTTATTTGTTTTAATTAAGAGAAAGTCATTAAGCAGTTTACAAAGAAAAGTGCAAAAATTGGGCCTCTGTTAGCCTCAGTTTTGGGGCATCCAATCAAGAGCTATGAGTCTGATTTTTAGAGTAGCTTTAGTTTAAGGTGTCCCCTACAAGGTTCATGTTTTGTGCTAAGGCTAGTTGTTTGGAACAAGTTTATGATTTTGGCTAATTTGTAAACTGGGTTTAGTTAGCCTAAAAAGGTTCAGCAGAACCGATTTTCAACAAAGAATTCTCAAGACCTTTGGGGAACCATCCGAGGGTGTTTGGGGCTAATTTTTGCTTAGTATCTTGTCTAATATGTTAGCTACATTTATCATGAAAACCGGTTTCGGATTTGGCCATTAAAAACTTAAGTTTTTGGTCCCACAAAAATGTGTTATAGAGAGCTCTGACAGTTACTGAATCACAACAGTGACTTTGGAAAGGGTTTTAATGTATCAAGACTTTATATTTTTGGCTCATTTTTTGTGGACAATAAGATAGACATTTCTTCTACAAGTTTTAAGTTTTGACCTAAGCTCAATTTTCAATCTAACCTAGGTTTTTTAAGTCTTCAACTCAGAGTGGTCAAAATCTGACATTCTTTGGTAAAAATGGTATATCTGGAGTTCTACCCAACGAAATCACTTCAAACCAATTTTGTATAAAAAAGAACATAAAAATCTAGGTCTAGACATAAAAATCACATTTAGATAAGTTTCTTACAATTAGTAAGGATAGTTTAAAGTTCGTGACAGAAAGTTAATATGCCCAAAAATTAGGTTATTTAGGGTTTCTGTAACTTAGCTCATGATATGTTTAAATTTAATGTATTTTCTTTGCATGCATGTAATATATTCATACGTACGAAAGTTTCAGAACCTATTCATGCCATTAAACTCAAAAACACTTACATGCAAACAAATACAACACTTGATCTCGTAAGAGCAGTCCTTAATCTACTCACACGACGCCTTTTTTAGTGAAATCTTGTTTCTTATTTTTATGGTTATTTATAGAGATGGATTGAGAGTTATTTTATGAGAGAATGGCAGAATGTTTAAGGGATTTACTTACTTATTTTCAAGATCTAAAGATGGAGAATGGCTAGGACTTAACTTTTATGCACCTTCCTTGTTCCCACCAAGCTCCTTCTCTCTTCCTCCTTCTTTATCTCCTTCTTCTCTCTTAGAACACTTATGATATTTTTTGGTTGCTCTCCTTCTCTCTCTTGGCCGAAATATGGAGGATAAAAAGGGTGGTTTGGGTCTTATTTTATAGCAAAAATTGTAGTGAAAAATAATTATTGTGTATAAGCTTTAATTTGAATTTTCTTAAATTCTATTGGGTGCATGGGGTGGCTATGCTCTTTTTAAGAGATATATATTTAGATCATGGCAGTGGGGTTTCAGCTGGGACTGTTTGGGGAAGCAAAAAAGCTGATTTTGCATTAATATGGGGTTTAAATTATATTTTGGTACCATTTTGTGCAAGAAAATGCATAATTTATTAATTTTATGTATCTTTTTGGTATCTTAACCTAATAAAACCTATTATATTAATGTGTCTATAATTAATTTAGTATTTTTATAGCAATTAATTAAATAGGTATAAACTTTTAAGTCAATTTAAGCAAGTTTGACAAGAATTGATTTTTTGACTTATTTATTGTGTATAAATTTTAAATAATGATTTGTTTACTTTTGTTAACCCATATTATTATATTATTATGTATATTACTTGTATAAAAAGTCTTAAGTTATAATAATGTTTAATTTATATAATATTTTCTCATTTTCAAGCTTAAAAAGGCAAAAAATAACTTTTTATGCACAATTCCCTAGGTGGCCATCCATGCAAGGGTATTTTTGTCATTTTTATTGTTATTTTGTCTTTTTTTTATTTAATTGTATCTAAATTTTTGATTTTGGGTGTCCATGCATCAGAACTTGGGTTTTTAAAACTTTTTACTGCACTAGGGGCAAAATGGTCATTTAACCCTAATTTTGAGAATTTTTTATTTTTAACTTTGTATTTTATATTATTTACTTAATTTAGGATGGTAGGAGTCTCTTATGAGTGTTAGGGTTTTGCCTATGAGTATTTGGACGTTATAGGGTTTCTAGGTAGAATTAGGATTTCGGGTTGAGTTAGGGTTTTCATCTTTCTAGCGACTTAAGATCTTGTCAACTAACCGTCGCTAATGCTAGGTTTTGGGTTGGATCGCTACACTAGTCGTTATAAACTGGGTTGTTACAACTAGAGTCCGGATCGGGTTGTTAAAATGTTGGGGGCG
>JAUMHN010002135.1:0-17274 GCA_032360265.1 Heliamphora ciliata | reverse complement strand
TACCCCCCCCCCCCCCCCCAATTGGATGAATACTTGATTACCGTTTCTTCTAATGAAAAATCTAAAAAAATTTATCGAGTTGGATAGTAGTTCTTCCTGTCATGATATGGTAGATCTTCTGTAAAGTACAAGTTATGTGTTTATGTGAATAACCACATTCCTATTCCAAAAGTTAGCATTAATAAGTTTAGTTGGTAACCCTAGTAATGGCTTTTGTAGATTAAAGTATGGCCTCTTCTCACAGCAATACGCAAAGTTGAACTGCAATCGATACAAACGTTTAGAATTACTCCAACAGAGTGTGGCAGACTTAACCGAAATAGTTCAGATGTTCCTTTCCCAAAATTTTGTACCTCTACCTTAATGACCTGAAGAGAGATGTGTCAATCCTCAGCCTAGGAACCAGTAACTAGGAGGTTAAAACCCTGAAAGACAACAACAAAATAACAACCCACGTCAAGAAAACCCAGAACAGTCGCGCACAATGAGAACGAACATCAAGGAGTTTTTAAAACTCAAATCCCTACCTTTTAAAGGTGGACTAGATCCAGTTAGTGCAAATGCTTGTATAGCAAGCCTCATTAAGATTTTCAAAGTATTAGAATATAGTGAAAGGCAAAAAGTCGGATTAACAGCATACCAGCTAGAAAAGGAAGCACATCGATAGTGGATGGACGATGAAGGAAGAAGCGGAGCCTAGGATAACCTGGGAAAGGTTCTTATTAGTTTTTAGTGAAAAGTACAATCCTCAATCGCTTCTTAACGCTAAGAGTACAGAGTTTTAACAACTCAAGCGAAAAGAATCAATGATCGTTGCTGACTACGAAGCTGAATTCACAAATCTTGTGGAATATGCGCCTCATATGATTTCAACTGAGAATATGAAAGCGAGAAAATTTGAAGATGAATTGAGACCAAAAATTCGAGGGATTGTAAATATTCGGAAGTAATTGACCATGCACTTTTAGTGGAACAAGAAGAAGAAGAGAATCGAAGAATTCTTGAGAATCAAAAACGCCTAAACTCAGACATTAAGGAATTTAATCAAAGAATGGAGAGGAGATCTAATCTCGAAAAAACAAGAAAAGAAAATGGTCAGAAAGGACAAATCGATCCATGTGATACGTGCAGAAATAAACATGCCGAAATGCGCTGGCATTTGACAACTAGGTGTTGGAGATGCGGATCAAAGGACCATTACCAAAAGGACTATCCCAAGGTCCGAAGGGATGCCAGAGTAACAACCAGGAATGAAGATAGAAATCAAACCCCAGGACCAGGATCTTTAAATCAAGGGAGGGCAGGAAATCGAAATATGAACCAATATAACAATCAGTGGCAAGGACACATTTACACACCGATACCCAGAGATCTACAAAATCAAGAAAACGACATCACATGTACGAATTTCAAAAAATACTCTCTACAAATAGAAATTTAGTACAATCAGCCCATAAAAATCTATGCTAAGTTTGGAAGACCAAACTCCCTAAAGATGCCGGGGATGTAACACCCGAAAACTAAATAAATAAAGAAATAAATAATAATTAAATTTAAAATCGACTCGAAATAAAATTCCAAACAAAATCTTATAATTAATTTTAAATTGTAACTCAAAAATTTACATATGTTAAAAGTTCACGGTAATTGGAAATTGAAACAAAGACCTATTATAAAGTTCGAAAACTTTCGTCAGAATTCTGATTTCACAATAAATTATATAAATACATGAAAAGCTTATACCGAATTTTTGAGGTTTTTTTGAAGCTAAAATTTTTACATCAAAAAATTACGTTGTAGAATTTATATTGTCTAGTGCCACTTGTCAACTACCGTTCATGCAAAGTGACACCTCTTATACACTTGTCAAAAAAATCCTACACCAAATTCCCTATATATATATATATATATATATATGTAGCCTTGCCTAATTAAATCCCAATTCAGAGCAACACACACAAATTACTCACAAGACACCAACCGAGTGTTTCATCTAACACATAACACATACGGGAGAAAGGAACTGAGAAACCAGGGAGCTCAGGGACTCCACCCCATGACCATCGACACCACAGCCCATCCACCACTATGCCCCCTTCCGGCACTCGTCGCCACCAGTAACTGCCGCCACCACTGGCGTCTCTCTCTCTCTGAAATCCTCACATGTCACGCCACAAGACTCGGGTCACATGAATCGGCCCAGAAAAACCTGTTTTGTGATACCAAGATCCACCAAAACCACCAGAGCCCGAACGGGCGAAGAATGTAAATCAAAATCGAATTTAAAACCTTAAAAAAATACACTTTCGAGGGTTTATTTTAGGCAAAAGAAGCACCTAAAAGAACATAGTCAAGGTCCTCAAAAGCCAAGCTTTAAAAAAAAACAACCAAGATTTTCAAAATCTGCCGAGATCGCTTGATCGGTCAAAAGACCACTCGAGCGGTCCTCGCCTGTACACTATTTTTCCACCGCTTGTGAAACAACTGAGACTACATTTTGACCGCTCGAGCGGTCCATTGAGTGGTCCATTGAGTAGTCTGGCTTTGGACCATTAGTCAAAACCTAATTTTCAACACCCAACACTTAACCATTTTTCAACTCTTTTGAAACCCTTCAAGGCATAACTAAGCAGTCTGAAACATGCTAAAATAAGGTTAAAAACCTTCCTCGAGGCACATGGCTTGATATTAGACATAAAATCAACCGAAAACCATTTGTTAAAATGTTGAAACTAATCAAACAAAAATTATTTCATTCAACTATGAAAATTAAACAATCACCCCAAGGTTCTTCTCATTATCATACACCATACATACATTGGAATCATCGCCTTAAGGCTTACAAAACATATGGTTTCAAATCTAAAACATATTACACAATTTCATGATCCAATAACAAAACCGGTATAAACTACCGAACTACAAGACTAAGAGTTTTGTCTTCTGCCACCTCTAGGGCCCCTCGAGATCAAGCTACATGATCATTTTCACCTGAAAGGTTTTAAATCCCATAACGTGAGCCAAAGACCAACAGGATTAGACTAACATAAATTAAAGGCATAACATGCAATCACGGATTATATAAACAATTCGACTACATGAGTCTCCAAAATAATTTTCTATTCTCAAAATCACAAGTTTTCATATAATCCAATAACGTCCAACAATTTAATAAATGTAAACAACACGTTATTTTCCAATCAGGTTTCCATAACCAATAATGATTTCTATGTACCGACCCTATCACCTCGAGAACAAAGGTAACAATTATAGACTCTCACCTATTTACTTAGCTCTAGGGCATCCAATGACCCACAAGGTAATGACAAGTTATGTACATTGCTACAACAACAAACGCCTCACAATGGGACAAATACTTTATTTACGGCGATTAACCTGAATGAGCGAAGCACTTATCTTGCATAAGTTTTTAGACTTTTCACCGAGGTGCAATTGAGGATCATATTAAACACATTATTACAATACATCTATTGAATTATTAAAAATGCACACAACACGACTATTAAAACGTTTCCATGCACACAGTTATGTACAAAATGTCTAAGGCACACAACTATATCATCCATATAACTGTGGAAATGAACCAATATTTTTAAAATATTTTCACCATCTCAACCATATCATTTAAACCAAGGTTCAACCCAAGGGTTAGCACCAAACATCCAAAACCATATTTTCGCAACACATTCAAAATTCCTTCTGGTTTTCAAAACTCACCATTTTAAAAATCACGTACACATACATTCACTAACTTTGTAAGAAATCTTAGGATAGAAAAACACGCTTTTCATCCTACCAAAGAAGGTTTAAACACGAAATCTAACATCTATAGCATTTTTAAAGGGTAAAAATATGTATAATCACATACAACGTGCTTTTAATGCAAGAGAGTTTAGAATCCTACTGTATGGAGTTAAAAACTCAAAACTTTAACCATCGGCAAAAAATAGAAGTCGCCAAAATAAGATTTCGTTCGAATGAACGCGAAGCCCTTGGCGAGAAGAATGTCGTTCCACCTTCGCAATGCCAAAAACCAAGCCCAAAGCAAGCCAAAGGGTAGAGAGAAGGTTAGGGTTTTAGTCTTTCTATCATAAGAGAGAGAGAGAGAGAGAGAGAGAGAGAGAGAGAGAGAGAGAGAGAGAGAGAGAGAGGGAAGCTTACACAATAAGCTTTAGTTCAAAAACCAAAGCCACTAGCTGCCACTCATATAACCCACGCAGACAGATCGTTAGAGCGATTTAAGGATCGATTGAGCAGTCTTGCCCATAAAGTTTTCAACTTTCTGCCACAATACCCAAACATGACTGAGATTGAAACCAACATACATATCTAAGCCAACACATGCATAAAATATATAAAAATATATCTTTTCTATAACGACTAAAATGATATACAACACGTTGAGAATACATATTACAAAATTAAAAGGAATCGGATCTCACAACTCTTCCCCTGAAGGAATTTTGCCTCTAAAATTCACAACAATGTCAAGAAGAAAACAACTTCGGGTGCCTAGCACGGACTTCGGACTCAAGCTCCCACGTAGCTTCCTCGACACCGTGATAATAACACAGAACCTTAACGTAGGCAATGGTTCTCCCTTTTAATACTTATTCCTTCATATCCAAAATTCTCATGGGTCATTGTTCAAACAAAACATCGTCATCCGCCTGTAACTCAGCCCAATCTAAGATGTGTGACGGGTCAGGCTTGTATTTTCGAAGCTTGAAAATATGAAACACATTATGCATAAATGACAACAAAGGAGGTAAGGCTAGATGGTATGCCATCTCTCCAACCCTCTCAAGGATTTCAAATGGTTCGATAAAGCACGACAACAACTTCCCATTACGACCAAATCTCATTATACCTCAACGTGTCAAAACGTTCAAAAACACGCGGTCCCCCACCCCAAACTCCAAAGGCCTCATCCTTCTATCTGCATAATTCTTCTGATGGCTTTGTGCCATGACCAAATGTTTCCAAATCATGGTAATCTTTTCCGCTGTCTCCCATACTAAGTTGGGTCCCAAAATTGTTGTTTCTCCCACATCTGTCCAATATACTGGTGACCTACATGGTCTGCCATACAAGGCCTCAAAATACGTCATCCCAATGCTAGACTGATAGCTATTATTGTACGTAAACTCTGCCAATTACAAATGATCCTCTCAAGAACCTCAAAAATTGAGCACACAAGCTCTCAGCATGTCCTCCAAAATTTGTATAGTACGTTCGAACTAACCGTCCATCTGAGGATGAAAAGCAGTGCTAAAAGGCATATTTGTGCCCAAAGCTGACTGAAAACTCTGCCAAACACGTGACGTGAAATGCGGGTCTCGGTCAGAAACAATAGATACAGGCACTCCATATAGTTGAACACTCTTACTAACATACCACTTACTCAATTTGTCCACAGAATCCTTCACATGCATGGGAAGAAAGTTTGCAGACTTCGTTAGTCTATCAACCACAACCCAAATAGCAATATATCCCTTAGGCGATCTCAAGAGTCTAGATGCAAAATCCATCGTGATGTTCTCCCATTTCCATTATGATACTAGTAACGACTATAGTAACCCTGCTGGCCTCTAATGTTCTGCATTCACTTGCTAACAAGTAAGGCACCGAGAAACAAACTAAACTATATTCTTCTTCATTCCCTTCCACCAGAATTGACGGCGCAGATCATGATACATTTTGGTTCCTCCTAGGTGCACTACAAGACGAGAATGGTGAAAGTTATGTAATACATCATCACAGCATGTCTCTGGCACAAACACTCTCCCTGCAAACCTCAAACTCTGCTCTGGGCTCACAACCCAACCCTTGGTGTTTTCTCCACTAAAAACACGATCCCGCAACATTTGAGCTTCCTGATTCATCTACTAAGCCTCCAGAACACAATTAACCAACATAGGTCGTGATACCACTGAAAATAAGGTCGCACCCTCCTCTGTCTCCCCAAGACACAAATTAAACTCAACAACCTGCTGAAGCATGTCGCACTATCGTATGGCAATAGAAGCTATTAAACCATGCGATCTCCTGCTAAGAGCATCAGCCACGACATTGGCCTTTCTAGGTGATACAAGAGATCAAAATCTTAGTCCTCCACGAACTCCATCCACCTTCGCTAGCTTAGATTCAGGTCCTTCCGAGAAAACAAGTATTTTAAACTCTTGTGATCTGAGAAAATCTCAAAATGCTCACCGTAAAGATAGTGCCGAGAAAACCTCAAAATGCTCACTATAAAGATAGTGTCACCATGCCTTAAAGGCAAAAACCATGACTGCCAACTCCAAGTCATGCGTTAGATAGTTCTGTTAATGAGTCTTCAACTGTCGAGATCCATAAGCCATAACCTTACCTCCTGCATCACGACACATCACAAGTCATCATGTGAGTCATCACAATAAACCGTGTAATGCAAACATCGTTCCAGAATAACCAACACTGATGCACTTATTAATCTCTTCTTCAGCTCTTAGAATGCCAACCCTTAAGACTCACTCCAAACAAACTTGACTCCCTTCCGTTTAAGGCGAGTCATCAACGTGGCGAGTCGAGAAAAAATATTTCACGAATCGTCAATAGTAGCCTGCCAAATCCAAAAAGCTGCGAATCTCAAACACATTCTTCGATTGTTCCCAACTCATCACTGCATCCGTCTTCAAAGAGTCGACAGATACTCCATCCCTCGACACTACATGTCCAAAAAATCTTGCCTCAGCCATCTAAAATTCACAGTTCTCAAATTTTGCATACAGTTGATGTTTCCTCAAAATCTACAGAGTAATGCACAGGTGTTCCTCATGCGTCTCCCTCAATGGTGAATAGATAAGAATGCCATCTAAAAATACGACCACAAAATTATCAAGATATGGACAGAATATGCAGTTCATCAAGTTTATGAACGTCGTAGGTGCATTCATCAAACAAAATGGCATGACTAAAAACTCGTAGTGACCATAATGAGTTTGAAAAGTGATCTTTGTTATGTCCTCTTCTCTGATCCTCAGCTAATGATACCCTGACCTCAAGTCCATCTTTGAAAAACAGCATGAACCCTTTAATTGATTGAACAAATCATCAATCCTCAGCAAAGGATACTTATTTTTCACCATTTCCTGATTCATCTTTCGATAATCAATACACAATCTTAAGGACCCATCCTTCTTTTTAGCAAACAAAGCCAGAGCTCCCCATGGCGACGTATTCAGGTGTACAAACCCATTATCTAGCAATTCCTGAAGTTGTACCTTAAGCTCACGCAACTTTGCTGGTGCAAAATGATAAGATGGTATTAAAATAAGAGCAGCTTCCAAAACAAGATCGATAGAAAACTCTATTCCACGAGGTGGTGGCAACTCGAATAGATCGTCAAAAAAGACATCTAGGTAGTCACAAACTATAGGAAAACTCTTTCCGAACCCCAACAACCTCCTCTAACACGAGAGCAGAAAAGAGGAGGTTTCCTCGATTTCGCATAACACTGTGCATGGGCACTGAACCATTGTCTCGATCACTCATGAAACAAAAATAATCACCCTCAGGTGCACAAATTAATACCCTTCATCGATCACAATCAATATAGGCACAATAGGTGGTCAACTAATCCATCCCTAGGATGATATTAAACGTGGTCATATCGAGAATAATAAAATCAAACTCTAAATAGCAGTTGACGACCTCTAACTCATAGGATCTACAAACTCATCCCGACACCACGTTCCCATCGACCGAGGTGAGTGCATAGTCAGGTGGAGGATCTACAAACTCATAGGATCTAAAAACTCATCCTTTACAATCTCTAGGGTGTCAAAGATCATCATGGTAACCTCTAACCACTCCGTAGCAACTTTGGGGTCCGGCTCCCTACGGGCGTTTCATTTATTCGTAGAGTGTATCGGATATCCATTATTTTTAGAAAAAATATTTTTTTCTTCTCAAAATAAGAAAATCCAAAATATTCGAGCATGTTTTTTAGAAAGATGGAGTCACCACTTGGTTTTTGAGAAAAGCCAAGAAAAATACAAAAGAAAAAGTTGTAGGTCTTTTAAAAACGTAACCAGAGAAAAAGAGAGTTCGGAGGCTAAGTGTAACACCCCGGTCCGGACCCTAGTAGTAACCACCTAGATTGTAACAACTCGGCTTGAACCCTAGTATTAGTGACTGATACACAATGAGAACTAGGTTGCTGTATGGACGAGAGAAACCCTAGCTCAACCCGAACCCTAATTTAACCTAGAAACCCTAAAAAAATCAAATACTCAGAGGCAAAGGACTAATACTCAGAAAAGTCCCGGGACAGCTTAAATTAAGTAAATAATATAAAATATAAAGTTAAAATTAAAATTTCTCATAATTAGGGTAAAAACACCATTTTGCCCATAGTACAGCAAAAAGTCCTAAAAATAAAAAATTTAACACATGGACAGCCAAAATAAGATATTTATACACAATAAATTAATAAAAGACCAAATAACAAAACAAATGACCAAATTACCCTTGCATGGCCGGCCACCTAGGAAAATGAGCCCAAAAAGCTATTTTTTGCCTTTTTAAGTTTAAAAATGAGAAAATGTGTATAAATTAAGTATTATTTTGACCTAATACTTTTTACACAAATAATATACATAATAATATAATAATATAGGTCAACAAAAGCAAACATATAATTATTTAAAATCTTTATACAATAAATAAGTCAAAAGACCAATTCTAGTCAAACTAACTTAATTTAGCTTAAAATCTTACACTTATTTAATTAATTGCTATCAAAATTATGATAAATCATAAAAAGACTAAATTAACTATAAAAACATTAATATAATAAGTTTTAGTAGGTTTATATACCTAAAAGATACATAAAATTAATATTTTATGCATTTTCTTGCACAAAATGGTACCAAAATACAATTTAAACCCAACATTGATGGAAAATCAGCTTTTGGTATGTCCAAACAGACCCCAGCCAAACCCCACCTGCAAAAATCTGAAATGTAATTTCTCAAATAGCACCCACCACCCCTTGCAACCAATAAGAACCAAGAAAAATTTAAAATTAAAATTATATGCAATAATTACCCATCCATTTCAATTTTTGTATAAAAACACACTAAGACCTCCTTTTCTCCTTCATGCATTTGGCTAAGAGAGGTGAGAGAGAGCTACCCAAAAGTTTTCTAAATGATTTCAAAGAAGAAGGAGAGAAGAAGAAATGAGGAAGGAAGAAGAAGGAAAAAAGGTTCAAGGTGTGAGCATAAAAGCCAAGTCCATAGTTCCTGCAATCTTTTGAGCATCACATAAGTTAAGCAAATCTCCTAGGATCCTATGTTAATCTCTCATAAAATAGCCCTCAATCTATCTCTATAATCAACCCTAAGATTAAGAAACAAAGAATAACTCAAAATGGCATCGTAGGTGTAGATAGTGGACTGTTTGTGTATGATCAAGTTTTTCATGTGCTTGCATGTGTATATTTTTGAGTTTTATGGCTTGAGTATGTTCTGGAGTTTTGGTTTGTATGAGTGTAAGACATGCATGCAAAGAAAATACACCAAAAATACACAAAACATGAGCTAAGCTACCAAAACCCTAGGTTACCGAATTTTTTGGGCTGACGAACATTCTGCCTCGAACTTTAAAACATTATAACTAATTGTAGAAAAATGATCCTAAATTGATTTTGATGTCCAGACCTATATTTTTGAGTTCTCTTTCATACAAGATCAGTTTGGAGTGATTTCGTTGGGTAGACGTCCAGATATACCATTTTTTGAGAAAGAGTGTCCTATTTTGAGCACTCTGAGTTGCAGACCTGAAAACCCTAAGTTAAAGTGAGAACCGAGCTTGGGTCAAAACATAAAATTTGTAGGGGACATGTTTATCTTATCGTCCACCAAAACTTAGCCAACAAAATGAAGTATTGACAGGTCAAAACACTTCCCACTCTCACTGTTGATATTCAGTGACTGATAGAGCTCTCTGTCACATACCTATTTATGAGACCAAAACCCTAAGTTATTAGTAGCCAAATTCAAAAGTGGTAAACATGAAACATATAGCTAACATATTAAGATAAATATTGAGCAAAAATAAGCCCAAAATACCCTCAGATGATAACCCAAAGGCTTTGAGCATTCTCTGTTGAAAACCTCTTCTACAGACCCTTTTTAGGCTGACTGAACCTATTTTATTAATTGGCTAAAATTACTATTTTTTTCCAAGCAACTTGCCCTTGCATAAAACATGAAACTTGTAGGGAACACCTTAAACTCAAACCTCACCATAAATAAGATTTATATCCCTTGAATTAATGCCCCAAAACCATGGCCAACTGAGGATTAAATTTTGTGTTTTTCTCTGTAAAATGCTGAACGGTTTTCAGTTAAGTAAAATAAATGACCCCTTTGCCCTAGGATATGACCTTAGTGTTAAACATGAAAGTTGTAGGTAATATTTTTATCTAATTGGTGTTCAACTTTTAGAAATTAAACACATGTCTAGGTACTTCAGAACACTGTCGCAACTTTAAAACTAGCAATTGAACAATTACCTAAATTTGGCTAAGTGTACGAATGGCATGTTATTTTGTGAAATTTGAATCTATAGACTTTATACGAACTTGGTGAATAATTGGTGTATGGAAATGATGATTTTGATGAAATTAACCTCTGCTGATAGTTCAATCCAATGTCACATAAGTCATGGTTTATGTTTTGCATGCTTGTACTTTATACTTTAGTAGACTGTACCTTGTGCCATATTGTGTTTATATGCCATGTTATAATTAATTGTACACGAGAAGCATATTTCACATCATGAGCATTCAAATATTACATATTAGGTTATAAGAGTCCCTTTCATACCTATCATTTTGGGTTGAGTGATATGAAATCATTCTTTTTGTGGTTGTAGATCTAGGGCGTCCTTGGTTACCATATTTGAAAATGAAATGAAAGATTATTTATTTTAAAAGGGTGGATTAGGCACCATGGGTTCGTCACTGGCTTTAATTAGACTTTGGGTTGACACCTAACGAGTATCCTAGTCCTTAAGGTGGGATCGGTTGGATTGGAATAAGGAAGGATAAAAATTGGATAAAGGACAGTCCCCACACCGTTGCTATTGCGTAAAATAGCTAAGGCATATAACCATGGCGAGGGTTTACCTTTCGCAATGAGACGAGGATAGGTTTGGTGATCAATGTACCATTAAGTCTACTCTGTAATTCCTGGCGTGAAATTCATGATATTGTTCTAGAAGTACGTTAGGTTGGGCGATTGCATTGCATTCATCTGCATCATGCACTCGCACAATTGTTCTTATATGTGCTTGCCCTGCTGAAAATGATAAATTCTCTCTCTTTGCCCTTAAAATTGTATTGGGTATTATACGATATGTATTGTTGGATATTTTGTTGTGAGTTTGTTAAACGATTTAGGAAATTTTCTTCTAGGCTCCGGCTCATGGCATTCGTGCCACAGGTGAAGAAAAAGAACCATTTGAGAAAGGCGGGTTCATTGAAAAAGAAGTTTTTGGGGAAGAGGGAGAGTGGCAGGAGCCAGCAGATCCCAATAGAGCCGCTTGAAGACGTAGGATGTTTGCTTTTTGATATTTTGTTTTGTTTTCCACGGACATATTGTAACTTTTGTTAAATTTTCTTGATAACTGTAATCAGTAAGTGTTTTGAACAAATTATGAGCCGTTAATGATGTAGTAATTATCATATGTAATTATGAATGCTCGAGTAAAATATCTCTGTTATTTATAGTTACGTATGTCTCGACGTACCCGGAGGACGGGGCGTCACAGTTGGTATTAGAGCCTAGGTTTAGTGAACCTTCAGGCATAGAAAAATGGGAGATTACGAGTTCTGTAGCATAGAAACTCTTTAGAATGTCTATACTAATAATTTATCACGTATAATTTTAACAACTTAAAATCTTCACCTTAGGGTTTTCTCTATCTTTCTTTCTTAGGATGGCATCTGATGTAGAACCGGCTAGGGAACCGTGGGCAGCATCGAAACCAGAGGACTCAGACCCTGAGGAAGAACCCGCTGAAGAGCAAGACACGATAGATGTATTTTCGTTAGCATGGATGTTTCCGGATGAGTGGCTAGCTCAGGGAGAAAAGAGGTCAAGGAAGTAGGAGCAAATAAAGACCCTGATGTTGTAGAAGACGAGGTGGACTTCGGAGTAGACAATGAGGAAGGACTTGAGGACGACGACGAGAATGAGGAGCGAGCCATCGCTTTCTTTTATGATCCACTAAAAGCGCCGACACCAGAGCCAGATGATGATGATGCTACGGACGTAATAATCTACTAGAGCCACCATGACTATTGTAAAGACTATAGTGTTGGGGAACGAGTGTATGTGAGAGTATTCTCTGAAAGGACGTGGAAGTGGAAAAAGCCCGAGTCTTTTTCGAGGTTCAAGGGTCCACTAAGGGTATTAGAGAGGTGCGATGAAACCACCTACAGTCTAAAGGTACCGCCGGGATTCAAAAAGTCGTAAGGGGATAGAATGGATGCAAAGTGGATGCAGATATAGAAACCAAGGGATATGAGAGGAACCATCAACCCACACAACCCGACAATCGACTTTAACAATCCAAAAATGTACCTGGAGATACTAGTTGCCGTAATCAACAGGACTCGTTTGGGGCCAGAGGGCTTTTGCCATGTGGACATGCAGTGGCGTTGTTACGGTATCTACGAGGCGACATGGGAACGTGACTCAGTCATTCGCTACTTCTATCTGCATCTGTTTGTCTAGGCCTTAGCATGATACGTGTTGTGTTTCTCATTCGTTGAATATTATGCTTGTGTTAGGCGAACTTTTGAAAAACTTTGTAATGGTTATATGTTTGAATAAAATGCAAGCGTTCGTTGTTAAATTCTTCATAAGCTATCTCATAATCTCAAACTAAAATCTGCAATATCCCAAAAGCATAAAGACATTTAAGAATGGAAATAACCCCCGAATCTCGACACTCTCTTAGGATATTCGATAGACGATCAAACCACTGACAAGTTAGCTAACCCCTAGATAATAAAGCACTAGGACAAGCCTAAGTTTTGAGGAAACACCATTAAAATCCCGCAACTTCACCCTTATGATTTTCTCTTCCCAGACCCTTGTATCAACTTTTATACTCAATTAAAATTCTTTGCTTCTAATAACACAAGTCCTAAAAAAAATGCTACCCAGTAACATTCATAGGTAATCCTTCTCCACCCAATGTCTTGTTGGTAACCCTATCAGGAATTTCGTCCTAAAAAATACCCTTATCCTTGAAATTTTTGTTATTGAGCCATGCCTAGTTGACGGCTAGTGTTCACATCAGATTGTCCTTCAACGCAAGCTATCATCCTTGGACTAACTCTTTATTCGTAGAACTCAATGTCATTCCTTTAGCCCCGAACATTCGACATTGCTAAGATCCTCTACCACCGTTCATCTTCCCATGATTCAAATACTACATCTGATTGAAGAAATTTTGTGAACTCTTGAAATTCCAACCTGGGGAGTCGACTCGGATGCTTGAATTGAAGTGCGTTAAGCCGATGTAACTTCAGGGTAAATATCTAGTCTGGCCACCCATTACTTCAACATATCTTTTGTTAAGATCAGATGTTGCACAGATTGATCCTGAGAACCTCCTCTCTGTAATATTCATTAATTGCTAATCTCTTGGCCTCTTAACCTGGGTCAATGGTGATTGCTGTAACTACGACCCCTTGCCTTTGAACTATTTAGATTCCACCCTAAAATATTTTAACCCCAGCTGCATCTCGTGCTCATACCATTTGAAAATTCTCAACTAAGCGCTTACCTATTCACCACCTTATGATCGCTTTTCGTGAAACTGTCCTTATTAAACCCCACGTATGTTTTGCCCGTCGTTCTTCAAAACCTTACTCGTAGGTCTATGAGTAACGATAATCGTCTGGATATCAAGTTATTAGACTTCAACACTTTCACGGAAGACTAGGACAATGCACGGGAACCTCTTAACACCTCTTCGAATCATAGGGCAATCTTTCCTCAACATTACGACTTAAAGTACAGTTAACATTTGCGAAGTTTTAAAAATCGAGACCCCGACTGCAGGAATGGCTAAGGCTTTACTCAATTGACTACACCTTTTCAAAGGACCCGACAAGTAGAACTACGCCATCAGTCACCTACAGTTAAGAACAACTTCTTCACATCAAGGGACTCACAACATCACCATGTGACGAAATTTAGACTTTTCCCAAACTAGTTCATAGTGGACCCACAAATCCAACTATCCGGGAAGCAAAGGATTCATACTGATAGTAGAGAAGTGAAAAACAAGAGACAATCAGGAGCATCTGGAGCCTAATGGAGAATTAACCTTCAAACCACAATGGATCACAAAACTCGATATTTGCCTCAGACATACCTTTTATCCCATTTAATTGCCCTAAAGTGACCAACCACCGGAGAAAAGTGACCGAGTTAATGGAAGAGACCTCCAAACCCTGCGTGCCAATACGTGAAGGATAACGGCAAAAGCCAAGAGAAACAGTAAAACACTTGGAGAGACTGGAATAGGAACAAAAGCATATGATTACGGACTTTGTCACCAGAATTGTCAAGATCACCTCAGAAGCATGATAACATTTGGGTTGTAATGAGTTGCCTCACTAAGGCCGCTCGCCTTTTATCTATAGACTCCATGACAAATCGGTAGCTGCGAGCAAAAAGTATATCCGAGAGATTTTACACCAACATAAGTTCTCTACCATACTTAAACAAGACTCGCATCTTGCCTGGACAGTCTAAGCACCGATTCTGAACCAACAAAAATATATGCATAAGGGAAATTAAAGGAAACTCGTATCTTCGGTCCAAACCTACTTACAACAAATAGCTCCCGAGCTAGCTTTTACAACCATATAGGGTTTTATGTGAGCACAATACTGCGAGATTATCAATATACGAAATAAAAATAGAGAGGAACTGATTGATCGGAATAGCTCTCTGCTGGTCAATAGAGTGAGACCCGAAATGCAATAACAAAACTTCATACAGAACTCAGAATAGTAGCCCCGCGTTGACAATCTTCGGTAAAGAATGATAAAATCTCATTAAATAAGACTAATTATACCAATAAACAGATTGAGTGTTATGCATTTACCTTGTAAGTAGAACTAGCATTATCAAACAGTTCGATGACCCTTTTTTCCTTTTCTCTTCCCTGAAGATGGCGGAACAAAGATAGAACCACGAAAGCTCAGTAAGAGTAAAAGGATCCACGGAGGAAGTAGACATCCCGAGCCTAGCACGAATCTTGCAAGATCTAGTAGCCAATTTGGATCAAACACGAAAGACACCCCAAGAAGGATCATGGTACTTGTCGAACCTAAGGGTACATAATATCTCAACACCTGAGAAGAATAATTTTTTTCGAACAACAGAGGTTTGAATCAAGGCCACAAACAACAACCAACAGTAGAAGTTTGTTATAGGTGCAACCAGCCAGAACATAAGATGATGCGCTACCCGACAAGAATTAGAGAAGACAATCAAGGAGGACTACTACGGAATAATAAGAAGATCACACGCTCGAAACCTTACTCTC
Organism: Heliamphora ciliata; assembly: GCA_032360265.1. Classification (NCBI taxonomy): domain Eukaryota; kingdom Viridiplantae; phylum Streptophyta; class Magnoliopsida; order Ericales; family Sarraceniaceae; genus Heliamphora; species Heliamphora ciliata. Next base: position 1,629 of record JAUMHN010002135.1, on the reverse strand, counting down.
AAGGTGACCGACGAGAACAACTAGAAAAAATGGCACCAAAATTAAAAATAAGTTATTAATGCCATAGGCTCGAACATAAAAGATCTGAGTGCTCACTACGAAGAGAATTAAACTACAACCACCATCAACCAGACCAGAGCTACAAGGATCAAACAAAGTTGTTACAGTAAGGAATAAGTGGTTTGAAAAAGGTGGTGCAACTTGACTAATCAGAGAGCAAAGAGTGGAGCGTTCGCCCTCTACAGGAGACAAACTCAACGATCTACTTTAATTGCAATAAGTTCGGACATACAAAGTTTGAATGCCCACTACCAAGGAAAAGAAACTATAATATTCGTAAAAAGGGAAAGGGTGATTCGGAAAGGATGATACAGCTTGACCAACAAGAGAATCAATTGACAGAAGGCTCGCCTTCCTAGGAGAAAAAAGAGTATTCGTTGATGATTGGAGGTACGCCCAAATTTGCAAACTCTAAGATATACGTTAAATAAACTTGTTGTATTATCTCATGAAAAGATACGCTTGAAGGACAAAGTCTTTTAGGTTAGCACTAGTCAAACAATTCTCGTGCCACAAGTATGCGACATGATCATTGAAAATTTCGTAGTGATGGGTTTAAGAAATTAATTAGTAAGATTAAATAACTGTTTTCCCCAAAATGTTGAATGTATAAACCCAATCTTGTCTACACCCTCAATGACACAACTTTGAAGAGAAGAGATGCAAATAACCATCCATAACCTTTTGCACGAAATTTCGAGGACAAAATTTATTTAAGGGGGGTAGATTGTAACATCCCGATCTGGACCCTAGTAGTAACCACCTAGATTGCAACAACTAGGCTCGAACCCTAGTATTAGCGACTGATACACAATAAGAACTTAGATCATTGCATGAACGAGAGAAACCCTAACTCAACTTGAAATCTTAATTTGACCGGAAAATCCTAAAAATACGAAATACTCAGAGGTAAAGTTCTAATACTCAAAAAAGTCCTGGAACAGTTTAAATTAAGTAAATATCATAAAATATAAAATTGAAAATCAAAAATTTTCATAATTAGGGTAAAATGACCATTTTGCTGCTAATATAGTAAAAAAATTTTAAAAATAAAACATTTGACGCATGGACACCCAAAATCAGATATTTATATACAATAAATTAATAAAAGCCAAAATAATAACAAAAATGACCAAATTACCCTTGCATGGCCGGCCACCTAGGAAAATGTGCCCAAAAAGCTACTTTTTGCCTTTTTAAGCTTAAAATGAGAAAATAGGTATAAATTAAGCATTAGTTTGACCTACAACTTTTTATACAAGTAATATACATAATAATATAATAACATGGGTCAACAAAAGCAAATATATAATTATTTAAAATCTCTACACAACAAATAAGTCAAAAAGTCAATTCTAGCCAAATTAGCTTAATTTAGCTTAAAAACCTACACCTATTTAATTAATTACTATCAAAATTATGATAAACGATGGGAAGACTAAATTAACTATAAAAACATTAATATAATAGGTTTTAGTAGGTTTATATACCAAAAAGATACATAAAATTAATATTTTATGCATTTTCTTGCACAAAATGGTACCAAAATACAATTTAAACCCAACATTG
>JAUMHN010002124.1:0-10547 GCA_032360265.1 Heliamphora ciliata | reverse complement strand
ACTCACTTAATTGCACAATTAGAACCTTTTGTTTTTCATCATCAAAACGGATGTTGAAACCTTGTTTAGGCCAACAGTTGATCCGTTGCGTGAGAGTTTACATTGATGTGTGACATTCATGTATTAGTGTGTTAGCATAAAATATCATGGATATCTTTGATATTTACATGATATGTGATACTTGGGTATGAAGGTTGAATCTTTGGGATGATGTGTCTTGTCCTTGGGCGTCTGGTCGACTAGTTCGGGGTTCAAGGTAGAAAGGCGTTTGGTCGATGTCCATTCTAGCGAGAAATCCAAACAAGTCACTCGGATTGGTGTGTCATTTCCAGGGGTTCTCCTCGGTATGTGGATACATGTTGATGTGATATTGCCTAACAAGGATTAATATGTTTGCATGGATTTAGAATCTTAAGTCGAATCTTACCTTGATGAGTTTTATGATGCCCTTTATATAGAAGTTATGCCTATGAGGTTAGGGCAGAGTCATCGTCGAAGATGTGGTATAGGTTACGGTAGTGCGACCCGATTTTTATTGATTGCTACGGGATGAACTCATGAGTGGAGTGTTGATCTCTTTTATGCGTTGTAAAACTTGCTTGTGAGTTGTGATAACCACATGAGTTGGTGTTGTCCGTAGTTAGTTGCCCGTTGTATTTTCGTATTATCGTGGTTGTGTCCCGGTGCTGTTGAGGTATGTATAATTAGTTGATCATTGTAGAGAACTTTTCTTGTGGAATAATACCACCGGGAGGTGAGTTGTATTACTAGTGGCCTTATGATTAGGATGGTAGGGCGTTTAAGACCCCTTAGAGATTATTTGTTATGATTGGGATATGTGATCTGGTTTTGGGTGTGCTGAGGATTATATACGTCGAGCCGTGTACTTGAGAATGAGGTATGGACGGGAATATAGTGAATTGGAGCGTAATAATCATTAGCCTAACGTATTTTGAAATCGCTAAACGTAAACAATTTTGGGAGTATCCCTTGCCATATGGGCTGTTCTTGGCAGTCATTGTGATGCCACGATTCTTTGAAAGCTTGCCTGATAACTCTTATGTCCTTTTCCTAGCGTATTGCTAAGTTATGTTTCTTATCGGACGTAAGAGTTAGCGTGTTGCTAACTCTTATGTTTTTTTCCTAGCAGCACTGAGATGTGCTCGATGGGTTAACAATGAAGTCGTAGATATGTATGGATATGTGTTGGTACGGGATATAGTTTTGGTGTGCGACGAGTATAGGTCCTTCAAGAATATCATGGGAGTAAAGGCTTGTGGTTTTAGCCGTTGTCTTTATGGTAAGAAGATTGTGCTCAAAAATTGTGTTTGGTTAGTACAGGAATGTGTGCCTGGATGAAGTTGAGGTTTGGGTAGTGTCGGGTTTTTTCACATGATGACGTGGTCACTTTTAGTGTCCTTACCACTGTTAAATGCACGAAACTTGAGAGGCCTATGATAGATGTTGTTGGTGTGGTTGAATCTATTATTTTAAAATGTTACGTTGATAGGTGTGATGTCCCACGAGGGGATGGAAGTTGTTTGTGTCTTGATCTAAGGCTTAGATGTGGTTGTGTTGTCTTACCTATAGGGGTGAAGCATGGAGTAGTAAAGAGTGAATAATGTACCTTAGTGGTTTGAGTAGCCTATGGTTGCATGCAAAAATTCTTAGATCTAAACTGTGCACCGTCGTCCTTATGCTAGAACCTGAGAGTGTCGATGATGATTGTATAGTCGTGAGAGATGGGTAACTCCGAATGAGAAGTCTCAACTTTGGACTTTATCGATTAAGTGCCTTAAGTTTTCTTTTGTGGGTTGCCTGAGCCGTGAGCTTGAGACTATAACAGGACTATGAGACCCTGACTCGTTTTCTTTTTTAGCAATTTTCGATGCGTGTTTATCGTTTTCGTTTCAGCATGTTTATATGCATTTTTATGCATGATCGGGTTTAAATATGCATGTGGGATTGGTTCCTGGGACCGTCAGGCCTAGTGATGCGAATTTTAAAAGAAAGAAAAAGATATTTTCCTAACGTGCCTATAAATATCTAGCCTTAGATATTTTCCAAAACATTTTCTCTCTCAAGCTTTGTGAAACCTAGAAAGCTCTGCCTTATCTCTAACTTCTTAGGAGCCTAGGGCTCAATTTTCGATGATCAATCAATAGATCCCTAGTATTCTCATGGTGGGCTATGCTTTCATCCGGATAAAATTTTATTTTAGTAAAATTTATTTTTGCACGTGGATCGAGGTGTCGAGTTTTTGACTCAACGAGGTAGGATCCTAGACTCTCATGTCATATAAGGGTGCTACGTGTAATTGTATGTATTTTCACTAGTTAAAAACGCATGAAAAAACCAATTTTCATTTCAAAAAGTTAGGTTTTGGTTCAAAATTATTTTTGGTTGATTGTGGTAGGATGGAATCGGATTTTGAGTGTTCCTCTAGAGGTTTTGTGGTAGTTGAGGGCTTGGGTATGTCCGAGGGTGTTGAAAAGGAGTTTAGAGGCTTTGATTTGGGGTTGAGATGGTGGTTCTCGTAGCCTTGAGTTGATTTTTGTCGGGGGTCAGTCGACTGAATTGGGTGGTTCAATCGACTTGATCGTGTGTTTTGGGGTTTAGTTCATTGAACTGGGAGGTCAATCGACAAAGCAGTGTTTTGGGGGAATTTTGCAAAATTTTAGTAGCTTGTTTTGGTCAACTGGGTGGGGGTCCAGTCGACTGGGGTCCTGTGTAGGGCGTGTTATTTTGGCTGTTGTGTTGTGGCTTTTTGGTCGATTAAATTATGGGGTTCAATCAACTGGCTCTCCTCTTGTGGCTATTCGGTTGATGGAATTATGGGGTTCTGTTGACTAGATCCTTGAAGAGGGGTGTGGGTTGTTTCTTGTTGGAGGTTCTTCGTGTTATAGCCATGTGGGTCGCGTGGTGGCCTCGGGAGTTGCTCAGGTTTTGTTGTCATCCTCAGGGATAATGTGCATGGTTAGATGAGGGGTGTTAGTGCACAGTTGCGTGCGTGGTGGTTGGTGCATCGTTGGGTGCGAAAAGTGTTGGGTTTGACGTTCTTTTCTAAAAAGGGGGTGTTGGGAAAAAGCCAAGGTTTTGTGAAACCTTTGCGAAAACTATGTTGTGGGAGGTTTGGTGTTGGCCTTCGGGTTAGATTTTAGTTTTCTGCGTTGTTGGTTATCCAAGTGAGAGGACAATTTGTCCAGGTGAGCGGATGTCGGAATGTGTGGCACGTGATGTTGTACTGGGGTATGTGGCATGTGGTGCCATTATGTGAAACGTAGTATTTTACGTGATTTTGTGCATTTAAAACTCTAATTTTATTCATCCATGTGGTAGACAGATATGTGGTCTTGATGCATCTAAAGCTCCGATTTATTTGATGCGTGTGTGTGTATAGAGATGTGGACGAAAAAGTGGTTCGATGAACATTGGCTCTTGCTAACTATGTGTTAGATGGGATTACGGTCCTTCGGTGAAAGCCCGAGAAGATGTATTAGAGGCGATTACTGTCCTTCGGTGGAAGTCCGAGAAGATGGTTGGGTAAATGTTGGCTCTGGTCGACGGTGTTGTAGTTGGGACAGTGGTCCTTCGGTGAATGCCCGAGAAAGTGTATTAGTTGGGGCTGTGGTCCTTCGGTGAGAGTCCAAGAAAATTTTAGTGCACGACCGTGTCTTTGTATTAGAGGGGATTACTGTCCTTCGGTGGAAGTCCGAGAAGATGGTTGGGTAAATGTTGGCTCTGGTCGACGGTGTTGTAGTTGGGACAGTGGTCCTTCGGTGAATGCCCGAGAAAGTGTATTAGTTGGGGCTGTGGTCCTTCGGTGAGAGTCCAAGAAAATTCTAGTGCACGACCGTGTCTTTGAGGTAGTTAGCCTTTGTTTATAGTGCACGACCTTGTTTGATCATATCCTATGAAGGGTTTGGCTTACCACCTCTCGTGCCTGTGTTGATGGTGATCGACGGGGTTATTTCTTTTTGACCTGGTGCTGAATTTCGGGGATGAAATTCCTTTAAGGGGGTAGAGTTGTGAAACCATGACCCGTTTTCTTTTTCAACGTTTGTCGACGCGTGTTTATCATTTTAGCAAGTTTATATGCGTTTTTATGCATGATCGGGTTTAGATATACATGTGGGGTTCGTTCTCGGGGCCGTTGGGCGTGGTGATGCGGGTTTCAAAAAAAAGGAAAAGATATTTTCCTAGCAAGCCTATAAATATCTAACCTTAGATATTTTTTCAAAATATTTTCTCTCTCAAGCTTTGTGAAACCTAGAAAGCTCTTCCTTCTCTCCAACTTCTCGGGGGCCCGAGACTCAATTTTTGACGATCAGACAGCAGATCCCTAGTATCCTCGTGGCGAGCTACGCTTTCATCCGGTGAAGTTTATTTTTGCACATGGATCGAGGCATCGAGTTTTTAACTCAACAAGGTAGGATCCTAGACTTTCATATTTTATAAGGGTGCTACGTGTAATTGTATGTATTTTCACCAGTTAAAAATGTATAAAAAAATTTATTTTCGTTTCAAAAAGTTAGGTTTTGGTTCAAAATCGTTTTTAGTTGATTTCGGTTGGATGGAATCAAGTTTTGAGTGTTCCTCTCGAGGTTTTGTGGTAGTTGAGGGCATGGGTATGTCCGAGGTTGTTAAAAGGGAGTTTGGAGGCTTCGATTTGGGGTTGAGATGGTGGTTCCCGTAGCTTGGAGTCAGTTTCTGCCAGGGGTCAGTCGACTGAACTAGGTGGTTTAGTCGACTGGATCGTGTGTTTTGGGTTTCAGTCGACTGGACTGGGAGGTCAATCGACTAACCAGTGTTTTAGGGGAATTTGGCAAGATTCTAGTAGCTTATTTTGGTCGACTGGGTGGGGGTACAGTCGACTGGGGTCTTGTGTAGGGTGTTTTGTTGTTCTGGTGGTTGTATTGTGGCTTTTTGGTCGATTGAATTATGGGGTTCAATTGATTGGATCTTCTTTTGTGGCTTTTCGGTTGATGGAATTATGAGGTTTTGTTGACTGGATCCTTGAAGAGGGGTGTGGGTCATTTTTTGTTGGAGGTTGGTCGTGTTGTGGCCTTGGGGGTCATGTGGTGGCCTCTGGAGTTGCTCAGGTTTTGTTGTCGTCCTCGGGGATGACGTGCATAGTTAGATGAGGGGTGTTGGTGCACGGTTGCGTGCGTGGTGGTTGGTGCATCGTTGGATGCGGGAAGTGTTGGGTCCGACGTTCTTTTCTAAAAGAGGGGTTTTGGAAAAAAACTGGGGTTTTGTGAAATGTTTGTGAAAACTGTGTTGTGGGAGGTTTTGTGTTGGCTATCGGGTTAAGTTTTGGCTTTCTACGTTGTTGGTTGTTCGGGTGAGAGGACGAGTCGTCCAGGTGAGCGGATGTCGAGTTGTGTGGCACGTGATGTCGTACTGGGGTATGTGGCATGTGGTGCCGTTATGCGAAACATAGTGTTTTACGTGGTTTTATACATTTAGAACTCTAGTTTTATTCATGCATGTGGTAGACGGATATGTGGTCTTGATGCATCTAAAGCTCTGGTTTATTTGATGTGTGTGTGTGTATAGAGATGTGGACAAAAAAGTGGTTCGATGAACGTTGGCTCTGGCCGACTGTGTGTTAGATGGGATTACGATCCTTTGGTGAAAGCCCGAGAAGATGTATTAGATAGGATTGTCGTCCTTCGGTAGAAGCCCGAGAAGATGGTTGTGTAAACGTTGGCTCTGGTCGACGGTGTTGTAGTTGGGACTATGGTCCTTCGATGAAAGCCTGAGAAAGTGTATTAGTTGTGACTGTGGTCCTTCAGTGTAAGCCTGAGAAAGTGTACTAGTTGGGTCTGTGGTCCTTCGGTGGTCCTTCGGTGAGAGTCTGAGAAAATTCTTATGTTAGGTGTGTATCACCGTGTTTCTGTAGAACTGTTGTTGGGGCTTGTGAGAGTCGATATTTATGTATACCTGTTCTGAATACATATACATGTTGTCTTTGAGGCTCGTGTGAATCGATATATATACCTGTGTTGTATGTGGGCTCATGAGAGTCGAGGCTCGTAGGAGTTGGTCTTTGCATGTGAAGTATTGTAGCATATTCATATGTATACAAAATCATTTTCAAACTATTTTCAAGGCTCTTGTGAGTCGTAATATAAAACTATTTTCGAACTTGTTTTAAAGCTCTTGCGAGTCGTAGTATACATATTACTCTGCTTGCTTGTTTAGCTTCTATTTCATGTTTGTCTAGTTTCTGATGTGCTCTGGCTCACGGTGTGGGATTTGAAATATTTTCATGTACCGGTCACGCTGATTGATTCGAAGGGGCGGACAAGGACTGCTATTTATCTATTGGGAGTCAGTTTTGTGTAGTGCAACCTTGTGATGTGAGACCTTGGTGTAATAGGAACGAGTAGTGTTATGACTTTGTGGATACCTAGTGATGGGCTTGTAGACACGTGAGACGCGTTGTTTGGGGTATGATGAAGTTAATGATATTTGACATGTATGAATGGGGCCTATATTTGAGAACTAAGTGCAAAAAGTGGTATAATCATTGTGGCTTGGGTCGACAGGCGGGTAGTGTCCTCCTGAGTTGAGTATGAAATGGTTACCCTAGAATGTGACAGTGTTGCTTCGAAGTCTCTGGTTGACCTTTTGATTTCTCTAGGTGGAGAAGGCTACCTCGTGGATGGTTATCATGTGTAAACTATTTATTTTTGTTGAAAGTGAATGTTAGAACCTTTGGTTGATTCTTGATTTGGCAATTTTCTGAGGAGGTCAGAATTTTCGTGAACCTTGTGCCCCTTTTGCGATCCTTTTGGTTGTGCCTTGTGAATCTGTATCATCACGATTGTGAGATTGTGAGACTGGTTCCTCGTAGCTTCCTGGTGAAGGTTTGTTTGCTCTACCCTGTGAGTACGAGTGTCCGGGTTGTGTCCCTTGAGGTATCAGATTTCTATGATGTTGATAAAGGAGTAGTTAGTGTTGAGGTATAAAACCTACGTCTGCAAAGATTAATTGAGGGTGGTTTGATGGTTATGTAATGCATGTTCTGGTTAGTATGGGAATGACGCCGCCCTTAGCTATCGTTCGAGTAAGATCCTTGTGGAGGTTTCAGTGACCGAGTTGTTCACACTATGAGTTCCTGATAATCTTTTAGGAGTATCGATTTGCATTTTGTTTGGCGTATTGAATTGTTTAGTTCTCTTAGCCTTGGTGTTTGATTACTGCTTATAGCAAAGATGCAAGTTAAGTGCAAGCAAGCTAAAGAGTATTAAGAGAATATGGTTTAGGAGTGAGTCACAAGGAATTTGCCTTTGAAATTTTTCTTTTTCGTCAATGTGGCTCTTTGTTCTTAGTTTTGAAAGAATTAAGTGCCTTGATGGGTCGTACGTAACATGAATGTGTTAGGTACAAGAGGTAGATCTTGGTTCAGTGGTGTTGGTGAGAAATTGCAGAAATTTGTGTGGTCACCACCTAAATGGAGAATAGATATATGTATGGCACATATATAAAGGTAGAACGTGGGTTTATGTGTATGCGTGATAATGTAAGATATGGTGTGTTTGGATTCGTGTAGGTAAGTATATATTTGCGGAACGTGTTATCTATATAGCATATTTGGCCAAAGTGGTTCGTTGGGTTCATGTGACTGTATTGATCTTAATGAATATGGTGCCAGAGTGGTAATCTCGATGATATGGAGTTTTGGCCTTGACGATGACGTGACACCTAGTATTTTCACGAGATGTGAGTTGAGGATCTGGTTGAGGTTTAGTAGAGGGTGAAGGTTTAGATGAAGTGTTTACAAATCATGAGAATAGAATGTGTTCGTTGGAGTTTTCGATGAGTTGAGTGAGTTCCTTTCTCTAGAACCAAATGTTTGTTGCCTCTGCTCGGGAATGAATATCTCTTCAACTTTTCTTATAAATTCTCGTTCACATAATCAAATTTCTTTATCATTAAAACCAACACACACATCTCATTTAGCATTTAGCCTCATTTTGTTTCCTTGTGTTTTTATTGCAATCACCTTCAATGGTTTCACACACACACACTCCTTTTTCTTTGATTTAATTAAGTACCAAAGCCGAACGACGCCAATATACCCTAGCGTATTTATTGGCACTGAGCCACGCGAGGCCCAGTGGATAAACACTCATTCTATAGGCCGACACGGGAGCACACATTTTCAGTTTCTCTCGAAAACGTTAATGAGTGGGCCTCCCAAAAGCACGTTTTTACGGGGATTAACCCAAAAGAAGGGTCTACCTTACATTGCGCAAGTTTTCGATCTTTCACCGAGGAGCTACTCGAACCCAATCTTAGTTACACATTTCAGTAATAAGGTATTTTAATTATATCATTCATGATTTACATCACCACGAGTCCAACTGTCAAACCGGTTCCTCTCACTAAACCCAACACCACAATGGCTCTGATTATTAACAATTCAAATATCAATATCATCTTGTATTTGAGTTCACATGATAACTAGAATCAAGTCACATAACTTATGCTTTCACGTACATCCAACATTTCTTCAAATTTATTCAAAATTCACAACACAACCCTAGACCATTTTCACCCATTCTCAAATTTCATGAAATCAACTTATCAAGAAGATGATACAAGTCCCAATTTATCAAAAATTTGACCAATTTTACCATTTAGGTTCAACGACTCAAAAACCCCCAAATCTCTATAGTTTTGACAAAAACAAAACCTTAACTTTCCCAAAACTTAAGTTAAAGATTCTCGCATGATATTAACAAGATCACAACTCCCTAATACTTCTAAAACCTCGAGATTTAATATGCATTAACCCAAACCCATAACCTAGGATTTCCAAAAATATAGATTTTTCATCTTTTCATAGATAAACACAAAATATACAACACATATCTAACAAATCTTCATATGTAGTCATAGATCCTACCTATTAAACGATAAAGCAACAAGGACCAAGCCTTTGGCAAGCTCCACCCACGAGAATTGCTAACCAAAGGATGAGAAGGAAGCTCCCAACGCTTAGGATAATTTTTCACCGATGTAGAGGCAAAGGATGAGCAAGAAAATCCACCAAGGAAGAGGTAGAAGCACTCAAGGGTGTTCCACCAACAACCTTAGGGTTTCTATCAAATTTTAGAGAGATAAAGGAGGAGAGAATGAAACTAAACACCTCAAACTCGCAACTTAAAGCCTCTTCATGCCACAGACTGCTCGATTGGTCTTGGGATTGCTCGAGCAGTCCCTCACTGGACAGCACACCAAGGAAAGGGAAAGTGTATATAGTTTCCAAATTTTGTCCTAATGCCACAAGACTCGTCTAAACAACTCCGATAATTAATTTCATGCATAAGCAAGCAAATAATTACCATCAACAATCATACTTATGATCAAATTTTAATTTCTTCCCGTCATAAAATGTTAGTTCACAAGGTTTAATAGAATGTTTCAAATTAAAAAGAACCGGGTTCCTATAACCTCCCCCGCTTAGGAAATTTTCTCCTTGAAATAAGACTTACATCAAGAGTTAAACAATTTAGGGCACTTCGCTCGAACTATCGACTCTCGTTCCCACGTGGCTTCTTTAACACTGTAATGAAACCATAAAACCTTCACATACTCGATGATTCTCCCTCGTAGGACTTGTTCTTTGGTGTAGAGAATTCTCACTGGTCTTTCTTCATAGGTAATATCGTCCTCTACTCTCAACTCCGTCCAATCTAAGACATGAGACGAGTCCAGCTCATACTTACGCAACATAGACACATGAAAAATGTTATGCACAGATGCTAGCTGTGGTGGCAAGGCGATAGACCACCTCTCTAATCCTGTCAAGGATCTCAAACGGCTTGATAAAACGCGACGATAGCTTTTCACTCTTCCCAAATCTCATCAAACCCTTTCATGGCGAGCCCTTCAAGAATGCATGATCTCTCACCTCAAAAGCTAATAGTCTCCTCATCTTATCTGCGTAGCTTTTCTGACGAGTCTATACGGTCAATAAGCGTTTACGAATTGCAACAATCTTCTCCATGGTCTCTCGCAGAAGCTCAGGCTCTAATACCTCCTTCTCCCCAACGTTTGTCCAACAAACGGGTGACTTACTAGGTCTACCATACAATGACTCAAAGGGTGCCATCTTAATGCTCGACTGGTAACTGTTATTGTAGGCGAAATCTACTAACGACAAATGGTCTTTCCATGACCCACGAAAGTCTAGAACACACGCTCTCAACATATCCTCTAGTTTCTGAATGATGCGCTCCGATTGGCCATCTGTCTGAGGGTGGAAGGCAGTGCACGGACTTGATTAATTTGTCATGCGAATAGGAAGGTATGTGTGTGATCCCAAGAAGAGGGTGAATTGGGTATTTAAAATTTTAGATTAAAACAAAACACAAGTATATGATTTTTAGTTCACAAAAAAATAACTTTATTTAAATCACAAGTAAATTTGTTTTAACCTTATAAGCAAAAAACTGTGTTGAAATGTTTAAGAGCAAGTGTATACAAAGTTTTAACTTCTTTATTATTCAAATGTAACACTTTAATAATTT
>JAUMHN010002114.1:0-10547 GCA_032360265.1 Heliamphora ciliata | reverse complement strand
TCTTGAGAGTATAACATCGGGTTGAGTGTTATGTGTGGTTGTTGTCAGGTGTTTCACTTAACCCGAAGTTTAGGACGTGACAGAAAACATGGAGGCCAAATTTCTAGGGTTGGCTGAAAATCAGTGGTTTGGGTGATTTTGTCATTTTTGGCTCTTACAAGGTAGGATCTTGACTAAAATGTGATCTCTTGTGTAGACATGTGTTGTTTTGAGTGAAAACATTCGAAAAACTCTAAAGTTTTGGGGTTTTGAATGAACCCTAGCTAACCTTACGGTTGATATGGTTGAGTTTCTTGTTAATTGGATATAAACGTGAAATTGGAACATTGAAAGGATGGTTTGGATCTTATAACTTCGTACATGGTGGATTATATGTGAGGTTGGTGATCTAACTTAGAGATTTGGAAGCTTTTATTTGAAAATTTTAGTTTGGAGGATGGTTTTATAAAATTGGGGTGGGAAATGTTGAAATTGGAACTCATAAGTAGTAGCCAAGACCATATAACTTGACAATTTCATTCAAGTGGTAAGACTTTAACATAACTCAAGATTGGAGAAAATTAACTATACCCTCACCAACACTTGGAGTATTTAGTGAGTTGGATGACCTATGTGCCTTGGAAGTTTGTAATCTTTGAGTTGAACAAATGAGTTTATTGAAGCTTGTAACATGAAATTCTAGGAATTTACGGAGGAGTTCATGGTTTCATTTAAGTGTTAAGGGAAGATTAAGCACTAATCCAAGTTAAGTTGTAAATACATGGATTAATAGAGATAGGTAAAACAAATAAGTTGCTTAGGTTACCTACTAACAAGTTGCGGGTCTAGAATTGGATTTACAATTAAATCCTAAGGTTGGGCAAACTTTGATATAAGACCCTAAAATTTGTGTGATCGCGTTTGTTGGCCTTAAGACAATTAAGTTAATCGGTTGATTATGGTTTATGGTAGGTTGATGATATGATGAAAATGAGATACATACTAAGTTGTTTTGGTTTTTTAGTTTAGTAATTTGAGTAGATGACATCGTGAAATTAGAACCCTGTATTGGGAGTTAATGACATATAATTTTTTATTTTGAATGCTTATTCAAAATCTAGTTAACTCATGGTTTGATTGGTTTAAAAACGTGAGGTTTGAAATGTATAATGAAATAGGGGTAATTAAGGGGTAACTGAAGCCTTGACCTTTGATGTTATGATTATTAGGGTAGGTATACTGAAAATTATATTTTTAGTATTTAATTTTATTTTAATAAAATTAATTTTTCATTTTATGAGAATCTTTGTGAGAAATGTATGTGTTTCATTTCTTTGATATGCATGGATGTCCAATATTCCGTATAGTATTTAATCTGGTATGTAGAGTACTACTTGCACACAGAAGATCAGATTTTATGTTCTTACAGAATATAAGTTTTATGTTCACAGTTTAGATGGAAATAGACATACCATCGGTACGACTGTAGCACAGAGTTTTAGTAGGCCTGTCTTAGTTACGGGGAATAGATAATAGAGTCGCCTATTGTTCCGATTCTCTGTGCTAGCACACTTTGTGTGTATTGAACGGGACATTTGGGGTAATTAATTTTGTACTGACTATATAAATTAATTCACACCCCAACGTTATTATGAATAGTGCTTATCATCTTAATCCTGAAAACAATTATTGATTTGTGTATATTTAATATTCGTTGATTTGATTCATTAGAGGGTGCGATCTTATATGGGTTTATATTTTCGATGAGTTGGATATCGGTATTATTTATATGGAAAATATTAATTATTGACGGAATCCACGTTCCGAATGATCGGGATTGACGATACTCTCTTAAAGATGCTTATAAGTTTTGACTGGGCCAAACCCTACAGGTGGATTTAATTATCCGACGGTCAAATAAGTTAAGCGAAAAGGTTTAAGGAATATCAAGATACCGATTAAATTAAATTGTCAGTAATTAAATTTAATTTGCGGGTATCAGGAATCTTAACGTAGGGAGAAATGATAACCAATTAATAACAGGAGCTCAATGCAAGAAGGTCTTGAGATTATGGGTCAGAGTGCAATTATAGTTCTTTACTGGTGTGAACTGTAATTTAGTATTTTATAAAAATTACAGAAATCGCTCCTGGTTTTTCATAATTACAGATACTGCTACGCGTCTTTCGTTAATTACAGAAATCACTGGTAGGTATCTGTGTTCCACTGGAAGTTTAACTCATAATTACCCCACAGGTCCCTCCTATAGCCCTATATATAGGCGGGTAGGCTGAACCAGTTTTTGATGATTTTAGATCATTATTATTATGATATTATTTTTGTCTCTCAAGACTTAAATATGTCGGCGTTCTGCCAGTACGAGTTTTCGGATGATAGTAACCCACACTACGTTCGAGGATCGCATAAGGGAATACGATAGAAAATCTAACATGAGTTTCAACTCGGAATTAAGTCGTAGTTGAAGAATAGATTGACAAAAAGTATTCTTCTAAATTAACTTTGGTTGCACGAGTTTATTTTTGATCGTTTGACGTCAAAATTTTTATCTAAAACCCGTTTCGACGTTTGCCCATCCAATTAATTTTTTTACTGATAATCGTTTTTCAAAAACAATGATTTTTGCAGTATTGCCTCCAACAAATTAGTATCAGAGGCGTTTTGTTTTTTGTTCATGGTTATCGGGGCTGGGTAGTTTTAGAACTGTTGCTAATTTTGTTTTGTAGTCGTTCTAAGTCCCGGTTTTATGATCATCATTTTTTTTCATTTTTGATTGAATGCATGGATGGTGATTTAATTATTTTTTAATCACGGGGGTTGACCGTGATAGATTAACTAATTTTTAGATCGAATGTGAGCTTATCAGACATAGGTTTTGATGTAAATTTTTTATGTTCTTCAATTTTTTTTTTAGTTTATTTGAAAGAAAAAATAAGAACATGTATGGAAGAATATTGCGGTGGTTGGCGGCGGCAACCGGCAGTGGTTCCGGTGATTTCAGCCGTGAATATTTTTTTATTGGTTTGCAATAATTTTTTTTCTCGAGTATTATTTTTGGATCATAAAAAAAAGTGAGCAATTTCCAAAATAGTGAGAAAAAACCGAAACAGTGGAGGAATTTCCAAAACTATGGGCTCCGATTTTGCTTTTGCAAAATGTGGTTTTTCCAAAAGCAATCTGTTCTAAGCTGCGCAAGCAATTCCCAAACAAAGCTAGCTGCGACGGTTGGTTCTCAAAAAGCTGCGATTTTTCAAAAAGTTGCGCCAACTCAGCAAGGCTGATTTGGCAATTCCCATAAGAAACAAACACCGGTTTCCAAGCCTCAAAAAAAAAAAAATCAATTCCCAGCAGCGCAATAATCCCAAACAGAAAGCAGCAGCGCCCATTCACAAACGACATCAGGCGCCGGTTTCCAAGAGGGATTAGAAAAAGTACCACAGTCCTACAAGCGGTTGTTTTGGGTTTTCCAAACTGGATTAGAAAAAGTGCGGCAGTCTAGTGCCCAATTCCAACCGCAGCACTGTTTCCCAAGCAGTAGAGTCCCAAGCGGTTTCTAGCAGTAGTGTTTGGATAAATCTGAATTTTATTTCCAATCAAATGCTTCCGGCGTACTGCAGCGTTTCTTGTGGGGCTGATTTTAAATATGTTTTATCAGGTAAAATCAAGGAGTTTTGATACAAATGGGAGACTGAAAACTTATCTTTGAGTAGGAGACTGAAACTCTTTAGAGTTTCAATCGGATCATAAAATCGGGATATTTATCTTACTTTTATTTTTTTTAATTAACTCCGTGGATGATATTTATTGATTTTATTTATCCTATTAATTTAATTATTCGAATATTCGATTTTAATTAAAATATTTTGTAATGAAAAATAAAATAAAATTTTTTTAATTAATTAATTATATGGAAAAACTTTAGATATTTTTTTTTACAAAATATCACGTTTAAAGATGACTTTTTTTTAAATAGGATATCTTGAAAAAACGTGGGAATTAATTCAGAATTTTGAATTAATGAAATGAAAAAATATTTAATAGAAATAAATTATTATTTTCTAAAAAATATAAAATAAAAAATAAAATAAATTAATGCCTTTAATCACTACTTTAGCTGAAAAGATACAGGAAAAACTGTGCATTTATTAAATTTTATTTTTTACGTATTTCAACACGAAAAGATGGTTTGATAAACCAGAATCTTTGGAATCGTGTACACGGAAAGCTGTTTGATTATTTCAGATCATGTGGTTTTCGAAATTAATAAATTTATTTTAATTAAACCTATTTTTATAACCCTAAAAAATATTTTAAAAATCTATATGGGAGAGGAAATTTATTTAAAGATAAATCCCACGGTCTCTATCACCAGTTTGTAGGTGATGCAATTAAACCCTGCGTGTCAACAGTAAGGCATTCCTCCCCTACGGACCGATTAATTGCGGTATCGCCAGTACAAATCTCTTTTAGGGATAATTCTAGATAATTGTTAGTGTGGATCACTTCTCCAACTGAATAGTTCATCGCAAAACGATTAATTTGGGATTAAGTGATGGTTAACACTTAACTGTATATAATAGTATTCTCTCCAACTGAGTCACTGCTATTATATATTGGATCGAAACCATGTCAGCTATTTAATTTTACTTGAGATGGTCAGTTGCTTAGATAGTAAAATTAAAAGGAATTGATCTGCTTGGTCTTATGAAGGATAGTAGACGTCCTCCCAACAAGGCATGCTATTCTCAGGTTATCAGGCTGCTGGCAAATTAATTTTAAAATGGCAGAGGGAATCAAATTGAAGCCAATTCAAAGTTTTGCTAATTATAATTAACGATTTTTTTTAATTATGTGATTCTCAAGATTAAAAGGGATTTCAACCCACTCGCTTCTTTACTCAAAGAAAACAAACTTACGGGACTTAATTTTGTTGACTGAAAATGTAACTTGGATATAGTTTTAACTACAAATGGTATTCCTTCAATACCAGGAAATGTGTTTGTTTCTGAAAAAGGTTCTTTCTTTGGGCCGAAAGGCATGAAGAAGAAAAAAGTTCAGAAACAGGGAGACACGGTTTATAGGTTAGTTAGTGGGTCATGAATTGGTGTAAAAAAGCAGAAAGACAGATATTTTTACTGCAACCAGACCCAGCAATAGAAAAATCTGCGTCTAGTATTTCTCAGAAATCAAAACAAACAGGGTAATTTTGGTTCACTGGTTGTGGAAACATGTTTAGCGGTATTATTTACCGGTACCTAGAATGTATATACGGGAGCCACTAATCATGTCTGCAATTTATTGCAAGAGTTTCAAAAAACTCAACAACTTAGTGATGGGAAGATTTACCTGCATATGGGCAATGATACAAAGGTAACAACAGTTGTAGTAGGAGATGTCAGTCTCAGTTTTGGTAGAGATCATGTTTTAATATTGAGAGATTGCCTTTATGTACCAGCTATTAGAAGGAACTTTGTTTCCGTTTTTGGACTGGGAAAAGACGGATATTTGATTTATTTTAATAATGCTGTAGTTATTAAGAATAATAAATGGGTTATCTGTTCTGGTACATTGGTGGATGATCTTTATATTATTACTCCAATCTCTCTTACACTACAACTGACTGAAAGGAATAATACATCTATATTACCATATTAAAGAAAGTTTTCTTCTTTAATGAACCAAATGTTTCTTTAGCACTTACGCTTAGATCATATTAATCTAAAAAGGATAAACAGACTGGTAGCGAATGGATCTTTGAGTTCACTGGAAGTGGAGGCACTTCCAGTCTGTGAATCTTGCTTAGAGGGTAAGATGACCAAGAGGTCCTTTTCGGCCAAAGACTATAGAGTTAAAGAACCGTTGGAGCTGGTTCATTCTGATGTGTGTAATCCTATGACAATTTGGGCTAGATGTGGCTTTGAGTACTTCGTCAGTTTCATTAGTGACTACTCAAGGTATGAATACATTTACCTGATGCACCGTAAGTCTGAATACTTTAAAAAAATCAAATAATTCAAGGCGGAGGCAGAGAAGCGTCTGGGTAAAAGTATCAAATCACTACTATCCAACCGTGGTGGAGAATACCTCTTTGGAGAGTTTAAGGACTAATTGTTATTAGAGGGAATTACATCCCAGTTGACTGTACCTGGCTCTCTACAGCGGAATGGTGTAGTAGAAAGAAGGAATAGGACTCTTATGGAGATGGTAAGGTCAATGATGAGTTATTCAGATTTACCAGATTCGTTTTTGGAACTCGCTTTAGAGACAGCGGCTTACATTTTGAACATGGTACCTTCTAAGTTAGTACTTTCTACTCCCATAGAATCGTGGACCGAGAGTAAGCCTAGTCTGAAACACATTCGAATTTGAGAGTGTCCAGCACATGTGCTGAAAGGGAACGTGGGTAAGTTAGAACCAAGAACAGAAGTCTGTTTCTTGGTGGGGTATTCCAAGGGAACGAAGGGTAGTCTATTTTATAATCCTAAAGATTCGAAGGTCATTGTTAGCACCAATGCTCGATTCTTGGAAGAGGATTATATTATGGATAATAGGCCCAATAGAAAAATTGTTATGGAAGAATTGAGAGAAAATACCAGTAGAATGGAAGTGGAACCACAAGTCACTGATATTCCATTACCTCATCGTAGTAGGAGGATTATCGGGACAGGTGCAAATCAAGAACATGGTGCTGATGCACAGGGTTCAGATCCTGCACAGCCTGTTACTGCTAGTACACAGACACAAGTAGTGCCTCGTTGTAGTGGGAGGGTTGTTCATCAACCTGATTGGTATATGTTCTTGGGAGAGTTGTATGATAAGATCCCGGCAGAACTGGATATCGAGTCCTGTAAATACAATGAAGCACTACAAGATAAAGATGCAGATCTTTGGCAAAGAGCTATGAATTTAGAGATGGAATTTATGTATTCCAATCAGATCTGGAAACTTATACAACCACCCAAAAGGATAAAACCTGTCATGCCCCAAACTCCGAGTCACGCGAAAAGCCACCGAACAACCACCAAACCGTCCAAACAAAAGGGATTTAAAACCAGAAGACCAAACAAGGCCAAAACCTTTGTAAAAATGTACTACAAGAGTTTATTGATTTTAAAGAGTTGCCAAAAAAACTACAGTTATAGCCCTACAGCTCAGCTTTTAGAAACAAAATACGAGTTTTGAATAAGAAAATCTTTTCGTTTTAAAAGAAGCTTAGGCCTTTCCAAAATCTACCTTGAAGCACAAAAGTTTATATGAAGCAAAACCATTTTAAAAATTCCGTTTGTAAACCGTTAATCCCAACAACAAAAAACGTAGTATGAAACTACGAAAAACAATAACCAGCCCAAGGTTCTCTTAAAAGCATTAAAACATGCATACATCCATAATCACAGTATACGATTTACAACATGTTACAAATAAACACGAAATATATACAACAGGTATAAGCTACAAACATGACAAAACAGACGTCTTGTTATCAACCACCTCCGGGCACCACCGGGTCAACCTACAAGACCACGCTTACCTGAAAAAGGTTTTACAGCAAAAATCCCACACCGTGAGTCAAAGCTCAATAGGAAAAGAAAATAAAGCTGTAAAGCAGGAAATATGCAATCACAAGCATACGAGCTCGACCACAGGAGCCAAAAAGGTTTTTCCAACCAAAAATCATAAGTTTTGCATCAGGCTGACACGAGCCTCAAATGATTTTATTTCATAAAACCCCACATTTTCGTCTTCAAAACCATGCATATCATGTAGTGGGAGCTAACTCAACCACAAGCCAAAAGGTTTTACATCATTAAATCCCAAGTTTTCCCATCAGACTCCCAAAATAATTTTCCCTTCACGACCAAGCATTTAAACAATGCAAAATCACATTTTTACAGTTGAAGGAAAACAATAACCAAAACATTACTTTTCCACTCGAATCACATACTGAGGAAGATAAAAATAGTAAGCTATAACAAAGTAGTATACTTCACTCAGGCCACACCGCCGAGGAGAAGAGGTAAAACAGTAATCAAAACATCGTTTCCCTCGAGGAATGTACCATCGCGAAAAAGAAAAAAGAGATCCTATGTACCGACTCAATCACAAGAGGATAGAGGTAGCAACTATAGACTATTGTCCAGTATCTAACCCCCAGATATCGTGGCACTTACGCTTAGAAAATCGAACCTTGACGAAACAAAAATCTGACCAGATATATACGAAGCCCCCGGCACCAACATCGAGGATCCACAGTCCGATCGCTAAAAACTGAGCCCCGGGCCTTCAAAATCTAGAGAGAAGGCAGAGAAACGGGAGAGAAAAACCAAATCTGGAAATTAAAATATCCCAAAATATCTCCACGGCTGGATATTTATAGAGAACGCAAAAAATCCACTGTTCAGTCGGCTGAACCCCCAGTTCAGTCGACTGAATGACGCTACTGGAAATGCCAAAACGCCTAGTCGACAAGGTTTAGTCGACCGAACCTCCATGTCCAGTCGACCGAACTCAAAAAACTCGGTTCAGTCGATTAGGCCAAGCCCCTCAGTTGACCGAACTGCTGGGCAGTGCATTTTTCTGTGTAAAAACTAATTTTCCAGCCTTAAACCAAATCAAACAAGCCTCAACAGAACCCGAACACGCGCCAAGGGTGCACTTAAAACATTTTGGAGGTTCCGAGATAACTTGAACACTTAATCATTGAAAAATGAAGCGGGTCGGGATCTCACAACTCTCCCCATTTTAAAGGAATTTCGTCCCCAAAATTCAATACTGAAACTCAAACCAAACACCTGCCCGCCAGACATCAACAATCTCATATGCAATCCCAGCAACACTGTACAACAGCAAACATGCCTCCGTAACTGAAACCCCAAAAATCATAGTCACATAACTGATACCAAGAATACACATCCTTAAGGAATCAATCTCCGTACAGATTATTCACACAACAAGTTCCACTGACATCACTGTCATCCAGGAAACATCCGGAACATATCAGATCAAGATCCAACTCACACTACCAAACTCCAACACAGTGCTCCAGTGACAAATGCAAAGCAAGAGACCAATTCACCACGGTACCTCATCCCAAACATGCTCTTTGCTCGAACACAGAGACTATCACTCTCGTCTTCATTGCCACATACTAGCTCAATCACTTCTCACCATACTCCCTAAGGACCATCTCCACAAGTCCAAACACACTACGTCAAGCCCTGACATCGGTCACACGAAGTCACACACACTGCACACAAACTTTACTCAAGTCCTGACGATCACCAGATGACCACCGACTTTGATACCACATCATCACCCTACCGATGCCAATATCTCCATTACTGAAGCTATCATGACACCGATCCACGAGCAACAACACAACACCCAATTCCAGAGAGAAGTTCACTTAACTCACTTGGAATACCAAAGAACAGATCTCATCAAACTTTTAAACCTTCTCCCTTTACTCAAACTTCCATCACGAACCACAATTCTCACCCAGGAGAAACATCAGGTGGTACACCAATGTCCCAGACAAGGTTTCACACAACTGAAAATCAATTCGACATCAAAAACTCATGCAGTTGCCTAACTCCAGCGAGTCACTTGGCCAAACATGTCATGCAGATAGGAGATTTCCTAGGTATCCAAAACCTAGACAAACCCAACCACATTGTCCGTGCAACCGCACGTCACTACACATCTCAACGTCTTACCATCAGATCACTGATATCAAAACTGCAGACCAATCTCATGTTGAACATAGTCACCATCATCAGACAAAACAATAAAAGACTGTCATCCAACATCAAACCACATACGCCTAACACATACAGCAAACCTTTGGGTCCACAGAGAAAACTATTCGGGCCTAAGATACTAACCAAGACTTGCATCTTACACTTAGCAATTTTCTCACATCCAAACCTCATCACGGCCCTTCCGTTCCCAACCAAACAATCGCGTCGGTCCGAACAGGTCACGCCAACCAAGGCTTCTCCAACATCGTACTCTCGAAACTACCATCCATACAAACAATAGTTATGCCGAAGCACAACACTTACCACAGTCGACAACCACTTCTCGACCCTAAGAACTCTGAGCAGTTTCAAGTCCCAAACAGGACCCAAGCTAGACTCACAAAAGTCTACCCAAAAACCCACCATACACGTATCACAGCCACAGTGTTTTGACAAACCCACGCTCCGCCAAGAGCTAGAAACACAACCATACGCACACAACAGTCAATGATCCTCAACTAATCCCTGCAAAAGAACTTTATGTCTCAACATCAACTCCTTTGTCGACAAGAATCATCACAAGCACTCCTGTCTACCAACCGAAGCTCACATAGATCACAATCCAAATGGTTTGACCACCCGTTGAAACCACGAAGGATAAGTCCAACCATTACCCAATGACAGCGATACAAGTTCCCGAGTCACAACTCTAAGGGTCACACACGGGTACAAACCTACTGAGATTCCACAGTCTCAGAACACAACCAAATCTGAACCAAACAAGAACCTGGCATCTCTATCCAACTGAGATGA
>JAUMHN010002103.1:0-10547 GCA_032360265.1 Heliamphora ciliata | reverse complement strand
TGGTGGGGCTAGGGTTGGGGGTGTCGAGATACCCTGGACTGTATCTTCCTTCGTGGATGGGTATCCTTTCGATATTCGTCTCCTGGTTCCTCCAGCGCCAGAGTTCCTGCCAGTACATGCACATGTTTATTTTTTTTATTTTTGCGTTACCTCCTTTTTTGTACTTCCTTTATTCGTAGACTGCTTAGTTCTGTATTATTTCTCAACAGACGGATCAGGCTTGGCTGGACCGTCTCATGCTAGTGATGAGCGGCCTACGGACCCTTGTCCGCCAGCAGGATGCTGCTCTACGTGTAGCTGGAGTTCCTTTTGTTCCTTGGTCGGTGAGTATTTGTCTTTTGATTTCTTTGCTCTCCTTTATACCGTTTCCTTATTTTTTTGTCTCTTTTGGTAGCCTCCTGTAGCTGCTGCTGTTCCACCACTTGCTCCTTCTTCTGCCCCAGTTCCAGCTCCTACTCAAGGCCGTGGATCTCGCACTGCTTCTTCCAGAGCTCGCTCCAGAGGATCCATCTCGTCTGCCAGGAGCCTCTCTAGAGCGATATCCTCTTCCTCCGGCAGTGATGATGACATCGAGTGGCTCTTTGAGGATTTCAACTCAGATGAGGCCGGTCCTTCCTCTCGTCGAGTCCGCCCGAGACGTGTCTGAGAGAGAGAGCTCCCCCTCCCCCAGTTTTGTTTATTTTTTTGACACATTTGTTTTGATGGGCCTGCGTGCCCCAGCTTGACACATCTACTTGATCCATGGGTCTGTGTGCCCCAATCTGCTTTTTATTGTGCCTAAGTGCCCCAATTTACATTCTGATACATTACATTACATTTTTGAGCCTTTGTGCCATTTTACTACTTTATATTCCCTTGTCATATGCTTCTTTTTCATTTGTTGCCCTGAACTGTCCTATATAACGCAAACGTCAAAATTCCACAGAAGTTGACACACAACCACCACATTTAAACATGGCAACCGACACAATTAACTACCTCTAACATGGCGGTCGCTACCTCCAAGATGGCGGCCGCCTGGTTAAAGTGATGATGTCACTGTACTGTGCTTTTTGAAGTTGACGGTCGCGAACTCCAAGGTGGCGGCAGTCACAATGAGTGTGCCTTTCGCCGAATTTTTAGTTTTTCGCCCTTTCTTGGCTTATAAACTCAGCCCTAGAGGCTCCCTTTTATGTTGGTTACACTCAAATGGCTATCTCACTTTCCATGGATTGAGGCATTCTCCCACATTGAACGTCTGAAATTTGCTTCTTTTGGGATCAACTATTTGTTTCATCTTATGGCCGTGAAGGTCGATGAACCATTGTTGAAGGCTGCCGTTCAACTATGGGATCCATAGTCCCACGTCTTTGGGTTTGGCCTCGAAGAACTCTACCCTACTGTGGAGGAGTTTGCTGCCATTTTGGACTTGACTCCACGGAGTTCTATCGTCGTTCCTACCCCCTTCCTCTCAGGTTCGGCAGCAAGTGATGCAATTTTGTGGCCTATCCAAGATGGAGGCTTCTCTTCTAACCTCGGGCGACTGTCTTGACATCTCGTGGCTTATTGAGAGGTTTCATCCTACTGGTGACCTCAGCGATCCTAACTTTTAGCTGCGTCGTCGTTATACACTTTGCTTCTGTCTCCTTGCCCAGTATCTCCTTGTCCCTCCTGACGGGCGGGTTAGTTGTGCCCTGGTTGACATTGCTGGCCAAATGTGGATGGGGAAGAACTTTGTGCCCCTTGTTCTGGCCGAGACACTGTTGGGCTTGGACGCTATTCATTGTGGTGAGACCACCACCTTTGCTGGCAGCTCTTTGCTTCTCCAGGTCAGCTTAACATCTTTCTCTGTATCAAGTTTTCTGTCATACTGTAAAGCCCCTTTTTCTTACTGTTTTAACCCTTACTATAGATCTGGCTGATGGAGAAAGTAAATCTTGTACAGAAGCCTCCCACTAACAGGCACAATGCTGTTGCTTTCCTTTATCGCCCGCGCTTTAAGATATGTGACACCGAGGCATCCTAGCGGCAGTATTTTTCTTCTCTGACTGGCCCTGATATTACCTGGCAGTGCTCCTGGTGGCAGATTCCTGCTATGACTCTGACACTATGGATCACCCTGGTGTTCTGCTGATCGGCGTGCGTAAGATTACCTTCTATTACCCCCGTCAGATCATGTGACAATTTGGTCGCGATCAGATCATCTTCTCCAGCATTCAAGGCCGTCTGTTCTCATCCATACTACGGGCTCCGTTTCTATCATCATATCAAGATGCCTGGCCATTTTGTTCAACGATGGAAATGCACGAGTTGCAGTGTTCTGGTCTTTTCGCTGAATATAAGACATGGCTGATGCAGGATCGGGAGAAACAAGATAAAGAAGAAGGAACACAAGCAACAAAAAGAAGGAATACTTGAGGCCTCTTGCTTTGTTTTGAAAATTTCATAGTTTTTCCTTATTTTGTTTGTAGAGTTTGGGACTTGCGTGACCCTCATTTTATTCGAAACGTTGTAATTCTGATCGAAGTAATGATAAATTCCCACTTTTATTTTTAAGATGGTTTAAATTTATCCAAAATTTTAATGACTGCATTATCAGAATCCAAAAATTAATTTGCATTGGTTTTATTTAGATTCAAAATGGTTAGAGATAAAGAATGTGGCCGGACTTCTTTAAAAGAAGCTGCCTACGTATCCCAAAAAGATGGAATCAGGCCATAACGTAGTTCAGGCTCGATTTTTGCTCGGGTGTTGACACTCTCCTTTTGTGAAGCCCTAATTTCTGCTAAGATAGCCCTTTCAGATTTTCGGCCTTATGGGCTGCTTTAACTTTTGCCTGAGTTACCTTTTTGGTTCTCGACTCAGTGAGCTTTTATTTTTATCTTATTTTTTCCTCAGGGATAGTATTTTTTGAGCTGATCGAGATTAATTGGAGTGGAGAACACATTGCCATCCAAGTTCATAATAATGAATACACCACCGGTCATGATGGTTTTGATCAGAAATGGTCCGAACTAGTTTGGTTTGAACTTGCCTCTCGGGTCGAAGATGGGAGCTCTGATTTCTTTGAGAACCAAATCTCCTTCTTTGAGGTCCCGAGTCTTGACCTTATTATTGAACGCTAGAAATATCCTCCATTGGTAACCTTGTACATGAAATAGGGCTTGCAGTCTTCTTTCATCAAACAAGAGCAACTCTTCCATCCGGTTCCACTGCCATTCTGCCTCTGAGATGTTGGACTCTGCCACTACTCTTAGTGAGGGGATTTCCACCTCAATGGGAAGCACAGCTTCCATCCCGTATACTAAAGAGTACGGCGTTGTTCCTGTTGAAGTTCGGATTGAATTTTGGTATCCCCAAAGTGCAAATGACAGGTGCTCTGGCCAATCTTTGTGTGAGTTGATTGTCTTTCGCAAGATTTTCTTACTGTTCTTGTTTGCTACCTCGACTGCTCCGTTGGTTTGCGATCAATATGGTGAGGACTTATGAGCCACTATCTGGTATTCCTCAAAAAGATCCAGAACCTCTCATTGGAAATATGAGCCATAATTCTAGATAATTTCATGCGGTACCCCGTATCGCAAATGATGTTTTGCTCGATAAACTTAGCGACATGGGATGCCTTCAATACTGAGTAGGAAGCTGCTTCCACCCACTTGGTGAAATAATCAATGGCCACTAAGATAAACTCATGTCCATTAGATGCCTTCAGTGTTATTCTGCCAATCACATCGATGCCCCATACTGAAAATGGCCATGGTGACGTCAGGTTGTACAGCTGAGACGGGGGAACGTGCATAAGGTTTGCGTGAATCTGGCACTTATGGCACCTCCATACAAACTGTATACAATCTGTCTCCATTGTCATCTAAAAGTATCTCTATCGTAGGATCTTCTTGGCTAACATATTTTCACTCATGTGTGGCCTACAGACTCCTGCGTGTATTTCTTTCATCAGTTCTTGACCTTCTTTTGCGTTTACGCATAGCTTATTGACCCCAGAATATCCTCGTTTGTACAGTCTACCATCGCAAATGATGAACTGCGCGGATAGTTATCGTATTGCCCTTTTGTCCTTTTTACTAGATA
Organism: Heliamphora ciliata; assembly: GCA_032360265.1. Taxonomy (NCBI): domain Eukaryota; kingdom Viridiplantae; phylum Streptophyta; class Magnoliopsida; order Ericales; family Sarraceniaceae; genus Heliamphora; species Heliamphora ciliata. Next base: position 6,479 of record JAUMHN010002103.1, on the reverse strand, counting down.
ACTTTGGGTATACTCCCTTCTCTACGAAGTTCTGAATGTCAACGTACTATGGAAGTCCATCAGTGCTTTCTTTAATTGCGGCTGTTATCTCATATACCGACTTCCTCTTCTGCTCAATTATCAAAGGTCTCATCCGAACTCCGGGTGGTATGTCAATCATGGATGCTAGGGTGGCTAGTGCATCGAAAAACTTGTTCTGCAGTCTTAGTACATGAGTGAAAATCATCGATTCAAAGCATGGTATCAGCTTTTCTAGTTCTTGATGGTAGAGAATGAATGTTAAATTCTTGACCTTCCACTCTCCTCTTTCTTGTGAAACTACCAGTGCTGAGTCTCCAATGACTTCCAGTTTCCTTGCCCCCAGTTCTAAGGCTGCCTCCAATCCGGCTAAACATGCTTCATACTCAGCCTGATTGTTGGTGACTTCAAAATTGAGTTTTAGAGACAACGGGACATGTGATTCATCGGGAGTGACAAGAAGGACTCCTATTCCATAGCTATATTGATTGGATGCGCCGTCAAAATATAGAGTCCACTTGTCATCCCCGAATTTCATCAGTTGTTCATCGAGAAACTGGAACTCTGTATCTTCTTCTCCTTCAGTTGGTTGATCGGCCAGAAATTATGCCACTGCCCTGCCTTTGACTGACTTCCGGGTGACATATTGGAGATCAAACTCGGATAATAACAACAACCATCGAGCCAACCTTCCTGTCAGCGCCAGCTTTTCAAATAGATACTTCAACGGGTCCATCCGAGAGATGATGTTTACTGTGAAATACAGCATGTAATGCCTTAGTTTTCGGGAAGCCCAAACCAAGGCCTAACACGTCTTTTCCAGCGGCGTATACCGTATTTTTGACCCGGTCATCTTCTTGCTTAAGTAGTAGACGGCCTTTTTGATTTTGATTTCTTCTTCTTGTGCAAGCATGTATCCCATAGCTGAATCAGTCATTGACAAACAGAGGATCAGTGACCTATCAGGTTCAGAAGGAGCTAAAATAGGAGGGTTTTGTAGGTACTATCGCACAGCATCGAAGGCATGTTGGCATTTCTGATCCCATTCGAACTTGACTCCTTTCTTTAGCAGACGGAAGAGCGGCTCGCAAGTAGTTGTTAGTTTTGTGATGAATTGGCTGATAAACTGTATCTTACCCAAAAAACCTCTGACTTCTCGCTCGGTGCTCGGACGAGGCATTTCTAAAATTACTTTAATCTTTGAAGGGTCGACTTTGATGCTTCGTTGAGTGATCATAAATCCAAGCATCCTTCCGGCAGTGACTTTGATGGCATATTTCTGTGGGTTGAGTCGCATCTTGTACTTTCAAATCCTTTCAAAGAATTTTTAAAGAGCTGCGACGTGACCTTCCCGATCCTTGGATTTGACTATCATATCATCCACGTACACTTCGACCTCCTTATGTATCATGTCATGCAATAAGGTAGTGGTAGCCCTTTGATAGGTTGCCCCTGCATTTTTCAAACCAAATGGCATCACACGATAACAATAGATCCCCCAGGGTGTGGTGAACGTCGTCTTTTCTCTGTCCTCGGGATCCATTAAAATCTGGTTGTATTCGGAGAAGCCATCCATGAATGACAGCAAGGCATGCCCCGCTGTACTGTCTACTAAGACGTCGATGTGAGGTAGTGAAAAATCGTCTTTCGGGCTAGCCTTGTTGAGGTCCCAGAAATCCACACAAACTCGGATACGACCGTCTTTCTTCAGCACCGGAACAATGTTAGCCACCCATTTTGGATACTCAGTTACCATCAGGGATCCAACACTGATCTGTTTGGTCACCTCTTCTTTGATCTTCAGAGCCCATTTTGGCCGAATTCATCTCAATTTTTGTTTGATCGGTTTGGCATCAGGGTATAAGGGGATGTGGTGCTGGACAATGCCAGGATCAATTCCAGGCATATCCTCGTAAGACCATGCAAATACATCTTCGAATTCTTTTAATAAAGTTATTAGTTGCTCTTGTTCAGCTAGGGATAAAGAAGAACCAATTTGAACATTTTGCAGATTGATTTCATTACTCAGATTTATTGACAAAGTTTCTTCGATTATTGGTTGAGAACGCAATTTTTCTTCTCTTTTTATTAAAATTTTTATTTCTTCGGGGATATCCCCGTCGAATTCAAAATCATCAGAAAGCATATGAAATAAATCAAACAAAGTAGAGTAACCAAAAATCTTGTTCATTTCATTAAAAACAGAGGGGATTACAAACTAAATGTTAAAAGAATGGAGAGGAGCATCAACAGATGCGCCCTCAACTACAGACTCTGACTCAAATTCAGACCCAGAATAGACGACCTGCTCATTACAAAACTCGATGGTCCAATTCTTTATTTCTTTTGCAGCAGCATTGGCGATAAGCTTGGTGCAGTCGGCTGGCATGCTGAAACCCATCATGAAGCAGTCTGATTCAGTTATACGCAACTGAGCCATATCCTCATTGAACTGCACTCCCAGGTCATCTCCACTAAGCTTGTCAGCCTAGTCCTCTTCCGGAACCTCCTTTTCTTCCTTATCTCTTTCCATTGTTTCTTCCTCTTCCGCATTAGACAGCTGGTGTCTGAAAAAGATCTCCTGTCACGCCCCAAACTTCGAGTCACGCAAAAAGCCACCAAACAACCACTAAACCGTCCAAACAAAAGGGATTTAAAACCAGAAGACCAGACAAGGCCAAAACCTTTGTAAAAACGTACTACCGAGGGTTTATTGATTTAAAAGAGTAGCCAAAAGACTACAGTTACAGCCCCACAAGCTAAGCATTTAAAAAAACAAAATAAGAGTTTTGGATAAGAAAAATATTTTCGTTTTATGAGAAGCTTAGGCCGTTCCAAAATCTACCTCAAAGCACAAAGGTTTATGTGAAGCAAAAACCATTTGAAAACCCCGTTTGTAAATCGTTGATCCCAACAATAAAAAATGTAGTATAAAACTACGGAAAACAACAACCAACCCAAGGTTCTCTCGAAAACATTAAAACATGCATACGTCCATAATCATAGTATACCATTTACAACATGTTACAAATAAACATGAAACATATACAACAGGTATAAGCTACCTATCAAGATAAAATAGACGTCTTGTCATCAGCCACCTCCGGGCACCACCGGATCAACCTATAAGACCACGCTTACCTGAAAAAGGTTTTGTACAGAAAATCCTACCCGTGAGCCGAAGCTCAATAGAGACAGACAATAAAGCTGTAAAGCAAGAAATATGCAATCATAAGCATACAAGCTCAACCACAGGAGCTAAAAAGGTTTTTCATCCTGAAAACCACCAGTTTTCCATCAGGCTAACACGAGCCTGAAAACGGTTTTACTTCATAAAACCTCATATTTTTGTCCTCAAAACCATGCATATCATATAGTGTGAGCTAACTCAACCACAGAGCCAAAAGGTTTTACATCATAAAATCCTAAGTTTTCCCATCAGACTCCCAAAACAGTTTTGCTTTCACAACCAAGCATTTAAACAATGCAAAATCATATTTTACAGTTGAAGGAAAATAGAAATCAAAACATCGTTCCCTCACGAAATGTACCATCGTGGAAAAAGAAGAAGAATATGATCTTATGTATCGACTCCGTCACACGACAGAGGTAACAGCGATAGACCCTTGTCCAGTATCTAATCCCCATACATCATGGGACCAGTTAGATACACACAAGTTCTATACAGAGCATCACAACGTAAAGCTAAATTTACGGGCGACAACCCGAGGGAACTAAGCACCTAACCGTCTCAATTTACGGGGACTAACCCGAAGGACCTAAGTACCTACGTTGAGTACGTTTCTGGACTTAAACCGAGGGTAACTCATGCCAAATATACGTCATCCCGGTACATCTAGATAATCTTCTAAAAACAGTACCGTAACTCAACTATGAAAACATTTCCTCAAAATAATACATTGTACATATATATAAATCAATCCATCAACATGGAGATCAACAAAACATTTCAAAATATTTTTTTTCGTTTTCAACAAAACGTTTCAAAACCTGAGATTCAACCCCGAAGGCGAGCTCCAAACCTCCAAAACACCAAGTGTTGAGATTTCTGCTAAAAACCATCATTTTCCACTGTTTTCAAGAAAACCTATTGAAAACCATAATACCACATGTCATACAGTACTATAAGCCAAGAAAAGCGAACAACATGCTTTCTATCAGATAAATAAGGCTAAAACAAGAAATATGACATTTGATACATTTTCTACCCGGTGAAAACACAAATAATTACATATAACACCCTCATAACATCAGTAGGTCTAGAATCTTACCTCGGCGAGTCAAAACTTAAAGTCCCAAAAATGAACCTCGACGAAACTGAATTCTGTCTGGATATATACGAAGCCCCTGGCACCAACATCGAGGATCCAGAGTCGTATTGTTGAAAATCGAGCCTCGGGCCCTCAAAAATCTAGAGAGAAGGTAGAGGAAACCGAAACTTAGCTTAGAAGAAAGCTCCATCAAAATATCTCAGTCTCTGATATTTGTAGAAAAACACCAAAATTCTCAGTTCAGTCGATTAGACTCCCAGTTCAGTTGACTGAATAGCCTACTGGAAACATGAAAAACTTCCACCGTCTTGGTTCAGTCGACCGAACCCCCATGTCCAGTCGACCGAACTCAAAACTTTCAGTTCAGTCGACTAGGCCAAGCCCTCCAGTCGACCGAACTGCTGGGGAGTGTGTTTTCGTGCGTTAAACTGGTTTTTAGGTCCAAACACTTGCCAAAAAAGCCTCAACCAAACCCGAACACGCGCCAAGGGTGCACTTAAAACATTCCGGAGGTTCCGAGATAACTCGAACACTTAATCATTCAAAAATGAATTAGGTCGGGGTCTTATAACTCTCCCCCTCTAAAACGAATTTCGTCTCCAAAATTTAACTCTGAACGCAAGCCAAACACCAGTCCATCAGCCATCAACAATCTCAGATGCAATCCTAGCAACACTGTACAATAGCAGAAATGCCTCAACAGCTGAAACCCCAACAATCATCGTCACAAAACTAATACACAACCGTCGTCAGACAAGGCAAACACGGAATGAAGAATCAACCTCCATACAGACTGATCCCACAACAAGCTCTACTGGCACTACCATCATCCAGGAAACAGCTATGAAACAGAGGATCAAGATCCAGCTCACGCTGCTAAACCTCGAAACACAACTCCCGCCGAACTCAAACCACTCCGACGACAGACGCAAAGCAAGAGACCAATTCACCACGGTACTCGATCGCAAACATGCTCTATGCTCAAACACAGTGACTATCACTCTCGTCCTCATTGCCACATATTGGCTCAATCACATCTCACCATGGTCCCCAAGGATCATCTCCATAAGTCCAAACACACGACGTCAAGCCCTGACATCGGTCACACAAAGTCACACACACTGCACACAAACCTTACTCAAGTCCTGACGATCACCAAATGACCACCGACTTTGATATCACATCATCACCCTACTGATGCCAATATTGTTGGAGCAGAAAAAATTTTGAACTGACGCCGTGACCATAAAAAATGACGTGTGCATTTTTCATGAAAACTGAGAGCTATATATTAATCTTAATAGTATAATACCTTTATGAAACTTGTCGAAAAGTTTCAAGAAGTCCTGAATATGTTGAGGACGACCTTGCAACCTTCTCACCTATGTCCCGAACGCACTATGACGATCACAGTGTGTGGGCACCGATCCCGATCGAAGAGTTCTTCCTCTATTGGTTTCTTTTCACACACTTCCCTCCAATGAGGCAAAATTAATTGCCAAAAAGAGAGGGGGCGGTGGCTGTGGTGAGGGGATTAGGGTTTTTGGGTTTTATATAAGCCTCCTTTTGATATATTTTCCCATATATCAAAGATTATGTTAAGTACATATATCCTCTTTCCTAAAATTAAGTAAGAGATATATATCTTCCATAAAACCAAATTTTCACCTCCTTATTAGGGCCGGCCACCTAGGGAGTAATCCCTAAGTGTGCCAAAAATCAAGATCGCCCCTCATTATTTAATTTAATTCCTGAATGTTCCCGGCGGAAAAATCGGCATTCTAATTAAATTAAATAATTACCGAAACAAATAAGAAAAATATCCGTGCGTATAGTGGGCTACGTGAGGGATCACGAGGAAGTATAAGACTCGGGCTATACTCGATAGGACACTGATCAAAGCCAAAGCTTTTAATTGCCTGGTCAAATCGAGTGTTTCAAGACCTTGATGCTTGCTTAAGCCCATAAATGGATTTCTTAAGCTTGCACATCATGTGCTCCTAACCTTTTGCTATGAACCCGTCTGGCTGCAACATATAGATGCTCTCGTCAAGACTTCCATTGAGGAATGCCGTCTTGACGTTCATTTGCTAAATCTCGTAATCGAGATGAGCAACAATGGATAAGAGAATTCGAATGGACTTAAGCATAGCCACCGGCGAATAGGTT
>JAUMHN010002081.1:0-10550 GCA_032360265.1 Heliamphora ciliata | reverse complement strand
GTGCGTCTCCTGTCTCCACCGCTCGACCAAGGCAATGATGAGGCTATGATTAAGCCGAATGATCCCGATCCAGGAGACGCTGTAGAAGCCGGCTGCAACATAATGGCCAGCACGCAGGGATCTATGGGTTGGTCCCATAGTCCGCTATCACCTCAACGACATATGAGCGATGATGTGTCTTGACATATAGAATACATATATTAGAAATGCATGAAAAAAGACTAAGGGAGCAGGACTGAGAGGAAGAACGATATGCAATTACTAACCTCTCGATCCCACAGGTTAGAAGCTCAGTGTGGTAAGGACAATAAGGGTCTCGCTGGAGCAGGAACCTCAGCAGCCATCGTAAGCCCTACACATTAAATGAAGCAAAGAACGAATCATATTAATAACAAATGAGGTTCAAATTGGAAAATAATGGATCTTCTATTTTATTCCGTAAGTCACATGACTCACTTATGGAGCTTAATCAAGCAGATTAAGCTGGCATTGTTCTTGAAGAAAGATTGTCCATATAGTTTACTGTGGTCTGTGATGAATATATGGAAAAACTACTAGATGGTTGCATGAGTATACTATAAACAGTAAATACGGCCTAACCAGTTGGGCCAGATGAGCTGTTAAATAGGATTACAGTCAGGGTTACGTGGTTGAAGTTGTCATGTGTCAAGTCGCGATGGTACGAGTAATTGACTAGTCGGGCTGTAAGATATTCCAAAAGGCACTGACGATATGCTTTCATTGATTAGTCACTTTACCTACAATACGACAAAGGTTGTCCATGTGCAAACATTGTAGAGCACAATTCAACACTATGTGCATCATTTGTATAAATAGATGGGTTACCCTTATACGTTTACTTGTGTATGTTCTCTGTATATTATTTGTAATATATCTCGTATCCTCACGATGGCCTATAGGTGTGATATCGGTGGTAGTAGCCACACTCGTAATAAGAAGTGATTACAACTTACCTTCCACGACGACTATTGGACAAAAAAATACTCTAATCCTAAACATTATTACGTCGGTTTGAGATAAGAGTGGAAGTTCAGGGTTAAAGAGTAAGAGGGGTTGGTTAATGATCTGCGTAACCTAGGAGGACCAGTCCCTCGTCGGCATTTTGTAACAATGCTAAGATGTAACAAGGATGACTATGAAATAGCAGTTCGTAAGATACGAAGAGAAAACAACAGAATGTTAATGCGAAGATGCCGATACTTCATGCTTCAACTAGCAATGAAAATGGCGATTGCAAGCAACAGACCATTGACAGAGAAAGAGCGTCAAAATGTTCTTTTCAACGAGCAATATCTACTGACTCCTACTTCTCTGATGAGGAATGAAGAATATTTTTACAATTTATAGCTCCGTCTAAAATAAATGTTCAACATTTTCTACATGTCTGCCTTTTGTTGAAAAGTTTATGTCTGTATTTTAAAATTTTCTTGTTGTTCCTTAGAAAGAATAAAGTTTATGTGAAAATGTAAGTGTCTTGTCTCTATTTGACAAGATTTGGAGCACTTAAGGTTAGTATGTTTGTTAGTATATAGATGTAATATGGGGAAGCAATGCGATAGACTTTGTGGTTAGTGGTTTGATGTTAACTAGCTTTTGAACGCTTTTGATTGCAGAACATTTAGCTCTTTGTAGATTTTTGAATGGCAAGCTTTTGTTGGGTGTTGAGTGTTTTTACTTTTGTCAATTGTGTCGATAAGATGAGGCCTTTCAAGTTTGAACTCATGCCTATAATTCATTTTTAGGCTAGAAACATCTCAGATTTGTACCTAGTACGTTGTTTATTAGGGATTAAAAAAATTAAACTTGGCAGAGCCTACTTAGTATTGTATAAGCACCTTTTTAAATTCTTAATGTTTTAACAAAACTCTAATAATTGTTTATTTCTAGTCGATAGCAAGGGCTAGGACAAGCCTTTTGTTGCAGCGGCTTAGCCAATGCTTAATAAGATTTAGGTTAATCTCCTACTACAACCCAAACAAGAGTTACAAACTTTTTCTTTCTTTATGTTGCTTCATATTATTGGTTAAACATTTTATTTTAAGACATTATTCTATTTCCTAACTCTGCAATTTAATGGTGGCTTCAAGTATGTAGATTATTTTGATTTCACTTGAAGCTTTCACATCATGCAGCTGCATTATGTTGATTTGACCAAGAGCAAGTTTATCATTTTAACATGTTCATGGCGTAATAACTTTCATAAATGGTATACTTTGCTATTGACTTTTGTGGCTTGTCATTTAATTGGACTTTGTTACAATTTAACTTCCACTCCATTGAATTACCCATGTCTTCATCACAGAAGAAGCCATCAAGGACAAATAATTATATTCTCTACAAGTTTGAAAGCCATTAGATCCTATTTCTTTTTAGTTAAATTTGACAACTGAAACCAATACTTGTGCCTAAGAAACCATTTCTAACTCGGCCAATGTATCATTTCTTGACGTCAATTTTTCTAGAAATTGAGGGACATTAAAAAAAAGAGAGAAAATCTTATTTAAATTTTAGTCATTAATGACTTGAGAATTACTTCCTGACTATATTACACTACTACTTGTTTAAATTTTTTATTATATATTTTAATATTAATCTAAGAATGGCACAAGAAATGACTACTTAGTTGCACAGAAGGTCACCTTTTGAAATGGTTAAACAACAACTTAATATACCATTTGTATTGATTATTCACAAAAGAAAGGAAAATATAAAATAAGAAAATGATTGGGCGAGAAGCTTTTTCTGATTGTTAAACTTTTACTTCATGATTTATCTGGTAAGAGAAGAATTCTGAGCACTCAGTGTGTAAAAAGACAGTAATGAGAGAGATATTGGAGTGATTCTTAATAACTTTAGAAGAATAATATAAATTTATAAATTTAAAAGAATAGGCAATTTTTTCACTCTATATCTCTCTCTTTTTTTTTTGTTGAGAGGAGGTGTTGGGTGTAATTTAACTCGCAGTGAAACAACACTTAGAATACTATACAATCATTTTCTTTTGTTCATATTTTTCTATTGTTTTGTGAGTAGTCCATACAGATGGTATATTAAGTTGCTGATTCAAATAAGGTAATGGTTAAGAGATTGATTTACTTCAAGAGTATCAAAGGAATTTCTGAGGTATTCAACCTCATATCCAAAAGTAGCAGCTGCAACAAAAGCGTTAATTAATATCAGGAATTTTGGACAATGGAATCTTTATATATATATTGAATTTTGAACAATCGAATCAAATATGAATCGGGAACATGGGCGGGAACCCACTTCCCATTAGAGGTGTGGATGGGGTTCAAAAAAAAAATTTTTTCAATCAGGGAACAAGTAGGGGATAGAGAAATATGTTGGGAATCGGAGATGGAGAATGAGAAGTGTTCACATCCCGCTCCGCCTCTTTAACATCCCTGATAAGAAGTGTGTAATGCATACATACTAATGAAGTATCAGCTAAATAATTCATTAGTGAGACAAGCATAGAGCTAACTTGTTGAAAAGCCTCTCCTGGAACATAAGGTATGTTAAATTGTTAATCTACTTCGAACACTACTCTTATAGTAATCTAGATTAAGAATTTATTCCAGCAAATGCAAAGGGACCATATAGATGATATACAAATAAAGTATTTCTCTGATTGGTTGACCAACAATTATAAGTATAAAAGAAACAAGGAATGATCAGTATGAAATAATATAATCATTGTGATAATACTACCAGAAAAATATATCGTCACATGCTTGGCAATGAAAAATTTAGTTAATCACAAGGAATCCTAGTATAAAGAGGCCAATAAAATTAGTAAGAGAGCACAACAGTAATGATTTCTATAGTTGCAGTTGTTGAAAAAGAAAAATCATAACACAACTATTGCATGACAGTAAGAATAATTTTGTAGATTCTTTCTATCACAACAAATCTGGAATTTATGAAGATTCTATTCTCCAAAGCTTGACATCAAACACCTTTTCTCTTGTTTTTATCAAAAACTTGGTTCAAGGGCAACATCCATAAATCATGTCTAATGAAACAGAAAGTGCAAAATTTTAAAAACAATTAACGATTGAATTTGGTTGTTCAACAGCTACAAAACAAAGAATAGGTGGAGAAAGAAAACTAAGAACCAAACAAAGAAAAAAGCTAAACGAAAATACATCAACACACAAACAAAAGTACAAGCAACAAAAATCACCTACAATATTTTGATGAGGGCGAGATCGTTCAGAAGTGTGCGTTCATGACCCAGAAAGAGAGAGATAGATTTTTCGATATAGACTTAAATAACTACTATGTATCTAATTTTTTCTACTGATTCACCAGAAACTATCTTCTTGAGCGTGAAGTTGTGATTAGAGAACAATATGAACTTAGTTCTCATTTTCTCCAAAAATGTTGAAAGATTTTTTTATAAGAATTAGAAAAAAGGCTACTAAATTACTAAACCAGAACGGTCTTGAGGGATTTCTAGTACACAGAATATAGAGGGAGCTCATTGATCATTGATTTGGACAACAAATATACAACAGCCAAATCCAATCGTTGATTTACAGTGAGGGTGCCTTGAAATTGAGAGAGTGAGAGAGTCATCAATGGAGGAGAGAAAGAGAGAAAGAGCTTACTGGTGGTAGCGACGACGATCGGTGGTGGTAGAGCCGGCAATTGGCGGTGATAGCAACGACAATCGACAATCGAAAATCAGCGGTGTGGATTTGATGGTGGTTTCGATGGATGCATAGTCCATGAGAGAGAGAGGCGCTGGATGGCATGGTGAGAATGGGCAGAAGTGCGTAAAGAGAGGAGAGAAGGGTTTTGAAATTTATAAAAAGCAAAGGGCGAAGAAAAGTTTTCAATTGTATAAACGTTAAATACGTGTTTGCTAAACACGACTTATTTAATAAAAACGTGTTTAGTAAACATGTTTTCAGTATAACTGAAAAACATGTTTGCTAAACATGCTTTCTATGTAAAAAGACTTTAAGCGTTTTTGTTAACCACGTTTTCTATACAAAAACAATAAAGCGTGTTTAGTAAACACGCTTCCTGTATAAAAGTTTAAAATGGTAAAAACGTTTTGTTTAAAAAACAATAAAGTGTGTTTACTAAACATGTTTTCTAAAAACGTATTTAGTAAACACGTTTTAAGTTTAAACATTTTTTCCAACAACAAAAACCTTTGTCATTTACATTTGTACAGAAAACATGTTTTCTAAACACGTTTTTACGTAGAATGAAAATTAAGTTTTAAAAACTCGAATTCGTTAATTAAGTTTACAAACTTGCTTATTTTGGTAAAAGAGCCATATATATACTCCTATATTAGGTTAAGTTGCTGAGTGAAGCTTCAGTAGTGTTAGGTTTAGGAAGAGAATATGGAAAAAAAAAAGAAAGGAAAGAAAAGAAGAGCAGCACGGCGCTGTCTCGACCCCGACGTACCACCCCATGCCGTCGGCCACCTCTGGTGTCGGCACCGTCGCCGTCCTCCCCGTCCACCGTCGCTGACGATCCCATCGCCGCCCTCGCCGACCACCGGCCATCTCTCTCTCTCTTCTAGTAACTCTCTCTCTCTCTCCCTCTCGGTGGTGGCTACCACCACCATTGGACCACTAAAACCTCCACCCACCATCACTAGAACCACCACAAACCACTGCCAAACCACCAGAACCACCATTCACCACCATCACCATGGTAATACACCCACTACGAGGTTGTGTCGCACACCGCCACCACTGTTCACGGCCACCACCCACTGACACCAGTGACCACTACCCTTTAGATGCTCTAACACCGTTAGTGAACGCTTCTGATTGTCAGAAAATTGTTCCGGCGAACCAGAACAAGAAAAATTATTGTTTTGAAAATTTTATTAAAAACTGTTTTTTGGGCTATCTTTAGACAATCACAGCCGTTATCTTGGACCTCTATTTCAATCACCGTAACTTTAGATTGATTCATTTCACGGCTACTAACGCGTAGCCACGAACGGTCGTCAAAACCAACAACCGAATTACCAGTATGGCAAGTCCGAATTTTGACAAAAAAATTGAGACCAAATCATTTCAAATTCTAAACACGAACCACGCGTAGCCTGTTTCGGGACTTCACTGTGTTGGTACTGTTTTGGTGCTTCACAATGTTGGTAGTGCTTGTATTTTAAGTCTTGGGTTATGTTTGGTTTACCTTTTTATTTATTGTTTTTGTTATGCATTTTTTAAAAATAGTTAATTAAAATAGAATATATATATATATATATATATTATTTTTAGCTTAAAATATTTTATAAAACTTAAGTTTTTATATTATATCAAAGATTAGGCTAAACTTTCTTTTTGTTCATAAAATATTTAAATTTCTATTTTTTCCATAAAATTCATTGCACTCATAGTAATTCTTAATTTAGTTAACTTTTATAAAAATAATAAACTTTGGTAAAATTAGTAAATTTTATTTATTATGATTATTATTATAACGGTTGTAACAGACACCAATTAATGTAAGCATTATTATAACTATTATTATTATTATTTATTTATTTATTTATTTTATTTATTTAGTTTAGTTAATTGTATTATTATATTTTCGTGGTATTATAGTGTAAGGGTGCGAGCCATGGGATTGGGGTAGGTGCTGCGCTCTCGCGTGCTGCGCGATGGAACGACGTCGCTTGGCTTAAATGGGGCTGGGGTTAGAAATCCAAAACGACGTCGTTTGGCTTTAGCCGAATTAGTGTATGCGCGGCAGAGCCAAAACAGAGACCAAAAGCTTCTCTCAGCTTTGTGTTTGGTCTTAAAGTTTTTTATTTAAGAATTTTTAAAACGCCTATGTGCTTTGTCTCTCATTATAATTAATTATTATTATTTTTACATTTTTCTACATTAACATTTTTTAAAACAATAAAAAAAATTATTAAAAAATCTAAACTAAACATAGGCCCTGTTTGGATAATCGAGCTTATTAGCTTATTTGACTTATAAGCAAAAAATAAGCTGCGTCACCCAAACGAACCAAATAAGCCAAATTTTAAGCCGATAAACAAATAAGTCAATCAGCCAAATAAGTCAAAAATCACCAAAATAAACCAAATTTAAACGAAGTAACTTATTTGTATTACCAAAACGAAGTGACTTATTTGTATTTTGCCTTATTTACTTATAAATAAATAAGCTAATAAGCTAGTCACTCAAACAAGACCATAATTTAAAATTACTAATAAAAGTTAAAAATTCACTGCAAAAAGTTTACCACCTAACTCTCTCACGGGTTTGGGGTACGTGGGTGCTGCGCACTTCGTTTGGGTAATACAAATAAGTCACTTCGTTTAAAATTGGTTCATTTGAATGATTTTTGACTTATTTGCTTAAATAAGTTTGATTCGTTTGGGTGATTTTTGGCGTATTTGGTTAATTGGCTTATTTAGTTTGTTTGGGTGGCGTAGCTTATTTTTGGCTTATAAGCCACATAAGCCAATAAGCTCAGCCGCGCGTACACTAATTCAGCCAAAGCCAAACGACGTCGTTTTGGATTTCCAACCCCAGCCCCATTTAAGCAAAACGATGCCGTTCCATTGCGCAGCACGCGAGCGCGCAGCACCTACCCAAACCCAGCGAGCCATGCTGTTTGAGTGTGTAGTTCAATGACAAGTGTACTTTGATTTTTATATTATTGAAGTTGTACTTGTTGAAAAAATAAATGGTAACCTGTAGGAGGTTTTAAGTGTTGGAATGATAAAAGTAATTGCACACGTAATTTGGAGAATTATTAATGTAACGAGTGAGAACAAAAAGAGAAAAAAAAGCTAGGATGTGACAGAAAAACATGAGACGTTTTTACGTTTGGATTGTGACTTATCTGAGCTTGTTTGATTGTTTAGGGATAAATTGAGAAATATAAAATATTTTGGATATATAGAAGGATATGAATACAATTGGTATAACTCTGGACATGTATTACTGAGAGATATCTTATATCATGTTTGTTTATGATCGAATATGAATAAATAATATATGTTTTTTTTAAGAATAAAAATTAATTTTTTTACATTTATCTTCGCCCAAAACTAATAATTCTTATATTACCCTCAAATATTCTCACACCAATTTCAACCTTTTCCAAAACAGCAGCCTAACTAAATTTAAGTCTTTGAGCCTCAAGATATACAATACCATCATATCTCGATTATATTATATCCAGTAATATGAAGGTATGTAAGCCTATCAGAATTTAATATCATGTACTATTTAACAAAAACTTAAGCATATTATATCATATCCCCATTCTTATATCCGTTTGTAAACAACAAATTTCGTGTCTAAAAATCACGACAGAAAATTGCAGGAACAAATTAAATTTTTATTGAATTCGTAAATGGATTACAATCTCTGGTAAATTTCTAAATAAAAATAAAATAAATCATCTGATTCTTCTCTTCAAATATTGACTCGAGAACTTGACTACGTGTACCCAAATCAAAAAACGAAATATCTTCCGAGTTTGGTAAAGAATGATGAAACTTGGTTGAGAAAGAACTTCAGGATTTCAAAATTTTATCTGCAGAACTCTCTCGGTTGCTTTACAATTTCAAGTGTCAGATGTCAAAAACCTCTTCCATATGGTAGAAGACACGTCTATTTATAGGAGTGTGGGGGACAGAATTATGAACAGATTCAAATTCTTGATAATTATTACAATTTTATATATTTAAAAGAGATAATTATTTAAACTTATAATTATCACTTTGATTTAGTTTTTTTAAAGAGATAACTATTGAATATCGTAATTATCTCTAATTTTAAAAAGATAATTATCTAAACAAATAATTATATTTTAGTTTAAAGAGATAATTATTTAGTAGCATAATTACTCATTTTTATTTATTTAAAGAAATAATTATGTATATTTAATTTAATTTAGAAAAAATATTATTTATTTTTCACTTGTGTAGTTTACATGTATCAAGTGGCTTAATTTAATTAGCCAAGTGGCTTAATTTAATTTAAATTAAAAACAATAATTATTATAAAATGAAACTAAAAAATTATATTAAAAACTATATATTATGTGATTTAATTAGTTTTTTTTATACAAATCAAAATTCTAAAAGACAAATACTAAAAATTTTAAAATATAGATGAAGACTACAAAACCGTTGGCTTCCTTAACTATTTATATAATAGATCGTTGTTATCTTAATATGTGATTTTGGTTCCTTTTATAATGATTGTTCAGATTTCAAAAAATGGGTTGTTTGCTAAGATTTTAAAATAAAAATATTTTAAAAGAAAATTAATTATAAGTTCAAAGTGGAGTTTTAAAAGAAACTTTATGAGAAATTAAATCTAATAAAATTTAGTTGAATTTTAAAAACAATATTTTTCTTACATGAATTGAACTTTTAATTAAATTAGTCTTTTATGGAATTTAAATTTTGACAAACTCCAAATTAGTTTTTTTAAAAAGAAATTTGATAAGAATCAAAATTTTAAAACTTAAAGTAAATCCTTTGTATTTAATGCAAAAGCAATGATTTATGTTATTGTTAAGGGTTGGTATACTAAAAATTATATTTTCAGTATTTTATTTTATTTTAATAAAATTAATTTTTTATTTTATGAGAATTTTAATGAGTAATGCATGTATATCATTTTTTTTAATGTTATGCATGGATGCCTTTATTCTGTATAGTATTTAATCTGATGCGTAGAGTACGATTTGCATACAGAAGATCGGATTTTAGATTTTTGTAAAATATAAATTTTATATTCACAGTTTAGATGGAAATAGACATACCATCGGTACGACTGTAGTACAGAGTTTTAGCAGGCATGTCTTGTTGGAGGCAAGATTGCCAAGATCTTTATTTTTTGCAAATGATTAACGAAAAAAATTAACTGGATAGACAATCGCTAAAACAGGCTCCAAATAAAACTTTTGATGACGAACGATCAAAATAAAACCCGTGCATCCAAAATTAATTTAGAAGAATACTTTTTTACCTGTCGAATCTTCAACTACGATTTGAATCCGAGTTGAAGTTCTTGTCAGATTTTTTACTGTATTCCCTTGTGCGATTCCCGGATATAGTATGAACTATAATCCTCCGAAAACTCGTACCGGTAGAACCAAGACAGCTTTAGTTTTAGAAGACAAGTTATGAAATTAGTTCAGCCTACCCGCATATATATAGGGGTACAACAGGGATCTGGGGAGTAATTATGAATAAGACTTCCAGTGGAACATGGACACGTATCAGCGGTTTCTGCAATTAAGCAAACCTCATAACTGTATCTGCAATTATGAAAAATCAGTAGCGATTTTTACAATTTTCATAAAACACTGAATTACAGTTCACACCACTAAAGAACTATAATTGCGCTCTGACTCATAATCTCAAGACCATATAGCATTGAGCTCATGTTATTAAATACTTACCATTTCTCACCACGTTAAGATTCCCGTTGCCCGCCAATTAAATTTAATTACTAATAATTTAATTTAATCGGTATCTTGATATTCCTTAAACCCTTCCGCTTAACTTATTT
>JAUMHN010002070.1:0-10551 GCA_032360265.1 Heliamphora ciliata | reverse complement strand
AAATAACGAATATTAAATATATACAAATCAATAATTATTTCAAGATTAAGAGGATAAGTACTATTCATAATAATCTTGGATGTGAATTAATTTATATAGTCAGTACAAAATTAATTACCCCAAATGTCCCATTCAATACACACAAAGTGTACTATCACAGAGAGTCAGAACAATAGACGATGCTATTATCTGTTCCCCGTAACCAAGACAGGCCTACTAAAACTCTGTACTGCATCGTACCGATGGTATGTCTATTTCCATCTAAATTGTGAACATAAAACTTATATTTTACAAGAACTTAGAATCTGATCTTCTGTGTGCAAACCGTACTCTACACACTAGATTAAATACTATACAGAATATTGGATATCCATACATATCAAAGAAATGATACACATACATTGCTCATAAAGATTCTCATAAAATAAAAAATTAAATTAAATACTAAAAATATGATTTTCAGTATATCAACCCTAACATGCTCCTCCTCCTCCCTCAGTTGATCTTTCTGAGGTTATATCCTTAGTCAAGGATTTATCCTCATCCCTGACTAGTTTTCAAACAAAGGTCAACCAAGACCCTTTTGATCTTCACAGCACCATCTCCTCCCTCTCTGACAAGGTCAAATACCTTGATAAAACGAACCGTGGCCTAAGACGAGACATTAAGAATGCCACTGACGCCGGGAGAGCCCTATGCAAGACTATGGATGACAGTATTGTCTCCATTGTAACTTGCAACAAGGCCATCCTTCAGCAAATTCGAAAAGAGTATGACGAAGGTATAGTCTTTGCTGTTCAAGCCAATTCCAAGAGTGTAGAAGAGCATTTAAAATGGCTTCAAGATGCTTGGAGCAAACAATTCAAGCCTAAGGAAACAAAAGCTGAAAAAGAAGCTCGATTGCGGCGTGAGGCAGATCTAGCTCTAGCAGCCATGTTTGAAGCCATGGCAGCTGCAGAAGCAAAGGATAAACGTGCTCACTCTTCAAATGAAAAAGCTTCTAAGAGAAAGCTGAAAGCTGAGGAGATCAAGAAATTCAAGCGGTTCATGGATTATTAATGATTTGATGATTCCAAAAGGGAAGACATCGAGAAAACAGTGAATGGGGGGAACAGAAGAAAGAAGAAAAGAAAGGAGTTTCTTTTTTGAAAGAGAAGATGTATATCAAAACATTTTTACTTTTTTGTGGTTTAGTCTGTTATCTATGGTGGTTTGGTTGAAATAGTTTAGTTGAAACACAAACATTTATGATTTTCTGATAGTTATAGATGAATGCATGATGTTTCTTAAAAATGCATGTTGTTTCTTAAACCGGTATTATATGCTTTTTATTTTGTTGCTAAGTATTTGATGCACATATTTTAATAAATTCAAAATGCTTCTGAATTAAAATGTAAATTCTCTTAAACATGTATATTCCACTGTTGTTGAATGTCTAACTGTTGTGATTGCATGTCTTGTTTAATGCATAAAGATAAGAGGAGAACTCTTGTTGAAAATTATTTTTAATATTTTCTAGAAAATATTGTAATCATAAAAAAATGAGAGATTGTTAGCCCAAAGGTTTTTTAATTAGATTTTGATGATTTTTATAATTTATTTTCTAAGTTAAATTGATTTAAAAAGATAATATTTAATATTCTCAAAAAGGTAATGTTGACACAAAATGACAAATGAGTTGACACCTTTAGCCATATGAGATGACTCATATCTCAAATGGATTACACTTAAGTATTCTTAAATAAAAATATTTTGTATTAACCCAAATTAATATTTGAATCAACACCTTAAGGCAAAGAATACATGATGTTCTCAAGTGTGTTAACACCTTTGAACTAATGAGTTGACACCTTAACATGTTTATCTAAGATATTTCAGGTATTTCACTTTGAGTCGACACAAATTGAATTTTGAGTCGACACAAAAGAGCCGAGACTCTCCACACTAGAATGAGTTGACACAAACTCAGTTTGAGTCGACACCAAGCGATTTTTCACTTTGGTTATTCGGGGATTTTGAGTCGACACCAATTGAAGATGAGTCAACGCAAATGTACCGAGGCTGCCTGTAGAATTTGTGAGTCGACACAAAATACAACATAAGTCAACACATCTACCGAGGTTGCCTGAAGAATTTTGAGTCGATACAAAAGCTAAAGTGAGTCGACACGAAATTATTGAGAGTTCCTGCACTTTTTAGTGTCGACACTAAAGGCAATTCGAGTCGACACAAAAAGACCCTTCCGAAAAGCTGAAGTACAAAAAGAGTCGATACCAAATGTATTTGTGTCGACACTGTTGTGTTGGAGAAGAATGAAAAAATTTGAGTCGACACTAATGAAGATTTGAGTCTTCTCAACTACTTAAAGAACCAAGCCCTAGAAGATTTGTGTCGACCCAAACCCATTTGTGTCGACACCTGCGATGAAAATTCAAATTACACAGCTGGGTTCAACGGTTGAATTTTTGGCATTTATTGCTCCCACCTACCTCCAACGGTCATGAATCTTCTAGAGCCTATATAAGAAGTTACTCAACATTTAAAATAACTAGAGACTTACATTTATTGTTGTATTGCTTGAATCAAATACTAAATCTCTCAAGCTCTCATTTATTACTCATAACTCTAGCTCTTGTTTCTCATCTCCTTATTCCTCATTTATTGCCAATCATTTTGTAAAGAGAGTGAGTGATATCCATTGTAATACCTCATTTATTGTATCTAAGGGTGAGTCACCCTTCATCCATTGAGTGAGTGAGTAAATCTCATCAAAGAAGACCTCAAGAGATTAGAAGAAAAACATGGACGTATTTTTCGTAGGATCGTCTTGATGTTGTAAAGGTTTTGAATGCACCCGTAAACATTCTACATTAGTGAAAATTCTCAAAGAGAGTCTTGGGGAGTGGACGTAGGCTTGGAATAAGCCGAACCACTATAAATCTTAGTGTCCAGTTCAATTTCTCTATCTCTAACCTCTTTAATATTCGCATTACTTTATTCTTTGATTATACTTGCTATAATTGTTTGTGATATTTAACGGTTTTCGAAAAGATTTTTAAAATTGTTATTATCGTTTTAAAACACAATTTACCCCCCTCTTGGGTTGCCTAGAACTAACACCTTTCTATTTTTAAGATAATCTTGATTTAATCCAGACTAGCCTTGATTCCCCGATGAGTGATTAGAAAGCTGAGAAATTTCCCCGAGCCGACCCCGAATGCACATTTAGCGGCGTTAAGGCGTAAGCGATGGGTTTTGAGGATGTCAAAAATCCCTTATAAGTCGGACAAGTGATCCTCCTTTAGTTTAGACTTCACCACCATATCGTCGATATAAGCCTCCATTGTCTTCTTTAGGACCTCGGCAAACATTCTGGTGATCATCCTCTAGAAGGTTGCCCCAGCGTTTTTAAGGCCGAATGGCATGACTTGATAACAGTAGGTACTGCATGGGGTGATAAACGCAGTCTTCTCCTGATCTTGGCCCATCATAGCGATCTGGTGATAACCTCAATATGCATCCAAAAAACTCATGCGCTAGTGCCCCGCTGTCGAATCCACGAGCTAATCAACTTTTGGAAGGGGAAAACTGTCTTTTGGGCAGGCTTTGTTTAAATTCATGAAATCCACACAAACCCTCCATTTATCGCTTTTCTTTTTCACTACCACTATATTAGAAAACCATTCAGGGTACTAGACATCTCTTATTGCCCCAAGGGCTTATAACTTTTTTACCTCTTCGATCACTACCTGTGTATGGTGTGGGGCCGAGCGCCGCCCCATCTATTTTATCAATTTGGATGTGGGATTGGAGTTTAGCGTGTGACATAAGTATGCGGGATCCACCCCAGGTATTTTATACGAGGTCCAAGTGAATACCTCCATGTTTCGCTGCAATAATCGAAGCAACTCTTCATTTTCTGGCTCGAACATAGTAGAGCCGAGCAAAAAAAACTTCTTCGAATCATTTGGATCAATCCTAACTGTCTCAAGGTCTTATATGGCTCTGTCTTTGGCATTTCCCTCAACGTCCTCTAGGACGGGCATGTCAATCGTTTCGACTATTCTTACCTCTTCTATTCGTATTTTGACCTTGAGGGCCGCCATGAAGCAATGCTTGGAAGCTGCTTGAAGCTGCTTAATCTTCATATACGGTCTCTATCCCCACTAAGTCTAGATACTTTAGCATCTAATGATACGTAGATGGGACTGCCTTTAGCTCTTGCAGACATATCCGTTCCATGATCGCGTTGTATACCGAGGGCACATCCACTACCAAGAAGATAGCGAAGAGCTCGACTGTCCCAGTCCTTACTGGAATGGTGATCCTTCCTAAAGGCCAAACTGGTTACGAGTTGAACCCGACGAGTGGGGTATGAGAGGGGGTTTAGTCTTCGTCGCTAAGGCCGAGCCTTTTGAATAAATCGTAATACATTATTTCGACTAAACTCCCCTAATTTATCAGCACTCGCTTAACTTCGAATTTTAAGAGATTGAGGGTTACCACTAAAGCATCACTATCTGGCTGTTGCACCCACTCTGAGTCTTCCTCCGAGAACGAAATTTTGTTCAAGCAGTCATCCAATCTCGGCTTTTTCCCATTTACTACTTGTACCTTCATTATCTCGGAAATGTGCCCTAGCTTCTTCATCTGCCCTCCAAAGAGATTCCTCTGCCTTGCTCCGACCATTCTGTGCATTACATTGATGACGTCGTGGCTGGCCGTAGTTAACGGCTCTACTTGCGTTGTGGTTAGGGATTTCTGTTGCTTTGTTCCTTTCTCCAGGATCTCTTTTAGATGGCCTTGCTAGACCAGATCCTCTAGATGCTTCTTAAAAGCTCAATAATCCTCCGTTCTGTGACTTCTCTCTCTATAGTAGGAGCACCTCCATCAGACCCCTTTTTCTATTGCTAATTGAACCACCGAATTCGGCAACTAAGGAGGCCAAAGAAAGTATGGCCTGTCTTTAATCTGAGGTAAGATTTTGTGGAGAGATTCTTTGAATATCGAATTCACGACTTCTCTCTCTCCAGAGTCGGCCCCTAATCTGATCAGCGGGCCCATGTATTTGGTCCTCGGCTTCTTGCTTTGTTGTACAGGGCTCTACCTTTTTGCTTTGATTAGACTCAGTCCTCTCAGCCTCTCCGGGCTCAGTCTCCGCTCCCTGGGTTTTACCTCAGCTTCAATTTGCCCTATGTCTTCCTCCACCCTTATGTACTGCTCCACGCGGCTCATTAGCGCCGAGATATCTAGTGGTTGCTTCTTAGTAAGAGATGCCCTTAGTTTCCCTCCCAGATGAAGCCCATGTTTGAACGAGGCGACCGCAAGCTCTTCATTGCAATTTTTGATACCGTTGTATTCTTCCTAGTATTTCCTAGTGTAGTCCTGAAGTGACTCTTTCTTCCCTTTCCATAATGCCATGAGCGAATAAATCTCTTTTAGAATCTTCATGTTGATGACGAATCATGCCACGAACCACCTGGACAGGTTCGCCCAACTCGGTATAGATCATAGCATAAGGCGATCGAACCATCATAGCCCGACCTCCCCCAGGCTAAACAAGAATACCTTGCACATAAGGGCATCATTTTCGCTCTATAATAGCATCATCTGCCTATAATGGCTGACGTGAGTGTGCGGATCAGAACGCCCATCATAGGATTTGAATCTTGGCAGGAAAAAGCTGTGGGGAGGCTCTGCCCTGTCTATGTGCGTGGAAAAAGGTGTTGGACAGCCCTTCCCATGCGTCACTCGAATCCTCCCTAGTGTAACAGGCCGACCTAGATTCACGTATTGGAATGGGGTCCTTATTTCACTTGGACCTTTTCGGGGTATAACTGTTTCCATTGATACTTGAATCTTCCTTTCGTCTAGTGAATTCGTTGAGGATTTGCCCCTACTCTAGGTTTACCTCGTCCTCTCCCCGCTTTTCCTTTGGCCAAAGGGATCTAGGCTCTCTAGTGTGGGAGCTCCCCACTTGGGCTTGGGGGTTTTGACCCCGATCTTTCAAGGTGGAGCAGAGCCTCATAATTTCCTACCCCATTGCATGGAGTGCTACTTCCTTGGCGAGGTCATGCTCAAGGGTCCTCGCTGTTTCGTGGATAGGCCTCTTCTCCTCTCTTTTTTGTGCTTTTTATCTCTCCATAGAGCTCGGTGAAACATGCTCGTTGAGAACACTGGGTATCTTCAAAGGTGTCACCATCAGTAGTCTTTCAAACTATCGAAGATAGGATTCCCACAAATGGCACCAAATGTACGGGGTGTCATATAAATTATATTTATTTGATGGATTAAACCCGGGCCGATCGGATTTGTCTAAGGAACAACACCTACAAAGATGAACAGACATGAACTGACCAGCAGCGTCTCGCCGGAGGCCGCTCCTATGATGAAGTTAGAAGGTATTTTAAGAAGAAATAAATTGGCAAAAATCAAATTTACAAGGTTTCGAATTTCTTTTTCTCGAAAGGGTGCATACCTTAAGCCTTTTCAGCCTCTTTCTTTTATAGTATTGAGGATCCATTCTCTCTCCTCAATTCTCATGATGGATTTACTAGTCAAACATCCTTTCAAAACAGCTCCACCACCCCTGCCGCTATGCCAACAGTGACTGCTGACCCCCCGCAGTCACATCGTCATAAATGATTTCATCTCGGATCATCCTTCGAGTCGAGCTCCCCATATTAAATGCTCCTCCCGAGGTTACAGGGCACTTGATGGGTAAGAGACACTCGGTCTAATTGCATTTAATGTCGCTCTTACCATGGTCACATCACATTTAATCTGACGTTAGAGCATTTAATGCGATATCGAAGATCGATCCCTGCGCCCGTTGTTAATACAGTCAGGTCGGCCCCAAGATAATCCCTCATATGGGCCGAACTACCCTCTCTTCAATGGGCTTCCTTTCTTTGGGACTTTATCAGGTATTTTAACGAGTCCGGATTTGAATTTCGACCCATTCCCCTTCAAAAATTGTAATTTGTCTTGCCCAATTTTAGTGATAAAATCGCCAATATGAATCCACTAGGCACCAACTTGATTACGCAAAAGTGTAATTTGTCAAAATAGTGGGGACATAGGATTAGGGGTGTAATTTTGGCCCAATCCGGCCTGACTGTGATTCGGACAGGCTAAGCTCGGCCCCGTTTAGGCCCACTCGGCTTCCGCCAAATTTTTGGGCCAAACTTTTTTGTTCGGGGGTCGGCCCAGGCTCTAGGGGTAAAGGGCTCGGACTCGGACTTGGACTTGGGCTTGGGCTTTTGGGGGGCCTTATTTTTTTGGGTTTTTTTGTTTAATTTTTATTTATTACTTTTATAGTTATTTAATTTTTAAATTTATAATATAATGTTAGTTTACTACTTTATTAGTAGTAGTTTGTAGTGACCTGGTACGTTTTTATTTAATTGATTAATTATTTTAACGTAATTAAAATTACCGAGAATAATTTTTGAATTTCTTTATGGGGTTAATGGTATAATAGATTATAAAATAAATAAATCGATTTGAGTTTAGGGAAAAAATCTAGAAAGTTGAAAAAATAATAATAAGAATAAAATAAAAAGGGGGGATATTTTCTCTCCCAGCCGAAGCTGAGAGGGGATATCACCGAGAGAGAGAACCATTAAGAGAACCCGAAAAGAGAGAATCAAAGCTAGGCGCACGACGCGCAACCTCGGCCACCGCCGCGCCTCGCCCCACCACCGCGACCGCCGGCGTCGCCTTCCTCTCCTTCCCCGCGCGCATCCTTTCTCCTCATCTTCTGACATGTTCGGCTAAGCTGCCATGGATGGGAGTTTCGAGTTCTCGCCTTGTTCTCTCCCTACGAAATTGATCCTCCATACACCAAAATCAGATGACGCCGGCTCGAATTCGGGATATCCTCAACAAGATCATTGTGTCTAGACCATCAAGAAGTTGATTCCAAGAAGCGGCTGAAACCCCTGTTTAGCGTTGTTTGGAAGCTATCAGGGTTGAATCGATAAGAAGATCAACAAAAATCAACAAGGAACAAGAAAACCCAACTGACTGAACCTTGGGTTTTCGTAAGTGGCGAGCTTACAAGGCATTGAAGCTTCTTGAGGTAGGGTTTTGACTAAATTTGGTGAAATGTGATGATTTATGTTGATATTTTCTTATATTCTATAAATCCCTAGCTCTACTAATGAGAATTGAATAATTTCTCAGAGTATTTGAATGGATTAACCTCAAACTATGGAATTTGAGTTTGTGGATGAAATTAAAGATAATAAAGAGGTTAATTGAAGCTTTTACGAATGATTAATTAATTTCATAGAGAATGGACTTAAAGGGTAATGTTGTGGGTTTTAATTTAAATGTTATTGAGTTAAGAATAGAAAATTAAATTTTATGGTTTAGGTTGAGAAACTTTGAATGTCATTCAAAAATCTATTTAATGCATGGTTAAGCAATTAGGGTTGACAAAATAATGTAGTGATAGGTAAACCCAGAGTGGGAGAAGTTAGAAGATAGAAATTGGAATGACTACTAGGTGCTTTAAATATCGTAACACATTATTTTGTGGGTAATCAACCTAAGCTCGTGGGATTTGAGTTGTATAGTGGAATTGGGATATTTAAGAGAAAAGTGTGAATCTTCTAAATTGATTATTTAGGAATCGAAAATTGGATTCATGATTTAACTTCTTAATAGATGGAAATTGTATGGTAATGAAGCACCGAGTATGATTAATTTAATTCGAATGAGATAAGAGAAAAAGTCTCCGAAAACTTGTGATTCATGAGTGTAAGTGTGAGACCCTGACCCGTTTTCTTTTTCGGCGTTTACGGATGCGCGTTATGTGTTTTCGTTGCAGCATGTTTTATTGTTTTTTATGCATGATTGGGTTTAGATATGCATGCGGGGTAGGTTCCCGGGGCCGTGGGCTGCTGTGGCGCGAATTTTGAAAATTTTCAAAAAAGATATTTTGGAGACTTATAAATATCTGGAGTTAAATATTTTCATAAAGATATTTTTCAAAACTTCTCCAGTAAGTTTTCTATTTTCTCTCTGCCTTCTCTCTAAGTTCTAGGGGGCCCGAGGCTCGGTTTTCAGCGATCCAACAGCGGATCCTTACTTTTGGCGCGGTGGGCTACGCAACCATCTGGTCAGATTTCAATTCTAGCAAAGCTCGATTTTGCACGTGGTTCAAGGCGTCGAGTTTTAAACTCATCGAGGTAGGATTTTAAACCCTACTGCTGTATATGGGTGCTATGGGTAAACGTGGGTGTTTTTAATGGATAGATTGCTGTAGATCTACGTTTGTTTCAATGTTGGATTTTTGGGTTTAAAACCTTGTTTCGGCAATTTTGGTGGATGGAATCGGGTGTCGGGAGTTTGTTTTGAGGTCTCGGTGTTAGGTCTAGGTGTGTGGGTGTTCACAGATGTTGGTTTGGAGTTTGAAGGCTTTGAATCGGGGTTTGGTCGACTGAAGTTTGGATCTTGGGTTTGGTCGACTGGACGGTGGGGTTCAGTCGACTGAACTGTGTGTTTTGACATTTTGTGATTTTCCAGAAGGGTGTTCGGTCGACTGGAGGTGAGGTTCGGTCGACTGAACCTCTGGGTTATGTTTTGATGGTTTGGTGGTTGGGTTTTGATTTTCGATTGGGGTTCTATGGTATTCAATTGATTAATTTATGGAAATTACTTGATTTAAATACCTGTGGATTCTTTTTGGGGTTCGGTTGGTTGTGTGATGGTTTCAGGGGTCGTGTCGTCGCCTCGGGTGTGCGTTTAAGTGTCGCCCCCGTGGTTGATGTGCATGGTAGTTGTGGCTTGTTGATGCACGGTTAGGTGCGTGGATTGATGTTGGGTTTTTGTTGGCGTGGGTGAGCGTCATGGGTCTGTTATGACCGTGTTGGGTGTGTTTGGGCCAATAGTGGTCGTGTGGGTTGTCCCCGTAGGTGGATGTCAGTTTTGATGAGTGGTGTCGTAATGTGGTTTTATATGGTTATGTGCATATTTATAACTATTTATTTATGTACGGAATATGTAAGTGAATTACATGAAATGATATCGTTATGTGATACGTGGTTTATGCTTTAAAACCTAGAGTTTTATAGGCATGTGACGTGGTTTATGGAACGTCGTGTTGATACATGGCTATATGCTGTAAATCCTGGTTTAGGTTTGCATATGTGTATGATATGGATTAGATGAATTTGTGACCCAGTAGATGTAAATCCTGGTTGATGATGCACGTGTGCGTGTGTGGGTGTATGAGGTAGGCTGTGAAATCTGGTGCACATGGTAGGCTGCGAAAGCCGACGTATTTGGGGCTGGGGTCCTTCGGTGAAAGTCTGAGAAGATGTATTAGTTGGGGCTGCGTTCTTATGGTAAAAGTCCATGAAGATATGTGTTGCATGGGTTGCATGCGTAGTGTGCGATATCTGACGGATTGAAATGAGATCCTGATGAGGCACGGGTGTGCGTGTGTGTGCGATATCTGAAGGCTGAAACGAGGTCCTGAAGAGGCACATGTTCATGGATTGCATGTATTGCATATTGGGACGGATAGACCAATTTTCTTAA
>JAUMHN010002061.1:0-10553 GCA_032360265.1 Heliamphora ciliata | reverse complement strand
TTTTCAGTATACCAACCATAACAAAATGACGATTAAAGAAAATCCATACAAAAGCACACAAGAAAGAAAAGCTTCTAACAAAAATCTTAAGGGTCATGCACTTTGATTAATGTTTCTAATCATGCTACAAGTATTGTTTGAGCAAAGCAAACTAAAAACATGCAAATGGGGATTAAACTACTCATCAAAGGAAAACAAAAGTTCCTTTGGGTACATACTATACAGTTTGATTTCTAACATGTTGCACATAAGGTTAAACAGAAAAGGCAAGCCAGAACATTATTTTTAAGATACTGGACATGCAAAAAGCTTACAACAGTGGCAACAGCATGTTGCAGCCGTGACAAAAAATGAAGCAAAATAGGTGGCCTTAAATAAATACATAGCAACTGTAGTACTGGGGGTAAAAAGCTTACGATCGTGACAACCAAAGGTTGTGGCCATGGCATTCCAAAAAAATAGAGAAGTTTTTAACATGCAAAGTCCAGAGGAGTTCAAACAGATAGAATATACATAATTTATTTAAACTAATAAACAGAAGAGATCGAATAACTACTACTTTAACAACATCATGGTTCTCTAAACATGGTACATCATATATTAGAAGAGAATATAAGAAGAGTTCAAATATGATTTTCATGCTACTGGTCTCACAAAAAGTTCATGGCGGTAGTAACAGAATGTTGCGGCCGTGATAAAAATAAAAATAAAAAGTTAGCGGCAAAGAAGCAAATATGTAGCGGCCGTAATAATAGGGACAAAGTAGCTCACGACCGTTACAACAGAAGGTCGTGGCCGTTAGGTTTTGTGGGTTACAAAAACATTTTTAAGTGTTTAGTGTGCCAGTAAACATGAAATCACGTAAAACAAATATACTATTTTACATATTATAGAAAATTATAAACATACTGTTTATCATGAAAAGGGACATATGAACACGTTACTTGCTATTACTATTCAAAAAGAAAACAATGCTAAGAAATAAATCAATAAATGGAAACCTTAATCGTGACAACCCCCGGAGAGAGAAAACGAGAGTATAAGAAGCGTCACGATATCCTAAGGTTACCTAGTGTAGACAACCGTCACGGACGTCCCATCGGATGTGGAAGACTAGAATTACCAAGTAGTCTGTGCTCCAAAAGCCTCACCAATGCAAGAAAAGCCACTAACTTGATCAGGGAGTATGTAGTATTGAATGTATGAGTATTGGAAGCATGGGTATTGGGGGTATCAGGAATATCGGGTGAGGAATGGATTCAGTAGAGTATCGATATCAAAATAGTCCTCTCTTGATTTCTGTGAATCAAGGCACCTATTTATAGGCAATGAGGTAGCACAAAGATCCTCAAGGAGACTGCCACCTGTCTAAAAGGTGTAAACCTCTCAACCGTATCCTTGCACATGGTGGTCATGAACTTTATTATACGAACCGAGATAGCCGTGACCTTCAAAGGTGGCGGCCATGAGGAATAAAGATCACGGTCTGTTCTTGGATCACAAAAGGTGGTGGCTGTTAAGGCAAGGACGTGACCTGTTGTAGGATCAAGAAAAAGGTGGCGTCAGTTACGGGCATTTTTAAGAGGACAATGCGCCATATATCTATTGTTTTTAGAGAAGTACTCTTTTTTCTAAATAAGAAAACTGAAGATATCTGAACACGTTTTAAGAAAAATGGAGTCGCCACTTGGTTTTTTAGAAAACCCAAGAAAAACAAAAAGAAGGCCACGGGTCCTTTTTAAACGTAACCAGAGAAAAAGAGGGTTCGAGAGCTAAGGTACGAAAAGGGAAGGTGTTAGGCACCCTTTTCGCCCAACTGTAAGGTTGGCCTCTACTTTGTCAATGTTGGTTCTTGTTTAAAACTTTTCAAATGTAACATATACAGAATAGGCGATTAAAGAGAGCCCTTACAAAAGAAAACAAAAAAGAAAAATCTTAACTACAATCCTAAGGATCATGCAACTTGGTTATCATTTCTAAACATGCCACACATATTGTTTGAGTAAAGCAAAGCGAAAATCATGCAGTGAAAGCTCAAATGGAACAAGAAAGGCCTATGGGTCATACAATAAAGTTTTTATCTCTAATATGCTATAAACATGTTTTACAGAAAGAATAGAAGAGATTCGAGTGTTATTTTCAAGCTACTGGGCATACAGAAAAGTCACGGCCGTAGCAACCAATGTTGCAGCCGTGACAAAATAAGTCACAAAACTTGCGACCGTGACAAATATAAGGTTACCGCAATAAAAACATATGCAAAAAGTCACAGCTGTGACAACCAAAGGTTTCGGCCAGGGTATTTTTGAGGTCCAGAAGGGTATTCAACACGCAAGGCTATAAAGAGACCCAAATGAATGGGTTGTACAGGATAGAGATCGTAGCCTACTTTATCAAGGCTATATCTACCATCAATTATCCCCAACAGTAAAATTTATCTAGAAACAGAATGTTCAAAACATTAAAAACAGATGACAGAAGGCTTAAAATATAATTTTCATGCTACTGGTCTCATACAAAGTTCACGGCCGTGGCAATAGGATGTTGCGGCCGGGACAAAAATAAGAAAAAAAGTTACGGCTAAAAGCAAATAAGTAGCGGCCGTAATATTTAGGTCAAAATAACTCACGGCCGTGACAACCAAGGGTCGCGGCCGTCAGGTTTTTAAAACCACAGAAACTTCTTCATGTGTCCAATGTGCCAGTGAGAACGAAAATGGATTGAGATATACTATTCTATGCAAAACAATAGGTTATAAACATACTGTTTAGGAAAAGAACTTATATGAACAAGCTTTGATACGAATAGATTAAATAGGAGAATTGAAATAACGAATGGAACCTTAACCGTGACACCCTCTGGAGAGATAAGGTGAGGGTTTAAAGAAATGTCACGGTTTTCCTAAGGTTATCTTGTGTAGATAACCGCCTCAAATGCCCTCCCAGATGTGAAAGACAAGAATCACCAAATAATCCATGCTCCAAGGCCTTACTAATGCAAGCAAAGTCACGAACAAGGTCCAGGAGTATCAGGAATATGAGTATCGGGTGTATCAAAATATCGGGTGAGAATCGAGTTTGACAGAGTATCTGTGTCCAGGTATTACTCTTCTTGTTTTATGTGAAATTGGGTGCCTATTTATAGGCAAGGAGGCAACACAGACATTCTTTGGGATACTGCCACTTGTCAAAAAAGGTGTAAAACTCGCGATCATGACCTTTATTGTACAAATAATGAAGGTCGTGTCCTTCATTTGTACGAACGATGCAGACTGTGACCTTCAAAGGTCGCGACTAGGTTTAGGTTTCAAAAAGGTAGCGACCGTGACAAAAGGAAATCGCGGCCTCTTCTAGGATCACAAAAAGGTGGCGGCCGTGAGAAAGTGTTGGCTGGATGTTATGGCCTAAAGGTTTTTGGTTGTTTCTTGGGTGTTGAACTGAATTCCTAATTTTGCTTGCTTAAAAGTATCCTTGAGCATAATTCTCGTATTTTTGTTATTGGGCAGCATTCAAGATGGGTGCCTAAGATTTAGCTTGATCAAATTATGGTGTCTATAGTTATTCCTCTTTGATAGAGATTGCAAGTAAATTTCAAAACTCTAGAGACAAACCGATTGAGTAAGTCGTCAATCTTAGGCACAAACAAAACATACAGAAAAGTGTGGTCAAACTCAAATTTCAATCGAGCTTCCTACGTAACCCCATTACAAGCGATCAGACTGATCGTAGTTCGTGGGGCAATATATATGGTGCAAATAGGCAAATCATGATGCATAGCAAATGCAATATGATGCATACAGGTACAATGCAAATATACAGGGGTTTAAGGTCACAACACAAATCGAATATCATCAAAGATTAGTTTTTGGTCATGAATGGACAGGAGGGTCAATTTAAGGTCGTAAGGAAGACCGAAGAGATAAACATTAGTTTTAGGTCATGAAAGGACCGAAGAGTCAGTTTAAGGTGATTAAGAGAACCAAAGGTTTAAAGGGGCATTATTAGGTCATGCAAGGATCGATGAGTTAGTTTTTATGGTCATGAGGAGGATCGAAGGTTCAAAGGGGCATTTTTAGGTCATGCAAGGACCGACAAGTCAGTTTTTAAGGTCACGAGGAGGACTGAAGGTTCAAAGGGACATTTGTAGGTCATGCAAGGATCGAAAAGTCAATTTAAGGCCATGAGGAAGACCGAAGGTTCAAAAAGGCATTTTTAAGTCATGCGAGGATCGATGAGTCAGTTTAAGGTCATGAAGAGGACCGAAGGTTCAAATAGGCATTTTTAAGTCATGCAAGGACCGAAGGTTCAAAGGGGCATTTTTAAGTCATGCGAGGATTGATGAGTCAATTTAAGATCATAAGGAGGACCAAAGGTTCAAAGGGGCATTTTTAGGTCATGCGGGGACCGACTAGTCAGTTTAAGGTCATGAGGAGGACTGGATGTTCAAATGGACATTTTTTGGTCATGCAAGGACCTACGAGTCAGTTTAAAATTAAGAGGAGGTCTGAAGGTTCAAAGGGGCATTTTTAGGTCATGCGGGTACCGACGAGTCAGTTTAAGGTCATGAGGAGGATTTAGGTCATGCAAGGACCGACGAGTGAGTTTAAGGTCATGAGGAGGACCGAAGGAATAGAAGGGGTACAAAAGGGGATTTTGGTTTAATCATGTATAGCATGAGGCTTGATGTTTAACAAAACAAAAGAGGGCAACAAAACATCTTGGTCGCTACTTTTAGAAGTCGCGACCTGAACCTTTGAGCCCTAAGTTTGTTGCGACTTGGACATCAAAAGGTGAGGCCACTACAAACGTTTAAGATATGTCACAGTCGGGAGAAAGAAAAGTTGCAGCTTAGGTTTGGATGTTGCGGCCGTGACTTTTAAAAGAGGCGGTTCTCGAGGCCGCGAGGTCTATAGCAGAACATAGGTATGGGGTAGTTCGACAAAAACACAAACAAGGCTCTCTTCCTCTCATCTCTTTCACTCTCGTTTCTATCACTCTCTCACTCTCTCACTCTTATCTCTCTCATTCCCTCTCTCGTCTCTGTCATTCGGCTCATATTCGTGGTGGTCTTCCTTTCTCTTCTATCAATATTCTTCTCCGCGATGGTGGGAGTTGGTTGTAGAGTCGTTGGTGATGTGGCCGGCGGTAGCAGTGGTGGAGGAGGCATTGGGGGCAATGTTAGAGGCGACGACAATGGAGGGGGTGGCGCCGATAGCAGTGGCACGGCTAAAGGTGGCGGTGCCGACGGCTGCGACGGCCACGAAGGTGGTGAGGAAGCTCTACTCTTGGGTGGCATCCTGGTATGCGAGAGCACTTCAACCCGACCACATACATCCCACTTCATCACTGATTGACGAGGTCTAGGATAAAGCGGTTCATCCTTGCCGACGTGGTGGACGATCACGAGAAGCACCTTTTGGCGGTGAACCTACTAGTAAGCCGAGAAGTTTTTATTATTTTGCTTGCTTTGATATGAAAATCGCATGTTCATCACACTTGTTTGTATTGAACTTAGGTTAGTTGAATCTCAGAACTTGATTGACTTTGTTGATTGTATATTGAATTTGAAATTTCAAATTGATTTGGGAGATTGAATTTGAACATTAAATTGAATCGGATTGAAGATTAAATTGAAACTTGGACTTGAATTAGAATGAGCCTTACTTGGATCAAATTGAACCTTAGACCTGATTGAATTGCACCTTGGACTTGATTGAAATGCACCTTGGACTTGATTGAATTGAAATTGGATTTGAAAAATGGAACAAATCGAAATTGAGTTGAAATCGGATTTGAAAATATGGAACCAATGGGAATTGAGTTGAATTTGGATTTGTTAAAACAAATTTGAGTGGGATTTTTGAATTTGAAAAGAACTTTGTGAGCAAGGTTTTTGGTTGAGTCAAGTTTTGGATATGAATTGACTTCGAAAGCTAATTTTGGGATCGGGTGGAAATCACGTTGAGCTTTAAATTTGGGTTTAAAATGAGTTTGAACCGACTTAGAAACTAGGTTGTTTGAATTTTTGAAAAAGTTGAACGTTGATTGAAAGTTGAGATTTGATCTTGAAAAATGATTTTGAGTTGGATTGGGTCGGTTGAATATGAAATTTGGACTTTAACGTTTGAGTTTTTTTACGCTGGGACAAGTTAAATTTGATTTGAATTGAACCGAACTAGATTTGAGCAAAGTCGAGTCTCGATTATACTTTTGAATTTGGAGTTGAATCCTAACGTTGGAAATCGATTTGACTAAAGTCATGTGAAATGGATCATGGGTTTTGAGTTTTGACATAGAACGAATTTAGTTTTAATGAAATTTGAATTTTGAAGCAGATCGAATCGGGTCATCATTTTTCAGGAATTGAAACAAGTTTTGGATTGATTGGGAATTGTATTTTTCAAAGAACTAAAATTTGAAACTCGAGTTCTGAATGAGGTTTGGTTTTCACGAATTTTGAATTGGAATTGGAATCCGTTTTGTGAATCCAAAATTAGAGAAATTTTATTTTGATCCGCATTAATTTGTTTGGAGAACTAGTTAAGAACCTGTTTTAGTTATCTCATTGCGTAATTTGATTTTTATTTTATTATTGTTTACTGATTCGTTTGTTCTTAACCTGTTTTAGTTAAGAACCTGTTTTAGTTATCTCATTGCGTAACTAGTTAAGAACCTGTTTTATTATTGTGACGTCACAGTGGCTCTTCTGATGTCCTGGAGTGGTATACAGCCCACCCACAGCGCAGCCGGGACATTGTTGGTAGGGTAGGATTTGATCGCTTCATCACCATGCTGGAGGGGACCAGCAACGACCGGGTCTTGCTCACAGCATTGGCAGAGAGGTGGTGGGACAACACCAACACCTTCCACATCTCTGCTTTCGAGGTCACTGTGACGTCACTCGACTTCGCCCTCATCACTAGGATTCGAGTAGGCGGGGTCCCGATCCCCTTCGACCCAGATATCAGCCAAAGCGGGGAGGCTCTCACCTACTTCCTCAGCTAGGTGCCCCTAGCCATCGACAAAGGAAGCATCATGTACACATTGCTGAGGAAGACATTCAGACATTTCATCTCCTTCGAGGCTCGCCACTTCAAATGGGTGGCTCGTGTGTTCCTTCTCTACATGTCCTGGATAGCTCTATTCCCGAACTTGGAGAATAGGGTGCACCTCCACTACCTCGCGGCCATGGTGGTGGTGAATAGCATCGGCACCTACGACTGGGGGGAGTCGCCTTGGCTACCCTCTACGGTTACATGAGCACTGCCAACAGGACCTCAGATCGGAGCACAAACGGGTATTGGCGCATCTGGGATAAATCTGCTTTTCTTCTCTTGCTTTCCTTTTCTATATCTACACATCTCTTTCAACTGTACTGATGCTTTCGTGTTCTCTTACAGCTCAGGGCCTATGAGTTCTTAGGTATGTGCGCGCCGGTGAATTCTTGTGTAGATCCCCTAGTGATCCTCCGGGCGCTCTGATGGGCTAAGCGATATCGAGACACGAAGCCCAGCGGGAAAGACTTAAACGATGACTGGCATTTCTTAAACACACTAATAGCTGATCGAGTATGTCTCGGTTCCCTTCCCGTCTTCATTCTCATTCTTTCATACACACTATTTTTTGACATGCTTCCTTGCTTTACAGGTTTGTTGGACCTTTGGGTCAGCATGGAGGAGCGAGCCGACGAGGACTTAATGCAGAGCCGGGAGGTCAGCCAGACCCGTGTCTTACTTGAGGGGCCATTCTATTGAGAGTGGTACCTCGGTGAGCGTGTGGTTCGCTAATCCTTGGGATATGATCACTTTCGTGTTCCTAAGGCACCTTCGGGTGGGATGCGTCAAACCGAAGCCCTTCACACAACTGAGGTTATCCGCGTTATGATGAGTGCCAATGCTGCTGCGTTGCTCATGGGTGAGGATCATGACTATGCAGTGTTTGCCCGAGAGAGACTCATGCCATCCATGGGGGCTTATGCTGCTGCGCGGGGTCCTTTTCTTGTTGCTGCCCCTGGTCATGCTGTAGCAGCCTATCCCAAGTTGTCCTACATAGTGGACACATTCGTGGATGGGAACCTCCACTAGAACGAGGTGCCGCGGCCGACAGCTCAGGAGCTACGCCTTTCTCCTGGCGTGGAGAAGGTATAGCATTCTTCCCTTCCTTTTCTGCCATCTAGACTGCTTTTCATCTCTATTGGCTACACTGCTTGGCATACTATTTGTCATACTGCTTTTGCTGATATATCTCTTTGTTGATAGCTTCCCCGAGAGTGGGGCGAGGAGTGTCTTCAGCTCATCACTAGTTTGAGGGTGTTGGTTCGTCTCTAGGATAGCGCCTTCCGAGCCTAGGGTATGGAGCTTCCTGCTGCTACCTGGGGTCCCCCTTTCATGGTACGTATTTCACTCTGCTCTACTTCACCTTTTTGTACTTTCCATTCGGTTCATA
Organism: Heliamphora ciliata; assembly: GCA_032360265.1. Classification (NCBI taxonomy): domain Eukaryota; kingdom Viridiplantae; phylum Streptophyta; class Magnoliopsida; order Ericales; family Sarraceniaceae; genus Heliamphora; species Heliamphora ciliata. Next base: position 2,109 of record JAUMHN010002061.1, on the reverse strand, counting down.
CATACTGTTCTCTGATGTGTCCCATTCTTCTTTTAATGTAGTCGGGGTATAGGCTCGAGGACCCGTGGAGGTCATGTGCCACTAGTTGCACCGGCTACACTCTCTGTGGGGACTTCTGCTTCTGCTACTATTGCTTATTCATCTAGAGCCCAAACTTCCAGTGCTGCACAGACTGCTGCTAGCTCAGAGGAGGTGGAGGAGATCGGGTTGGCATTCGGAGAGTCGTCCCAGGGAGGCTATGTGGTCTGGAGTAAGAGGACCTGATGAGAGTGATCATCCTGCTGCTACCCCACTACTGATCCCCTTTTTCTTCCTTTTTACTATACATGGAAGCCTGCATGCCTATCCTTCATTTGGGCCTGTGTGCCCGCTGATATATACATTCCTTATACATACTCTGATACACTTGTTGATACACATTGCTTCTGATGAGTGGGGCTTTCATGCCTCTTGGTTTACATTTTTACTTATCATAAATGCTTGTCGTTTCTTTCATTTTTGTATGAAAAACACTTTGATTAGTTGGATATGGTTATTATGCATGACATATGACTTGTGAGTTGATATCTTGTCTTGTAAATCTATTTTCATGTTGTGAATTGCTAACAGGTTCCTGATAAGGATTTGGGCATGCTGTCAAATTTTTTGCATAAAAAAAGTTACAGCCGTGAGGAATGATCTCACGGTCGTGGGTTCCAAACGTGGCGACCTAAACTTTCTTGAAGAAAAGTTCACGGCCTGGAGTTGGGGAGCTTACGGTCGTGAACTTTAATGGCGGCCATGACATTTGGAGATAACGGCCGTGAAGAAAAAGTGATGGCTGTGACTAAACCTTTTGGCGCGAAACTCAAGGCAGATTCTGTAGTTCCCACCATTTTTGGCTTTATAAAATGGGGCCCCTATTTCAGACCCCACTGTTTGAATATTTTGTATTCTCCTTGTCTTTTTCATAGCTCATTCTTACAACAACTCTCTCTTGGCTTGGATGGGTGATTTCTCCTTGGTTGAGCGCATGAACTTTCTCAAATTCGGTCTAAGTGCGCTATTCTCCCTACAAACCATGAGGGTCGACTAGCATCCTTTCAGAGGAGCTGCCCAACTATGGGATCCTAATGTGCATGTGTTCTTCTTTGGGTAGGAGGAGTTATGTCCGACGGTGGAGGACTTTTCCTCCATTCTTGAGATCTTGTCCCTAGATGAGGTCATAGTTCCTACTCCCTTCTCGAATCCTAGGGATTGGTTGATGCAGCTCTGTGACTACTCCAGGTGTGAGGCTTCACTCATCACCCATGATAGATTCCTCGATGTGGCACGAATATTAGACCGTTTCGGACATCGGGGCTCTCTTGTCGACTTCTCCTTACAGCTCCAGTGCCAGTATGCATCTGTATCTGTTTATTGGCCAGTTTTCTTTTGGGACCCTCTAACAGGAGAGCTAGTTCTTCTTTGGTAGATGTGGCCTATCAGATGCACGAAGGCCAGGACCCTATTCCACTAGTCCTTGCTGAGACAATTCTTGGCCTTGACGCGTTCCGCACTGAGGGTGCCCCTTATTTTGCAGGCAGTGCTATTTTGTTGCAGGTGGTCACTCAACTCTCATTTTTTGACATTTCTCTCTATTTTTCTACTCAACTCTCATTTTTCTATTTTTCTCTCTATTTTTCCGCTCAACTCTCCTTTTTCTTTGTTTCTCTTGGGGTTTTTCACTCAGCGCTCCTTTTCTTTGTTTCTCTCAGATTTGGCTGATGGAGAAAGTGAATTTGTTGGAGAAGCCTGTATCTGATAGCTATAGTGTAAAGTTCTTTATCCACCATCAAGTGTTTCGCCTTTGCTCCACTGAAGATGATTGGAAGGATTATCTAAGCTCTTTGACCGAGAAGGACATCTCTTGGCAATGCCTCTGGTTGAAGATATCTCTCATAACTGAAGATATCTCTCATAACTACTGCCACTATGGATCATCTGGGGGCCCTTCTGATTGGCTTGAGGCTGGCCACCTTCTATCACTCATACCGCATCCTTCGTCAGTTTGGGCATACTTAGATCAGGCCTAATGCTGCTATGAGTCATTTGTACAGTTCTCCTCATTAGGCCCCTTTCTTGGGTCAG